>CM053579.1:5389286-5468614 GCA_028646485.1 Cryptoprocta ferox | reverse complement strand
CTCTTTCCATGATTTGGCTATTGTTGAAAGTGCCGCTACGAACATTGGGGTCCATGTGCCGCTATGCATCAGCACTTCTGTATCCCTTGGGTAAATCCCCAGCAGTGCTATTGCTGGGTCCTAGGGGAGTTTTATACTCTTTTTTTAATGTCCATTTATTTATTTTGAGAGAGAGAGAGAGAGAGAACGAGTCGGGGAGGGGCAGAGAGAGAATCCCAAGCAGGTTCCGCACTGTCAGCGCTGAGCCCGATACGGGGCTCGAACTCATGAACCATGAGATCATGCCCTGAGCCAAAAATCGAGACTCTGACGCTTTCCTGACTGAGCAACCCCGGTGTCCCTCTCCTATGTCCTTCTGAACCACACCAATATGTCATCCCTTAACTGCTCTTCTAATCATCTGTTTCCTGGATAGTCTCCGCTGTTAGATCATGAACTCCTCCAGGGCAGAGACCTGCGTGTTATTCATTTATGTATCACCATACCTGGCGCAAAACATAAAAATGTAAAAAGATCACTTGGGAGCAAATTATTCATTGAGTTGAACATACATTTTGTTTGGAATGTCTCTCTTCTGTTTTGAAGTCTCCCCCTCTGAGGAGCTTCTTTTCAGGACCTTCCCAGGGTCATTTTAGCAGCTGATAATCCTCTCCTATTTCAGCCACTGGCTTTGAGAATTAATTAAAGAAAAAAGCCATTATAACACACCTTGTGCTAAGAATCGAAAACTCTCCATCACCAGTTGTCTTTAATTAGAAGGAGGTGATTTTCCACTTTACTCAAAGAGCAAAACTTCCACCTTCTCCCAACAGCTTTAAGCAGCAACTTTGATTTAACACATGTGTCCCTAACGCTTCCTTAACAGTTCCCCAGCACTGGCTGTGGCCTCCCAAACCATCGTTTTCTGGGTGGTCTACACTAGACTTAAGGCACATTTATGACATGTTGGTGCTGCCTAGGGGTCTCCCAAACCTCCACGTGCCTGGCACCTTTAGATTATGTATAAAAGTAACAACATGTATTTAGAACATATGGGATGTTACTGAAGATCAAACTTTGATCATCAAATAATTAGAAGCAAGTTAGTCATTCGTTCGATAAATAACCGTGATGCTCCTACCGTGCGTTCCGGGCCCTGTGGAGCTTACGTTTTAGAGAGTTCCACTAGACCCATTTTAGGGAGGCAAACAACTAGTGTTGGAAGTTCTTACTTGGTGGGGGGGGGGCACCTGGGTGGCTCAGTCAGTCAAGTATCTGACTCTTGATTTCGGCTCAGGTCATGATCCCATGGTCATGAGATCGAGCCCCCACCTTGGGCTCTGCACTGATGGTTCAGAGCCTGCTTGGAATCCTCTTTCTCCTTCTCTCTCTGCCCTTCCCCTGCTCGTACACACACACACTTTCTCTCGCTCTCTCTCTCTCTCAAAATAAATAAACATTTTTTTTAAAAAAAGGAAGTTCCTACTGGGGCTCTCGGTGAGAGTTACTCATTCGTGCATTACATTTCTCCCTTCTCACCTGCTAGTCAATGACTCTGCGTCATCATCTTCCTCTCTCCCTCCTGCATCATCGGTTTTCTTTTCTCTGTGGATCGTGCCCATCAGGACACACACATGTCATGATTTCTCCCAGTTAAGGGAAAACCATTCCTGTCTAGCAACCACCGGGTTTCTTTGCCCCTCTGAAGAGTAAAATCTCCTACAAAATACTGCCTATACACACACATCTCTACTTTCTTGCCTCTCATTCTCCACTCACATCAGCTGTTCCCTTCCACTGGAAAGGCTTTTGTCGAGGTCACCTGTGACCTTCGCTTTGTTAAACCCAACGATCAACTCCTAGTCCTTATTTTGCTGACCTGTCAGAAGCATTTGACGCAGTGGATCACTTCTGTCTCCTTGAATCATATCTGGGACACCACACTCTCCTGAGTTTCCTCCTCCCTTACTAGCCATTCCTTTTCACTCTCCTTTGCTGGTTTACCTCTTCCCTCATCCTGTGTCTTTACCCGACCTGCACTCATCTCCATGCTGCTGTCAGCAAATCTCATGGCTTTAAGATCATCTATATGCCAACCACTCCCAAATATCTGTCTCTCTGCTAGACCCCTCCTTTGAACTCTGGGCTCATACATGCACCTGCCTGCTCAACGCTCCTACTTGGCTGTCTAGTAGGCATCTTAAACTTCACGTAACCCAAACTGACCTCCTGATCCTTCACTCCCCTCCAATGGCTTCCTAGCTCCTTTAGAGTAAAACTCACGTTCCGACAATCTCCTATAAGACTATGTTCCAAGTTCCTTCTTCCTGGAATACGTTTCCCACAGATATCCGCATGGCTTCCTCCTGCCCTTCTTTCTGCTCTTTGCTCAAATGTCACCTTCTCAGTAAGACCTTCCCTGCTAACCCGCTTTAAAACTACAACCTTCGGGGCACCTGGGTGGCTCAGTCGGTTGAGCATCTGACTTTGGTTCAGGTCATGATCCCACAGTTCGGGGGTTCGAGCCCCGCGTCGGGCTCTGTGCTTATAGCTAGCTCAGAGCCTGGAGCCTGTTTTCGGATTCTGTCTCTCCCTCTCTCTCTGTCCCTCCCCTGCTCTCTCTCTCTCTCTCTCTCTCTCAAAAAATAAATATTAAAAAAATTAAAACTACAACCTTCCTCTGCCCTACACTCCTTACTCCCTTCATTTTTATCCATAGCTCTTGTCATAATTTAACATACTACACATTTTACTGTCTTATTTATTTTCTACCCGTCCCCCCCACTGAGAATGTAAACACCAGAAGAAGCAGGACTTTAAAAAAATTTTTTTTAATGTTTTATTTCTTTTTGAGAGAGAGAGAGAGAGAGAGAGAGAGAGAGAGACAGCATGAGCAGGGGAGGGTCAGAGAGAGAGGGAGACACAGAATCTGAAGACAAGGCTCCAGGCTCCGAGCTAGCTGTCAGCACAGAGCCCAATGCGGGGCTCCAATCCACAAACCGTGAGATCATGACCTGAGCCGAAGTCGGACGCTCAACCGACTGAGCCACCCAGGCGCCCCGAAGCAGGACTTTTTAAAATCTGTTTTATTTATTGCTGAATCTCCAGTGCATAGAACAATGCCAGGCCCATGGTAGGCACTCAGGAGCTCACTATTGATTTCTCGAATGAATGAATGAATGAATGAGTGAACACTTCTTCTTAGCCAGGCACGGGAGATACAGTAACCAACAAGACATAGTTCCTACCCTGAGAAGCTCACCGCGTAAAGAGGGGAAATAGAGAAGCGAACAGAATTTCTATTCAATGTGTTAATTGCGATACTAGGGACGCATGCCAGCAGGGCTATGGGAACACATGGTAGACAGTCAATAAATGCTTGCTAAATGTTGAATGAATGATTTCTAGTTAGTTTCATTAATAACAACAGAAAGACTTCTCTTGAAAGACTGACAGCCTCCTAATGCTTCTGGTCCTTTTCAGCCCCTGGGGAACCAACGGAAGCTAACAGAGAGCCTGTTGATAGAACGCTGTCCAGCTCTACCCTCACAAATCCTAAAGCGCTGATTTTTGTTACTTGCTCAAATCACAAGGCAAAAATAGCATTAAACTGGAAGCCAAAAACAAAAGTGTGCCAGGATACATAGTTCCCCAGAGAACGACAACAAGACTTATTACTCTGCATTAAGATGTAAATTGCATAGTCTTCTGAGTCAATATTTGCTGATTTTATATTTCTTTTAGCCAAAGGTGAGTCAGTTTGAGGTGGGGAAAAGAGAACATAACAAAAGCATGAATTCCTGCACCGGAGCCTTCCTCCTGCTGCTAAAACTTTGCACCGAAGCTGTGTCTGACAACAAAGCAATAGATTGAAAAATGAAAAATAGAGTCAACCAATTGTTCCGTCCACATGACATACATTCTTTGACTCCTTTCCCCACTGAACTGATATTGTGTGTGTGGTTTGAAGGGTTGAAACTGGGCCCGTGGCGGGGAGGGTATTATGAGAGGCAATTGGTTCCAGACCCCTATTTCTTGTTGGGTGGTGGGAGCCTGGGAGTCAGCTTGGGGTCCCCAGTAGTCCTGTTTCACTTTTCTTCACACCCCGAGATGTCTACTAGAAGTAGACAGAGTTTTCCCAGGGGCCGCTGGTAGTTGGTACTGCGGATTAGGGGCACAGAGAATGGGAAAAGAGGACAGAGGCTGGTCTCATGGGGACCCCTGCACTGAACGGGCCCATAAGAGAGAGGATGTGAAGACCGTATTCGGAGAAGCTGGAAGAGTGGTCCAGTTCAGGAGTCAAGGGAAGAAAGGATTCATGATGCAGATGAGCAGTGTTCCCATGTCTCCAAAAGGTCAAATAAGATGAAGACTAGCCGTCCATTTGGATCAACCTCAATACCTATCCACTTATGAGTAGATAAGCAAAAAGTGGTATATCCACGCAATGGAATATTAGTTAATCTTCAAAAGTAATGAGGCACTGATCTGTGCTACAACGTGCATGAACCTTGAAAACATTATGCTAAGTGCAAGAAGCCTGTCACAAAAAGACCACATGTTGCACGATCCCGTTTCTGCGAAATGTCTAGACTAGGCAATCCCTAGAGACAGAAAGCAGGTTAGTGGTTGCCAGGGGCTGAGGGGGGAAGAAGAGCGATGGATTAATAGCTACAGGGTCTCCTTTTAGGGTAATGGAAAATGTTTTGAAATTAGAGGCGATGGTTGTACCTGTGAATGCACCAAATGCCACTGAATTGTACAGTTTAAAATGGTTCACTTTATGTTAATTTGAATTTCACCTCAATTTAAACTTGTTTTTTTTAAGTTTATTTATCTTGAGAGAGAGAGAAAGCGAGCATGTGAGCATGAGAGGGGCAGAGAGAGAGAGAGAGAGAGAATATCCCAGGCAGGTAGCGCAGAGCCCCACAATGGGCTTAAACTAACAAACCGTGAGATCATGACCTGAGCTGAAATCAGGAGTCGGGCGCTCAACTGACTGAGTCACCCAGGCGCCCCTCACCTGAATTTAAAAAATAAGATTAGGACTAGGGCGCCTGGGTGGCTCGGTCGGTTGAGCGTCTGATTTTGGCTCAGGTCATGATGTCGCGGTTTGTGAGTTCTAGCCATGTGTCCAGCTCTGAGCTGCAGCACGGTGCCTACTTGGGATACTCTCTCTCTCTCCCTCCCTCCCTCTCTCTCTCTCTCTCTCTCTCTCTCTCTCTCTCTCTGCCCCTCCCCCACTTGTACTCTTGCTCAAAATAAATAAATTTTTAAAAAAAGTAAGATTAGGACTGAGAAGTGGCCAAGGGATTAGGAGGTCATTAAGACTTCTGTAAAAGCAACAGTAGGTACTGAGGTGGGAGCAGAAGCCAAACTCCCATCAGTGGAGGCGTGATGGGCTGTTGAGAAAGGGGATGCAGGGAGTACAGGGACGTCTTTCAAGAGGCAGCAGAACAGGGCGAGACTGGGAGGGTTAGACGAGGGTGTCGTTTATTCATCACTAGATCAGGGAGACCTGAGCTTTTGTATTAGCCAAGGAGAAGGAGCCAGTGGAGAGAGCAGGGCTGAGGATCGAGGGAGACACTGGATATCTGATGGGGCACGGTCTCTGCGGAGGACATGGCGATGGGAGCCAGAGCAGAATAAAGGGGTGAGCCTTACATAGAAAGCAGGACTGTGCCTCCCCACACCCCCCCCCCATGGGATGCAGGAAGAAGGGATGCCAGGGCAACGGGGATGGGGAGAGGAAGCTAAGGACACTCCCGTCTCTGGCATTGTCTCTATGAGATGGGAAGGAAGGGCAATACCTAGAAGAACGATTAAAACTGGTCACTTGAAGTAGCCCCATGTGCTTACTGGAAGCTAGCTGGCTTGCTTTCCTATAATTTTTAATGAGGGAACAAAGATTGGTCTCAGGAGTCTTTAATCTTTATTTATTTCAATTGTCTATATTGAGCTCATTTTTTTGGTCTTAAATCTCTTCATCCCCCCCACACATGAATTCCAGTTTTGAATTCCATTTGTCTAATGAGTAAATACAATTGTAATGGTAAAAATAACAATAAATTCAGCGAGTCCTCCAATTGTAATAATCTTAAAGTACAGTGACTGAGGCATCTAAAGTTCAGCACCTTAGAGAGTTAATTAAGTCAAGTTAATTGGAAAAGATCTAATCTCCAGATAGGTAACATGGTTGATTATCTTATTTATGCTTAAACAGAGTAACAGAGCTCATTACAAGACTTTTTAGAAGATTATTGATTGATATATAATTTCTTAATTAATTTTGATTGACAATATCTCTTGCTACTTGAATTCGCCCTCCCTGTCTTTGGAATCTCCTCAGCACAATTGATGTTATCGAAATCATGATGATTTATAAATGTGTTTTTTTCTATAACCTAGTTTTACCATAAAAAATAATCCCCTGCCATTTGGCATTTTACTGTGACTCTCTACAAATCAAACATGTGTGGCATGCAGCCAAGGGCAGAACTGGGAAGATGGAAGTTTCTGGGAACATTGGAGGTACTAGTGCGTGGGTTAGTCTCCTTCGATCTTCCTAACCCACTCCCACACTATGGGAAATGAACACACACTCCAGGTAGAAAACCAGGTGCTCGCCAGGCAAGCTAGTCAGCTGTCCTCCCAACCAGTCTGCAGCCCCCAAGCCCCTGCTCCATAGAAATGCTGTCGTCACCCTGGCCACTCTGCTTAATGCAACCGTTTCTAACGGTGGAGGTGGAACTGACTGCTTTGTCACCGGAAGGCACTGTGGGCAGGAAAGCGCATCTGCTTGGGAGGCTGTAGAAGGAATTTCTAGTTTGGATAGTTCAGACCAATGTGATCTTCTGGGTGCCTTTAATGATAAATGCTTTCATTGCAAGATGTACAATAAGGTTGAACCAAAGAGATGTTGAAATCTTTCAAGTGTAACTATCTACGTATCTGTGTATATTTCACCGCGATTGATTTCCGTGGTATAATGTTACAACTCTTAACATACTTGTTTATCTGGGGGCGCCTGGCTGGCTCAGTCGACAGAGTGTATGACTCTTGATCTGGGGGTTGTGAGTTCGAGCCCAATGTTGGGTATAGACATTACTGAAAAACAAAATATTTAAAAAAAAAGATACTCGTTTATCCAGATCCCTCGGTTTCCTCCAAAATATTAATTCTCTTACAATGTATTTCCTATCTTTCCTTACAACAGTAGTTGTTTCTAAAAATATATTCCCAAAATACATTCTGAAGGCTAATTACTTTTATTTTCTGGAATATTTCATATATTAACGCTAATGATTTCAAAGCATCTATCTGGAACACACCATGGGCTTTTGGAGAAAAGGAGCACATGTAGATTCTAACTCACTTTATAGTGCTTGCTTCCACGTTTGCAAGTTACCTTCACCAAATGTCTGCTATTCTGACCATTTTAGAAGCATAAAAGATGGAGTCCAAATGATCAAATTGAAAAGAATGGAGAAAATTGACAATAATACATAAAGCAGCTGTGTTTAAAAGAAACCTTCAAGTATCCCCACCTCATCACTAGCACAGCTGTAGGGGAAACTGCTGTAAATGAGCATGTTTTACATTTGGGCAGTGTAATGAATTTTCCCATAACACTTAAGCAATTAGCTAAGCAATGGTGTTTTGCATAGAATTTTGTCCTTGTTATAATAATTTCTTACATGTTTATGTCACTTTAGGGTTTACAAACGTGCTTTGATGTATATCGTCTTACTTTAACAAGTTTCTATGCCAGGCATTTGGCGCACTCCATAAGCTATTTCATTTAATCCTCACAACAGTCCCATGCAGTAGGGCCCATGATCTCCGGTTGTAAATGAGTGGACCGAGGAGTGGCGCGGGGAAGTGCCTCGTGCCTGCTGATGCAGTTAGGAAGCGGAGCCCAGCTTCGAGCTCCAATCCAAGTGCCCCAGAACCCATGCTCCTTCCCACCAGGCTGTGTGGCCTCTGAACCGTGCTCTTTCTTTCTGCCTGTTTTACCCCACGTCCTACTAACCCGTGATCCCTTTTTGTGCAAAAGCGTTACCGCTAGTCACTATGGAGAGGTAGTCATATAAGAAAGAAGGGCTAAACAATGACAACCATAACTGCAACACTAATAACAGTAACTGCTGACATTCACTGAGCTACACTGACTATGTGGGAGGCTGGCGGTGCTCGTGTCATTCTTCACTTTACAGATAAGACCTCAGGCTCCTCGAGCTTAAAGGACATGTCTAAGGTCACACTGCTTAGCAGTATGGAGTCAGGAGTCCAGATCATCTGTCCCGTCAGGTACCCTTACTCTCTCTGCCACACCTCAGCAATACCAGCCCTTGGCCACTATGCACCACAGATGATACTCTGTATGTTTGTTTTACCATTTTATTTCCACAGCAGGCACCCATACTGCAGTAAAATTAATGATTGTGTCCTCCTTTAGTGCTCCTCTATTCAAATTGCTTTATGCCCCAAGGATAAGCAAGTGATGGCCTCTCTGTGCATTTGTGTCTCTTTTTCATTTCATCTCGTTCCTGACAACAAACTGAACTTCTGACGGGGATAGATAAGATTCTGACTCATTGAGCTGCTAGGCAAGAATGACTCAGTAGAATGAATGTGTTCTCTGGGAAGTCTAGAGAAGTGATCTTAGGAAGAAATGCACTTTCTTCATATGTGCTAAGGAAACTATGTCTCTCTGCAGGCTAAGTGACTGAGTCAGTGCCCCGAAGCATATAACCCGTTTTGTTCAAAGTTCTGTGAGACATCCAGCTACTTCACTTCCATCGTCTAGGAGGAAGCGAGCATAGGGAACAGGAGAACTGGGTTCTAGACCAGATCTACCACTAAGCTTAAGTCTCTTCATTGGTGAGAGGATGATAGGGTACCGAATCATCTCTAAATGGCTTCTCGCTTCAAAAATAATGATAGCTAAGTTTGGTAGAAGACTTTATCAGCCACTTTTATGAACCCCCTCCCATTTACTCATCGTTACAAGCCTGCAAAGTGGGTGTTTGTCTTTCTCCATTTTATGGATGAGGGAAGGACCGGGGCTCAAGAGCATAAGAGACTGGTCCAAGGCCACGCAGCTAGAAGTGATAGAACTAGAACCAGTTCAGGTCTCTTTGATCTGAACTCTACCTTCTTTTTACTATCACACATCTATATTTGTTCAGTCTGTGTTTGTACAATCATTTGAGCAACAGACAGATGTGATCTGTCTACGGTTTAAGAAAGAAACTTAAGGGCGTGCCTGGGTGCCTCAGTTAGTTAAGCATCCGATTCTTGATTTCCACTCGGGTCATGATCTCACTGTCGTGAGATCGGGCCCTATGCTGAGATCTAGACCCGTGCTGTCAGCACAGAGCTGGCTTGGGATTCTCTCTCTCTCTCTCTCTCTCTCTCTCTCTCTCTCTCCCACTCCCTTACATGCTCGCTCGCTCTCTGTCTCTCTCTCTCTCTCTCTCTGTCTAAAAATAAAATAAACCAAAAAAATAGCAGTGCTTGGGTGTCTCAGTCGGTTAAGCGTTTGACTCTTTTGTTCAGCTCAGGTCATGATCTCACGGTCAGTGGGATCGAGCCCCTCATTGGGCTCCGTGCTGATGGTGCAGAGCCTACTTGGGATTCTCTCTCTGCCTTTCTCTCTCTCTCTGCCTCTCCCCTGCACACTCTCTCTCTCTGTCTCAAAAACAAACAAACAAACAAACATTTTTTAAAAAAGATATGTCTTCTCCATCACCCCCACAGCCAAATGATTACATTCTTCCTCTTCAGCGTAAAAATGCTGAAAAAAATTGGACTCGTGTTTTTCTTTCCCTCATCACTGCTGTTTAGGCATCATCAGTGTCATAATAACCTCATTAAGTACATCGAATTTTCCTGTATCTCTCCTGCCCACTACTGCATCCTTCCATACCACCATCTAAGGTTTCTTTCTATTTTTTTATGTTTATTTATTCATTTTGAGAGAGAGATTGTGAGAGACAGTGAGCCCTGATGTGGGGCTCAAACTCATGAACTGGGAAATCATGACCTGAGCTGAAATCAAGGGTCAGATGCTTAACTGACTGAGCCACTCCAGCACCCCAAAGAAAGACATATCTAGGAAGACTTTCAGGTTTCGTGCCTTGGGAACTGGGTCAATGGCTCCTTTCCACCAATAATAGTAATGGTGATTTAAAAAAACACAAAATCTATATGATACTTACTATGAACCGGGCCCTGTTCTAAGTGCTGTACACAGATGAACTCGCTTAATCCTTGCAACAAACTTTATGAGGTAGAACCTCTTATCACCCCACTTTGAAACATGAAGAAAAAAAAATGGAGGCAAAGAAAGGTATGATTATCTGTCCAGATTCACCCAGATAGATTTTTAGTAAAGTTGAGATTGGAATCCAGGAACCTCAGCTCTTGAAATCCGCGCTTCTTAATCACTACACTAAGCCACCCATGGGATATGGGAGTGCCCGTAACCCCGTAGCCTTGAAAATACCTCGTATACTGTCAAAAACTATTGCCAATGTCAGGGCAAAAGAATACGTCATTATTATTTTAATTTATATATTTTTAGTGTTAATAAGGTGAAACAGCTTTCGTGTATTTATTGACCATTTAAAATATTACTGCCTATTGGTATCGTTCATTGATTTCCTTATGGGATTTTTTTTCCATATTGTAGAACTATTTCTATATAAGGAATAGGAGGTCTTTGTTGTATATGTTAATTTATATTATATGAATTTGCCAATAGTCGACCATGTATGATTACAAAAATGGCAGTTTCAGATGGTTCAGCCCAATATATTCATTCCATTAGTCATAAGAATAACTGATATTTACTTAGTACTTAATATTTGCGAGGCACTGTGCTTTATTTACATGCATTACCTCATTTAATTCTTATCACTACTCCAGGAGGTATGCACTCTCCTCTCCATTTCCCTGCAGGCCAGTTGTGAAGATTACTTAGGACGATGTGTGCAAAGTACATAACCCAGGGCTAGGCACCGGTAGATGCTCAGTATCTTATAATTGTTTTGAGGGGGGGGGGGCGAGGAGAGGAGCAGAGGGAGAGACAGAGAGAATCTTAAACAGGCTCTGTGCTTGGCATGGAGCCCGACGCAGAGTCTGATCTCACGACCCTGGGATCGTGACCTTTGCCGAAACCAAGAGTCAGATACTCAACCGAGTGAGCCACCCAGGTGCCCCTTCAGAATCTTTAAAAAAAATTTTTTTTGGTTTATTTATTTTTGAGACAGAGAGAGACAGAGCACAAGCAGGGGAGGGGCAGAGAGAAGGGGGAGACCTAGAATCTGAAACAGGCTCCGGGCTCTGAGCTGCCAGCACAGAACCCAATGCGGAGCTCGAACCCACGGACCACGAGATCATGACCTGAGCTGGTCGGACACTTAACCGACTGAGCCACGTAGGCGCCCCAGAATCTTTTTAAATTAACAACATGGAAGACAAGAAGAGGGCAGACTAACCAGAAGGTGGGGGCTTGAGGGACAGGGGTGCGGCCAAGGAGAATTCCAAGCAGAGCAGGGAGAGCGTAACTTGCCTTTGGGCCGATGTATGAGGGCTATGGGAAAATGAGCAGCCTCCGCCTAGGACTATTGCTAGACAATAACATTTTATTTTTTTAATTTTATTTATTTATTTATTTATTTTATTAACTTTATAGTTTATTGTCAGGTTGGTTTCCATATAACACCCAGTGCTCTTCCCCTCAAGTGCCCTCCTCCATGACCATCACCCCCCTTCCCCTTTCCCCCTCCCCCTTCCCCCCTCAGTTTGTTTTCAGTATTCAAGAGTCTCTCGTGGTTTGTCTCCCTCCCTCTCCCTAACTCTTTTTCCCCCTTCCCCCCCCCATGGTCCTCTGTTGGGTTTCTCCTGTTAGACCTATGAGTGCAAACATATGGTATCTGTCCTTCTCCGCCTGACTTATTTCGCTTAGCGTGACACCCTCGAGGTCCATCCACGTTGCCGCGAAGGGCCAGATTTCATTCTTTCTCATGGCCATGGAGTATTCCATTGTATAGATGAACCACATCTTCCTGATCCATTCCTCAGTTGATGGAGAAACGGGCACCCTCCTACACTGTTGGTGGGAATGTAACGTGGTGCAGCCGCTCTGGAAGCCAGTGTGGAGGTTCCTCAAAAAACTATCAGTAGAACTCCCCTATGACCCAGCAACAGCACTGCTGGGGATTTTTACCCAAGGGATACAGGAGTGCTGATGCACAGGGGCACACGGACCCCAATGTTCATAGCGGCACTTTCAACAACAGCCAAATCATGGAAAGAGCCTAAATGTCCATCAACTGATTTTTTTAATTTTAAATTTATTTATTTACTTTGAGAGAGACAGAGAGATGAACTTGAAAAAAAAAGAGAAGTTCCAGGTACCTGAATCACAGTAGCTCAAAGCTGGTGTGTGTGACGTGCTAAGCCTCAGGCAGTTTCTGGCCTTGGATCCTCAGAACCCTGAACAGCTAGTAAACTAAGACTCTTGTGACTCCAAACTTGACTAGCATGTGTGGTGGTCCCACATCTGGCCTCCCTCCCAGGACTCACCACTGGGACTCCATTTTTCCCTCAAACTGTTAGGCCAGCTTGGTCTCCGGGGTAGGAAGGGTCAGTCCGATAACCTCATTTCCAACCCCGGTAACCAAAGGCCCTCTAATTCCTTTGTGCCGCTTTCTGTTGGGATAATCTGCGCGGCTGTGGTCCGTTGGCAGCTGCGATGCCACGAGGTACCATTATCTTCTGTTACAGTATCTGGGCCCCATGCACCCTTTGTTTGCCGCCAGGTGTCTTCTTGGGAAGGCCTTTCCAGGGGTCTGGCTGGTATCTTAATTCTGATAGAATACACACCCTGATGCTGTGATGTCTAGAACTAAGTCAGGCTTGGATTGGGGTGTTGACCATTGCCTTTGCCCATGGTTTTGCTTTTGTTTGTGCCACTCAAATCATTCTCTGGAAAGGGAAGAGATGAGAGAGAGAGAGAGAGAGAGAGAGAGAGTGACAGTGAGCAAGTGAGACTGAGACCAAGACCGAGACAGACAGCGGGGGAGTGAGGGCTGAAAACAATTCACTGTGTCGGGGTGCCTGGGTGGCTCAGTCGATTGAATGTCTGACTTCAGCTCAGGTCATGATCTCATAGTTCATGGGTTTGAGCCCTGTGTCGGGCTCTGTGCTGACAGCTCAGAGCCTGGAGCCTGCTTCGGATTCCATGCCTCCCTCTCTCTCGGCCCCTCCCCCGCTCACGCTCTGTGTCTCCCTCTCTCAAAAATAAACACACATTTTAAAAAATTAAAAAAAAAAACACACAATTCGCTGTGTCTTTTGTTTCAAGAGATAAGCCAGCAAAAATGCAGATGTTGGAGACAGACGGATCTAAGTATAGCGCCAGCTTCACTACCTACATTTTAAGCCTGTGGTGTGGGCCTGGTTATTTAATCTTCTGAGCTTCAGTTTTTTCACCTGTAAAATGAAGATACCATTTCATGAGCATGAACATCAGTAAATAAACTTACCAAAAAACAATGTGACTTTTTTTCATCTACTTCTAAAGAAATCTGTTAAAAAGCAAACCCTGGCCCAGAAGTTGTCTGGTTGAAAGCACTGTGGATGAAGGATGCACCCAGACCCCGGCTGGAGTCCTGTCACATCGCATCTCAGAGCCTCAGTGGTGTTCTGAGTACTAAATTTGAATTGAATTGAACTCAGTACAAAGTGTGCATGAAGTTCCTGGTGGGGCTTCTGGAAGACAGTCATACAACAGGGCCTTAGCGGTTTCAGCTCTTACTATTATCCTCGTCACGTTCCTCCTCCTCAGTGTTTTATGAAAGGGGGATTATGATCTGGGGGACATACACCCATTTCTAGTTTTGGTTTCAATGGCAGCGACAGATGTTTATTTGATACTTAATGCTATTCAGACAGGTATATTCTGTTTGTGCTCCCACTTCTTAGTTAAATGTTGAATAGTCTCAAGTAATGGAAACGAAGGCTGTGTGGTGGTTTGCCTTATGTCTGGTCACCACCTGCCAGGATGTAGGAAGACATACCACCTACAAAGAGTCCCCGGAAGTTCTTTGTCTTCAAAACTATGAGCCCTTCTCTGTCATTTAAGAAAATGATTCAACTTTCCATTTGGGGAGTGTCTAAGGGTCACCTCTATCCAGTTATGACTCATTTTCTGTTTTTTGTGTTATATTCTTAGACTTGAAGACTCACACAAATGGGATTTTTTTATATATATTTTTTTAATAGTGGAAGTGACTAAAACCCACTAAAAATCAAAGATCTTTGTGAGGGTGTCACTTAAAACTGGAAAAAGAAATCTTTTGTTGAAAAAGAAACTCTTTTATAGGTAGTAGTAATTCCTTCTCCTCTAACAATGCCAGGGTGGTAAAAGAATTATTTTAGGTGTTTAAAAAAATGGATGGGTTTAATTTTTCACATCCCAAATTGTTAACAAAAGAACAATAACAAATTATTTCAGTAGACAGACATGCACGCACACCTGGGACCAATTAAATATTTTTCCTTCATCTTAATCAGAATGCTCAGGCTTTCTTTCATAGTAGACCTACATCCCTCAATTTTGAGGGTATTTTTAATGTTATTTTTAACAAGCCAAACTCAGTGATATTACTTGGGGATTTATTTGAATAAAAAATGACTAGATGCAATGGTAGTTATAATACCTCACATTTGGATTGATTTTACCAATTGCAAATGGCTTTTGTATATTACTTCATTTGATTCTCACAATGGAGAACAGGTAACAGTCTTGAAAGGTAAGCCAGCCGGGCATTATTTTCTTCCTATTTTACAGGTGAGGAAAGTGAGTTTTCCACCAGTTTAGGATCACACCGGACTACACATTAGCCACGGAGCCAGACTCCAACCCAGATCACCTGACTGCCTGACCCAGTGCTCTCCCAAATGTGCCACCCTACTACCTGATCTCTCTTCGTTTCCTTTCCAGTCCTTGAGAATGGTGTGAGGAACTAGATCAGTTTCCCACAGCCGCTTCCAACGAAGTCCACAAACTTGGTGGCTTGCAATCATAACGATTTCTTTTCACATAGTCCTGGATGCCACAAGTCCAAACTCAAGTGTTCGGCAGGGCCATGCTTCCTCTGAAAGCCCGAGGGGTATATACTTTCTTTCTTCTTCCTGGATTTTGGTGACTGCAGGCAATCCTTGGCATTCCTTAGCTTCCAGACTCATCACACCAGTCTCTGCCTACATTGTCACGTGGCCTTCTCACTGTGTGTCTCTGTGTCTGGGTCCAAATTTTTTTCTTTTAAGGACACCATTGACATTGGATGAGAGCCCACCCTACTCCGGTCGGTACAACCTCATCTTAACTAACTGCATGCGCAACAATGCTATTTCAAAATAAGTTCACATTCTGAGGTACTAAGGGTTAGGACTTTAATTTCAGTCTTTTTGGGAGACACAATTCAGCTGATAACAAGAACGAATTATGGCTTTCTTTTTTTGGAGTGTAATTTGATAAATTATACTAAAGACCATAGTACATTATCACACCAAGAATCGAAGGACATACACAGATACTGACGAAAACACACACAAATAACTGAATCAGTGGTATGTTGTTTGGTGCTGGGAACCTACTACAAATGGCCAGTGACTTGGTGCTCTTAGTCACTTTCTGGGCATTGTCGTGTATGTGGGCACGTCTTCTCCCATAACTGGCATTTCTTCTTTGAGGCATGCCAAAACCTTTTAGTTCCCAATGGGAAGGAAGGTTACTAAAGATGGATATTTTTGAAAAATGCCTTCAGGTACTTAATTTGCATCTTTCATAATGTGGATCTGGATATCACAAGAGCTATGACTGAATTCCTGTTTAAGTGTGATTCTCATGGGCAGTTGCTTTTGGGGGGTGTTTGGAGGGATTTTATCATTAGAGAGGAGTCATCGGAAGGTATTTCCTTCCAATTTGGGCAGCAGTGTAAGCTTCGCTTTGAGAGATGGCCTGGATCAGTGCTTTGTTGTACGAATCTCCATAACATTCATGACCACGGGCCTTGCAGAAGGCCTCTAAATAAACGGTGGGATTCAGTGAAATGGGCATTAATTTAGCAGTTATTCTGTGCAAGGCCCTTTGCTGTGGTGGACACAGAAAGGCATCAATCATGCTTCTTACCCTGCAGGGAATCCAATCTGGCTGTTTAATTCAAAAATACTGGCAACCTCCTATGGGTCAGGAACGGTGAAGACGCTGCTCATGTATAAAGGATATGGAGAGGAAAAGGGGAAAGAAGGGACGACTTCACAGCAGGCGCTCCACTTCCAGTGGGTTGGGGAAGGCAAGTAGGAAGCCTTGCATGATTTGGTAGGTTCAGTCCATGGCTGGAAAGAACAGGTGCACCGAACATAGCCTGGGGCCTCAGGCAGAGGCGCCACGGTGCAGGACTCCAAGGACCATCGGTCATATAACTTGCAATCTGGGAGTTTCCTCTTCCGGGAGGAGGTGCTGCCTGAGCTGATTGGGTGATGAATTAGAGTTGGCCCAGGAAAAGGTGGAGCAAGGAGAGACCTACCACTAGCTCATGCTAGTCTACAAATTAGCCCCTTTCTGTAGCTATGTGCAGCCTGGCAAAGGGAACATAGCATTCTAACCCTGAGTCTGCCAGCAGGGTAGGGTAGGGGCATGGCACTGATGACACAGGGAAGAGCCAGAACTTTAGAAAGATTGTCCTGACAGCAAAACACAGAAGAACGCACGGGGGAGAGTGTGGAGGCGGCGAAGCCAGTTAGAGGCTGTTTATCACAAGGGTCTCTTCAGAAGGCAATGCCATCATTTCCCACCAGGCCAGTACCTTGGTCTTCCCACTCCTCATCTGGCCCCTGCTACAACCCCTTCCCCCCTCCCCCCAGCAGGTAAATTCAGTGGTTTAAAGCATAAGTCAAATCATGTCACTCCCTGCCAGTGGCTTCTCACTGTCTCTTAACACGGCTGACCTTGGTGTCCAAGGCTTGGGGATGGCCCAGCCTCCCTCTTCAGATTCTTCCTATCTCTTTCATCTCTTTCACTTTCTGCTCTCCAGCCAAACTGCTCTCTTTTCAGGACCTGAAACACAAAGGTCTTATCTGTTTTAAAACCTTTGCACTGGCCATTCCCTCTACCTGGAAAGCTTTCTTCTCAGACCTTGTTATTATCCTAATCTTCCAGATTTCAGATAAAATGTCATCTACTCTCAGAGAGGTCTTTACCTTACTAGCTTATCTAAAGCCTCTCCCCTATTGCCCTATCTCCTCATCCTGCACATGGACATGGCTGATTGCCTACCCAGCATGAATCCTGCAGCCCCTCCCTCCTCCTTCCTAACAGAAAACTCATTTTGTTCACATATTCACCCCTTCCCCATTCAACTCTGAGTCTTAAGGGAAGCTGACGCTACCACAGGGCCAGGAATGGACATGCCTGGTCTACAGATTATCTTATTTCACTTGCCGATGGCTGGTTGAGGAGCCCAACTCTGGACGATTTATTCCCTCAAACAGCTGTGTTCTGCACACTGTTCTATGTCCCAAGGATGCTGCAGTGAGGAGAACAAATAAAATATCTTGCCGCGTGAAGCTTGCATTCTAACAGGCAGATAGGCAAGGAGCTAGGCCGAAATATGGAGAGTGGCTAGAAGGTGATTGCGATAATCCAGGCAAGTGAGGATGATTGTGGTGATAGTGTAATGCCGAGATGTAGATTCTGGATATGTTTTAAGGTAGAGTTGACGGAATTTCCTGATATGTTGAACGTGAGGTATAAACAAAAGAGAGAAATCAAGGGTGATACCAAGAGTGTTTTGCCCGAGTAACTGAGAGAATGGAGTTGCTACCAACTAGATGAGGCAGCTGGTGGGTGCTATGGTCTGAATGTTTGCCTCCCCCCCCCCCCACCAAAAAGTTCATATGTGGAAATCCTAACCTTGAAGTTGATGATATTAGGAGGTGGACCTTCAGGAGATGATTAGGTCATGAGGGCACAGCCCTTATAAAAGAGACCCCAGAGCTTCTCCCTTCTGCCATGGAGGTTTCATGAAAAGAGAGTCATCTGTGAGGAAGCAGTTCTCACCAGACACCAAGTCTACCAGCATCATGATCTTGCACTTCCCAGGCTCTAGAATCGTGAAAAGTAAATGTTTGCTGTCTATAAGCCACGCAGCTTATGATATTTTTGTCACAGTAGTCTGGATAGGCTAAGATAGCTGGATAAGCTGGACTGGGGGAGGTGGGTAGGATAGGGTGGTCCAGGAGTTCAGTTTGGGGCATTTAAGTTTGAAATGCCTTATAGACATACAGGTAGAAATGTCAAATTGGCTGTTGGTTATAGAGATTCAAAGGAGAGGTCCAGATTGGAGATATAAATGTGAGAGTCATAAGCAGACAGATAATGATTTAAGTCTTGAGACTGGATGATATGACCATGGGACTGACTGTAGTAGAAGAGAAAAGGACTAAGAAAGGAGCCCGTAAGCTCAGATGAGACGTGGATGAGGAGAACCAGCAAAGGAGACAGGAAAGAATGGTTAGAAAGGTAAAAGGAAAAGCATAAGCTTGTGGTTTCATGCAAGCCAAGTAAAAGTTTTCAGGGAGGACAAAGTAAGTGATCGACCATTTGTGTCAAAGACTACAGAAAGGTCACCTAAAATGAAAATGGAGAAATGACTATTGGATTTAGTCACATGGCAGTCATTGTTGACCCTGACAAGAGCAGTTGGGGTACAGGTAGGGTGAGCCTGATTGGAATGGATAGAAAAGAGAACTTACAGGAAAAAATCGAAGACTGGGCTCGTAGGCTGTTGTTTCAGGAGTTTTGCTGAGAACAGAAGGAGGGGAAATCAGGGCCAAAAGAAGGTTTAGGTTTTTTAAAATTTTTGTCAAGATGGAAGAAATAATGGTATATTTTTATGCTCATGAGAATGCTCTCCAAGAGAAGGAGAACTTGAGATAGAGAAGAGATGGGAAATGTATTAGAGCAAAGTTCTTGGTTCAGTGAGAGGGCACGGAATCTACTGCGCAGTTCATCCGTTGTGTCTTGGCAGAGTATCTGGGCGCAAGTGCAAGTAGGTGGGAGTTGCTGGGAGTTCTCTTCTGTTTTCTCACTGAAATGGGAAGCAAGGAGGGAGGGGAAGAAGTGGTGGAGGCATGAGAAAAGAAAGGAAAACATCAAAGCGTTTTCCAGGACAGTGGAAGAGAAAATGGACTAAGAAAACATGATTGCGAGGCAGTATTGAGACTTCACCTAAGGTGGTGACCAGTCATCTCCAGTGAAACCAGTCATGACGCCTGTATGGTTTTCTCCTGGCACATTCAGCCAAATGGGAGAGTGTGAGTAAGAGAGATGGACCTAATGAGACAGGGAAGAAGCCTGCCACAGGATTGCTGGGAAAACTTTCCTCTCATTTGAGTAGGAGTGGATCCAGATTGTGTGGGAACTGCAGCCTTTGCAGTTTGAGAAAAATAATACAAAATTGCAAATAGAAAATTATTTACAAAACTGTATATTTAGAATGAAGAAATAAATTATGGGTTATGGCTTTTAAAAATCGGACCTCACAAGTTCGGCAAAACAGCACATTATTTTATTAACTGTCTGGCAGATCACTATACCATTTCTCCCCCTGGGTTTTTGGCAGGATACACTTTGCACACCTCTTGTCATGACAGTGATTGTGTGATATTTTCTACAGAAAGAGAAACTAGTCCTTCCTCTAATGTGACTGGTTAAAATTTTAGTTTGTGTCACTAATAATTTAAAATAATACTCGTATAATAATTTAGAAACAGTTCGAGGCTTTTCATTGGATGTTTGTGACTAGTGAGAACCTCCATTCTGATAGGTGTGAATGAGAACCAGATTTTCTCCTTATGATTTTACATGTTTGATGGTTGAAGGAATTTTCCACAGACTAGCTTCTGGCTTTGAATGTTTGAAACCGTGTTTTTTTCATCAATGTTCACATATTTCTGGGGATGGGCATTGTAGGACATATAATACTATAATTTATGCCCAGCACCTTCATCTCATGGTGCAGCGTAAGTTGCTATGTGGGCTCTGGGATTATTCCTGAGAGGCATTGCTACTCTGGAATGGCTAGCGATAACTTAAGTTTGTGCAGAAGTAACTAAGAAACATATGAAAATACTTCACTAGATCCATACTAAAATGTACCCACAGCTCAAGTCTCCCTTAGCGGGATTCCTGAAATTCCCATGGCTGTTCTAGTGCCATCGGACACAAAGGGAACTGTGACAGGAGATGCCAGAGTGGAAAGAGACAGAGGCCTTAACTGAAAGTGCTTAAAATACCTCATCTTGGCAAATTTTACAAAAACCTATGACCACGTGATTGCTCGGCTTTTCCCCAGAGCTTTCAAAGGAGTTTGTGCAAGGGAAGGGCCCTGAGGCTTAACTGAGCTTTATTAGCATCACATTAAGCCTTCCTCTGTTCTTGGGATGCCCACCCCCAAGAATGTCTCTCTTGCTCTTCTGGAAGTTGTAGTATTTTCCCACGATACTTAGAATCGTTGCAGCATCTTGCTCTCAGTCCAAGGATGAAGCCAATTGTAAGATGACAGCGTAGAGATAGATACTACTTGGATCCTTGACAGTATTGTTGAGCCATTGATGAACCAACTCTGGAAACCTGCCTCACTTCTGGACTTCCTGTTACATAAGATAATAAGCCCTTGACTCTCGAAACCATTTTGTGTTGGAGTTTCTACTACACGTAGCTGAAAGCATCCTTATTTCCTTTGTTTATTTTCCTCGAAGCATTTCTTTTCGCTAAAATTATCTTTTGAGTTTACTCCTTTTCTTTTTCTTTTTGGTCTATCTAAATGTCAGTTCCACAAGACTTTATCTTGTCTGATGCAGTATCTGCAAAACCCAAAACTCAGTTCATAGTAGATGGTCAATAAATATCTGTTGAATTGGACAAAGGAAGTATGGCATTGACAGTGAGTGAGGCCAGCAATGAGTCTTCACTTTCATTATGTTTCACACTCCCAGCTATGCACCCTCACAGAAGGAAGCTCATTTCAGTAAAAATATTCTCCTGATATTTTGAGATCGCTAGGCTGAGGCACTGCCGTTGCAGACATTTCCCTGTTCCGCTCAAGACAAGTGACCCACTGGTTTTCTCCTGTCAACAAGTCCAGTCTGGGGAATGGATATGTCAGTCCAAAGGTTGCATTGTCTTGTTTCCATCTGAGTACTAAATTATGGGCTCTATAACAGTTTTAAAAGCTAGACTTCTTGGTGGGGAAAGAAAGAAATTTTCTTTGGAGACTAACTTTTGGCTTCTCAGTATGCTTTGTTCCTCGATTCCATCTGTCATCGTGTTCTGACATTTCCCCGAACAGAACATCATCTGTGTTTGCCCTCTTCTCTTTATTCCCCGAGTTGGCTCCTTCCTGGAGTTATCTAGTGCCCTCAGCACTTTCAGAAATGTTCTCTAACAACCCACTCTCCATCTCTGGCCAGTTTCATCCCTAATTCCCTATGTTAATGATTGCTCTCTGCTAGAGTCTTTTGTGGCTACCTGGATTGCGGGTTAAGGCCACATTTGTTTCCTCTTTAAGAAAAAGTTATTGGATTCCCAGGAGACAATGACTGGGGACTTGTAGAATTAGTGCTAGTGACAGCAGCCAATTCCAACTAGAGGATTAGCAAGGCATGGGACCATTCTGCAAATTGGAGAATACTGGCTAGGTTTGAATCCTTTCTTTCTTTTCCTTTTCTCCTTCCTTCCTTCCTTCCTTCCTTCCTTCCTTCCTTCCTTCTCTCTTTCTTTCTCTCACTATGTGCCAGACACTATGGTCACAGCTGGGGATACAGAAAAGAAGAAGACACAGTTCTTGTCCTCAAGGCGCTCGCTGTGTAGTTGAGGAGACAGACGTAAGCTGGGGTTTACAGTGCAGTGTGGTGAGGGTGTGCATTCAATGCTACGAAAGCCTTTAGAAGAGGCATCAAGCCCACTCCTGGTGACTCAAGGAATGCAGAGAGGATGGGAATCCCATGGTCATCTATCAAGGATGAATAGAATTAGCTCAGTTTTGGTAGAGTGTTGATAGAAGGTATTCCAGGGATAGGGGAGAGCATGCACCAAGGTCTAAAAGCAAGAAAGTACATGGCACCTTCAAGGCAGTTTGGCTGATAGAGTGGCCCTAGATGAAATAAAACAAGTAAGACAACCATAGCACAGAACATTTCTCCAAGAGAAATGTTTAGGCATTGATGGGTTTTCAGCCAGGAAATGACATGGTCAGGTTTACATTTCAGAAATATCACAATGGCTTCAGGGTAGAAAATAGAGTGAAGAGGATTCTCACAGTAGGGAGGTCAGTTAGGAGCCTGGTGCAGTAGTTTAGGTGAGAGAGAATGAGACCTTGACCTGGAATGTTAGCAGTTTTTGTGGAAAACTCTGGACATATGTAGAATATATTTTGGAGGTATGACTCCGAGGAAGGAAATGATGACTAACTGGTTATTGGGAAGTTGAAGGAGAGGGAGAAGTCGAAATAAGGATGGGGATAGACAGGCAAGGATTCATTAAACAGCACACATTAATAGAAGAACACCAAAATGAAAGATTGATATATTGGCTTTGTGGAAATTAAGAACCTCTATTCGTCAAAAGATGCCATTCAGAGAGCGAAAAGGCAAGCCACACACTAGAAGAAGACACTCACTTACATGTATCTGTCAGACAACTCATGTCTAGACTATATAAAGAAATTGCACACATCAAGAAGAAAAAGGTAACCCGGTTTAAAGTCTGAGTAAAAATCTTGAATAGTCACTTTATAAGAGGACTTCCAAAGGGCCAATGAGCATGTGAAAAGGTGCTCAAAATTATCAGTCATTAGGGAAATGCACATTAAGTACACATTAAAACCACAATGAGATACTACTATACAGCCACCAGAATGGCTGATATTTAAGTCTGACAATGTCTAGTGCCTACAAGGCTATGCAACGCTTAGTGACCTCATATACTGCTGGCAAGAGTGTAAATTGGTACAACCACTTTGGAAAATTGTTTGGCAGCATCTATGAGAGTGAAATATACCTATTCTGTGACTCAGCAGTCCGGCTTCTAGGTATATACCTGAGATAAATGAATGGCCATGCCTCCCAAAAACATGTACAAAACTGTTAACATCCTTGTTACTCATAAGAGCCCCAACTGGAAACAATCCAAATGTCCATCACAGCACGGATAAATGTGTTGTGGTGTATTCGTACAATGGAATATTACATAGCAAGAAAAAGAAGAACAAAGTATTAATACATGCAGTGACATAGATGAATCTTACAGACGCAATATTTATGAAAGAAGAGTACCTACAATATGAACCCATTTATGTGAGCAGACAAAACTAATCAAAAGCAGATGGATGTCAGAACAGTGGTTATCCTTGGATGCTGGTACTGACTGGGAAGGGACACTCAGGAGCCTCCTAGGTACTAAAAATCTTCCATATCTTGATACAGCTGGGGGTTACATGGGCGTATACCTATGTAAATATTCACTGAATTTTGTACTCAAGTTGTTTGTACTTTCCTATATGTGCATAATACCTTAGAAATACTGAAATAGGAGTCAAGCATGATTTTCAGATTTTTAATTTGAGCTACTGGGTGGATGGTGGTGCTATCAGCTGAGTTGAGGAATATCATTACAGTAGGCTGGGGCAGACAGAGGGGTTGCAGGGAGAGGATGAGGTCAGATTTGGACATTCTCAGTTGTAGGTGCTTAAACACACTGAGATATATCAGGCGAAAACTTGGGAAAGAGATCCAGACTGGATTTTTCAAATTGGTGGCTATTTCCCACACCGAAGTGTATATTGTGGCCATAAAATACGATAAAAGCATGGAGCCCGTAAGATTCACAATCACAAATGATCTTTGCTCTTCAAAACCCTCATGTAGAAAATAGTGCGGAGTAATGAATAACATGGGTGAAAAACCAGTGAGACCAGTTGATGAAGTGTCTTAAATCTTAATCTGAAGAGCTGGGAATTGATTCAGCATGTAGTTGAAAGCTATTAAAGGTTCTTGAGCCTGGAAGGAACCTAATTAAAGTACTCCTCAAAGAGAAAAACGCACAGGAATAGGCCAAGGCTGGCATGGGGATGACTGACCAGGAGGCCAGCAGCAGTCATTTAGGCTTGAGGTCGGAAAGGTCTGGCCAGAGGCATGCCACCGAGAATGAGGAGAAGATACAAGACCAAGAAGTGGTGGGGAAAAAACAGCACTCGATGCCCGATGATGTAGGGGTGTGAGGGAGAAGAAAAACTGAAGTCTAACTCCAGCTGAAATAATGAGTTTAGCAGGTTTCTTCAAACCAGTACTTGAACCCGTTTCATCGTGATTGAGCACATTTAATGAGGCGACATGGGCAAAGTGGTTGGCACAATGTCTGGCACGCGCTAAGTATTCAATTAAGTTAGCTGCTATTATTCAATCCACAGCTGCTCACCGCTGGAGAATTTCACACGGCCAGGCAGGTCGGTTCCCCGTTCAGTTCATGGTTACCGACCTCGAGTGGGTCCTTGACACAGCTTACTCTTTCAGTTGCTGCTCCCGCCGTTACAAATCTTTCCCACCTTCCGCAAGCACTTGCCTCCCTTCACCCTTTCGCTCTCACTATATGACCTAGCCTCCTACACGACGGAGAAAATAGATGCCATCAGAAAACCTCTCTGTGAACATCTCACCACCCAGTCCACATGTTTGTGTCTCCCCCATTGTCTCCTCCTCACCTGCTGCTATCATGGAGAGGTGTGTTACACCAAAGACTAGTACCCTAGAGAGTGCCCCTTCCTTCCTACTCTGGACCGCTAGGAAGACCGGGGTTAATCCAGCACCTGATTCTTCGACCTCTTCATCTCTAGAGCAGAGAAACTAAATGCAGGGCTCTTACTGCTCGGGTTCACACGCTGGCTTTGTCCCTCACCAGCCACGGGCAAGTCTGTTGCCTCTCAGCACCTCCAGGTCCTCAGTTGTGAACTGTCCTCAGCTGTGAATAAGGACCATCTTGTTGGGTTGATGTGAGCCTTTAATGAGATCATGCACGAAAAGTGATTAGCCGGTGCCTGGTATGTGTATTATCTATTACTTCTTCAGTCTTCCAGTCAGCATTTAAATATTCTCAAGTGTCTCCCATCTAAAAAAAACAAAAAAACCAAAATAACAACAACAAAAAAAGAGCCCTTGTGGAGCCCACAGGCTCCTTCAGCTATTGCTTCATTTATTTGCTGCAACAAGTAAACAAATATTCTGTGCACGTTGTGCTCAGTCCTCCCCTCCCATTCACTCTTCAAATGTTTCCAATCTTGTCAAGGTCACCAACGACTGAAATGTTGCAGGATCCAACAGACATTCTTCGGTCCTCATCTCATTTAACCTTTCTGCAGAATTTCCATGTTTTCTGAGCATGCCCGCATGTTTTAATGCTTCCCTGCCTTTGGTTTCAGGACCCCCACATCTGAATTCTCCTCCTACCATTCTAGCAGATCAGATCCTGTCTTTGTCATCCAGTCCTCCTCTACCCAAACTCTAGCTATTGGTGGTCTTCAGGCTCTGTACTAGACCTTCCCGTGACTTCACTTACCATCTGCGTTAGTCAGCGTGGGCTGTGCTAAGCTGTGGTCACCAATTAGTCCTGAAATCTCAGGGACTGAACACACAACAATGGTTTCTTTCTCACTCAAGGCCAATGCAGAGCCTCAGGCTGACACCTTGTCATGTCATCATCTCATGACATGGCTTCAGTGACCACCGCATCAGGAAGACAGGATGTGCAGACCTTCCACTGCCCCTTAATTGCTTCCAACTTTATAGTGACACATGTCATTTCCACAGCCAGAACTAGACACGTTGCTCAACCCAACTTTAGGGGAAATTGGGAAGCTATATTATGTGCCCAAGAAGAAAAGAGCAATTTCTAATACACCATTTATATGCCAGTGACTCACCAAATGATGTGTCCAGCTCAAACTTCTCTTCTGACCTCCAAATCTGTTTAAGTTGGGACTCCTGGTTGCAAGTAATAGAACTGTAACTCAAATCATTATTATTTTTCTTAACGTTTATTTATTATTGAGAGACAGAGAGAAAGAGAGCATGAGCAGGGGAGGGGCAGAGAGAGGGGCAGACACACAATCTGAAGCAGGCTCCAGGCTCTGAGCTGTCAGCACAGAGCCCGATGCGGGGCTCGAACTCAAGAATTGCGAGATCATGACCTGAGCCGAGGTCGGACGCCCAACCGACTGAGCCACCCAGGCACCCCTGTAACTCAAATTATTTAAGGAGATAAAATAATTTGTTTTAAAGATTATTAGATTGGCTTGAAAAATTTAGCATCTGGTATATCTGTCTGATAGATCTGCCAGGAGTGAACTGAAACCAAGGAAAACAGAACCTAAGAATGACTCTGTCCGTCTACCACCTGGATTCTTCTCTGTGTTTGTGTCTACTTCATGATTCTCTTTTGCTTTTTTCTACCTGAATGTTTCTGCCCCCAGTCATCATGGCAGAACAGGATCAGTGCAAGCCCCTGGGTTTCAGAGTCCTGTTTCAACCAGTAGGAGAGATTATGATTCCTTCTCATCAGTTCTGTGTCCCAAATGCTAAGAAAGAATGTATATTGTCTAGCCTGGGGTAGGTACCCGCTCCCTGGTCAATTCACTGTGTCTAGAGTGTCTGTTGACCGAGTTAGTGATGAGGGAGGGGGGGTCGGCAGCAGGAAGGCAATCCCCAGAAACTGGGGGCAGTTTGGGAATAAATAGAATGACAGATGTCAAGTTAAAAACTAGTTATGTATTTAGCAAATAGTTGATGAATATCTAACTATATTCCCAACCCTGTTCTGGGCACTGGGCATACATTATTGAACAGGAAAGAGCCCCTGCCCTCAAGGAGCTATATTCCGGTGGAGGCAAACTAGGGTAAAGAGATAATAATATAATCTGAGACGATGATAAGTATCAGGGAACAAAATGAGATACACGGATTAAAGAGCTTGGAGAAGCAGGCAAGGTCAGGTCATGAAGGGACCGGTTGGCTCTCTAAGGAATTTGGCTTATAACCCGAGCATAGTGGGATGACTTTGAAGAGGTTGTGGCTGCTGTGTTGGTAAGAATCCCTAGCAGGGTGAGAGGAGGAGCGGGGAGCCCAGGAGGAGACTGTGAGATTGCGGCAGGTGTCCAAAGGACAAAGGACCGTGACTAGAACTAGGGCGGTCCCAGCAGTGGTGGTGAAAAGTGGTGGTTAGACTGTGGGTGCATTTTTGTTTAAGGTAAACTCTGCCCTCAATGTGGGGCTTGAATTCAAGACGGCAGGGTTGAGAGTTGCGTGCTCTATGGACTGAGCCAGCCAGGTGCCCATCCGACCATGGATGTATTTGGAGGATAGAGCTGCCACAGCTTCTGACGGACTAGGAAAGAGCAGAGGGAGAAAGGGAGGGACCCAGGGAGACTCCTACGTTCTTGGCCGGAACACTCAGGTGGATGATGTTGCCAGTGACTGAGGTGGGGAGGATGGGGAAAAGCAGGCTTTAGCGTGGGGGTGAGCAGGATTCAGGTTATGGCTTTTTATGGACAAATTCAATTTGAACTGAGAGACTCCCATAAGGTGGGGGGGGGCCACTGGCAGGTGGATGATACGGATCCAGGGGGCCGGATGTGTCAGAGACACTTCGAACAGAGCATAGGTGAAACCAAGTTCAGAAGCTTCCCACATTCTCCTCCCCAACCCGTATCTTCTCCCTGGAAGAGAATATCCAGTCAATCACCAAGTTACAACTTCTTTCAGAGCCCAAATCGTCTACCACTTCTCACAGAAATGGTCATGCCACCCCCTCCTTGCTCAAAACTATTCAAGGGCTGGGGCGCCTGGGTGGCTCAGTTGGTTAAGCATCAGACTCTTGATTTCCGCTCAGGTCTTGACCCCACAGTCGTGAGGTGGAGCCCCAAGTCAGGCTTCATGGATTTTCTCTCTCCCTTACTGTGGTCTCTCTGCCCCTCCCCCGCTCGTGTGAGTGCTCTCTCTCTCTCTTT
Organism: Cryptoprocta ferox; assembly: GCA_028646485.1. NCBI lineage: Eukaryota > Metazoa > Chordata > Mammalia > Carnivora > Eupleridae > Cryptoprocta > Cryptoprocta ferox. The sequence goes on along the minus strand of CM053579.1, from coordinate 5,440,502 downwards.
CAAAATAAATAAACGAAAATCAAAATAAACATTTATTAGCTTTATTAAAAAAGAACGATTCAAGAGCTTCTTAGTGCTTCAGGACAAATCCAAACCCTTTCTCACAACCCACAAGGCTTTGAGTGACTGACCTTGTGATCCGCTCCCATTTTCTCCCACATCTCGGTCGCTCCTGCCCTGGCGCGCTCCGCTCCTGTCACACCAGCCTTCGCTCAGTTCCTTGAACACACCGCAAACCCTCCCCTCTGGCCCTTGTTCGTTGTTCCTGAAACCGTCCTCCTCCGCCTCTGCAATGTAATTTCAGTAGGCAGCATAGCATCAGGGTGACAGTTCCGCAGCTGCAGAATCCACGAGAACTGCCTAATTTTCGGTGTGCCTCGGTTTCTCCATTTGTACAATGACAATACATGGCTGTTATGAGGATTAAATGCATCTGGTCACGTAAAGCCCTTCAGATAAGACCTGGCACAGAGCAAAGGCCCAATACACAGGTGCTCTCTCGCGTTTTTTCCAGTAATCTCTACGCCCAACATGGGGCTCACACTCACGACCCCCCAGATCAAGAGTCCCGGCTCTCCCATCCGAGCCAGCCAGGTGCCCCCAGTTGCTGTTAGTGAATTAGTTCCTCTGGGTCCAGTTTCAATGTCCTGTCGTGGTAATTTCACGTGACCCTGCCGGCGGAGTTCATTCTTTCCCAGTCACCAGCTCCTGCCTCCAGCTCTGTGAGCAGGGTCTCAGCGTTGAGCGTTGAAGAAAAGCAACACCCTGTTAAACGCAGGGTGGCACCGACATATCACTACGGTGAGTCATTCACGCACCTAGGTCTGTGCAAGACACTTTCAACATATGTCCCTGAAGAGATATACATGGAGCATGTGTTGGTAAACAGTGTTCCACACAGCGCTACAGTGAGTCGTCCGTGCACCTAGCCGTGTCGAACACCATTTCAACGTACGTCACTGGAGGAAGTCGTGCTCGAACCACATGCCGCTACGCACGGTATTTCACAGGGATGGTGTCACACCAGGAACACACACGTCTAGCTCTGTCAAACAGAACATCTTTGGGGGAGTATTTGGGAAGAGGGGTGGGTCGAAGTCTGTTCCGGAGGCCACTGCTTCTCTGTCTTGCTTGTTCCTTCTGGCAGAGCCCTGTTCCACCTCGTCGCCCAGCCTCAGTTCCCGCTGAGCTGTTAAGCACTGTCCGAGGCAGGAACGCATGCCACAGGCTTTCACGTGGAGCCACTGAAGGGTTCGCTCCAGGACATAGGAATGTTTTCTTGTCCTTGCGCTGGCGTCCCGCACACCCCTACCTTTGGACCCCCTCTGCAGACTCCCACACAGCTTCAGGGAGGGTCACCCCAACCCAGAGGGACCAGGCAGCCCATCAGTAGACTCCGTGCTTTCCCAGCTGGCCCACAGCGATCCCCCGCAGCCTGTGTCCCCAGTGTGGGTCTGGATTAGAGTTCACCCAGGGGCATAGGTCGGGGGTTTTTGCAGGACCTCCAGATCGGCTTCGGATCTAGTCCCTTCCATGTCCCCCTGCCTTGGGGGCAGCTCACTGACATGCCTCCTCCTTCCAGGTGACCCAGTGCGTACTCATTGGAAAGAGACAGAAGCAGACATACAGACATATGCACGCCCCCAAAGGGCACATAAACATGCTCCAAACTGGGCTGTCTGAACCCTTATTAAGGAAGAGAAACATTTCCTGACTCCTCAGTGATCAGCTCCTGACCCAGGAATGCTCTGGAGGTAGCATTTTCCTCTATTATGCGGAGCCGTGTCAGCCCCCCTTTGTTCACTTTAGTGCTTTCTAGACTGTGCCCGGGGGCCTGTAGGTGCATAAGAAATGGAAGCCATTACCGGGCTGCTTACCTCTTAATGGCCACCACTTAGCTACACAAACACCTGGCAGAAGCTTTGAAATGAAAGGGTTTCCTTTGTCTTGCCTTTTTTTTTAATTTCATAAATTTGACATATTGCATTTTGTAAATTTAAGGTGTATGGCGTGTTACTTTGATACATGTCTATATTGGAATACGATTGCCATTGAGGCAAATTTATCACGTTACGTCATTCTGGTACAGGATTATTGTCTACATTCTCTGCAGTGTGCATTATATCTCCATGGCTTATGTACGACTCCTTACAAATTTATACCCTTAAACACCGTCAATCTTAGCCACCACTCTGCCCCCCCCCCCATCCCCTGGTAATTGCCATTTTACTTTCTGGTTTTTTGTTTTCTTGCTGGTTTTAATTTTAGATTCCACATGTAAGTGCTATCATACAGTACTTGTTTTTCCCTGACTTATCTCGCTTAGCATAATGTGCTCAAGGTCTATCTGTGTTGTACCAAATGGTAGGCAATCCTCCTTTCTCACGGCTCAATAATATTCTTACGTATATATTATTTATATACGGTGTGTGTGTGTATTCACATCTTTTTTAATCCATTCATGTTGATGGGCATTTGCGTTACTTCCCTACTTGCCTAGCGTGAATAATACGGCAACAGACATGGGTGGGCACATATCTCATGGAAATTCTGTTTTTATTTCCTTTGTGCATATACCCAGAAGTTTGATTGCTGGACTCTATGGTAGATCTATTTTTAATCTTTTATAAAGTTTATTTATTTATTTTTGAGAGAGAGAAAGAGAGGGAGTGCACACACACGCACTCATGCGTGCACTCATGCACATATGCAAGCAGGGGAGGGACAGAGAGGGACAGAGGGAGAGGGAGAATCCCAAGCAGGCTCCTCGCTGTCCGCGCAGAGCCCAGTGTGGGTCTCCAATTCAGGAACCGTGAGATCATGACTTGAGCCAGATCAAGAGTCAGATGCTTTAACTGAGAAACCCAGGAGACCCTATTTTCAATTTTTTGAGGAATTGCTACATTGTCTTCCATACTGGTTGGACTAATTCACATTCTCATCAACCGGGTTATAAGTGTTCCCTTTTCACCACCTCCTGGCCAGCCCTTGTCTCCTATCTTCTTGGTGATGGCCATCCCTAACAGGTGTGAGGTGATCTCTCACTGAGGTTTGGATTTGCATTTCCCTGGTGTTGAGTGATGTCGAGTGTCTTCTCAGGTGCCTACTGGCCATTTTGCTGTCCTCTTTGGGAAAATGTCTATTGAGTTCTCCTACCCATTTTTTAAGCAGATTGTTGGTTTTTTACTATTAAGTTGTGCTAGTTTTTAAATATATTTTGGATATTAACCCCTTATCTGATATATGGTGTTCAAAATTTTTCTCCCATTCTGTAGGCTGTTTCGTTTTATTGTTTCTTTTGCTGTGCAGAAGCTTTTGCATTTGATGTAACCACAAAAGCAAAAATCAACAAGTGGGACCACGTCAATGTCTTGCCTTTTGGAGTGTGGTCACTTTGCTGGGAAGGGTGCTCGACTGTCATCTCAGTGCACCCAAGGGACTCCAAAGTGAGGCTCTAATATCCTCTAGTCTAAGTAACTGTGTGGGCTACAGATGCTGATGATTGGAATGATTAATTTAGCATCTATCTTTGCCTCAGATGGGTTTCTCCGTGTCTGTTTCCATATCTTAGTGCCTGGCACAATGAATAGTCAATGGATGAAACTTCTGGAAGTGTGAATAGGTGATCATACTTTTAGAGACAAGCGATGAAGGAATTCAGAGAGCTCAAGGGGCAGGGCTTGTGGTAGAGGCTACAAAGTGAGCAGGAAGGAGACTGGCCAAGTTCACTCAGTGTCAAGGAGTCAAGGACTTTATCTAAGAAGTAACTCGGTATAGGATTTGCATTGCCAGTTACCACTGGTCCAGGCGGGGAGGTCAAGTCTAGAGCCCAGGACTGGAACACAGACAGAAATTCAGCATCACAAAGTAGCGACTTTTCCAGGGGGGGCAGGCAAACACAGGGGGACATGGGTGAGTTCCAGATGCTGGAGCAAGCACCCTCGGCTGGGGGGGTGGAGGGGGGACAGTCCTGGAGAACACAGAGGCTGGGTACTGGCAATTGGAACCCCAGCTCAGGGCAGCTGGGCAGCGGGAAGCTAATCCACAAGCCCAGATGAACTCATCAACAGAAGTTGCCAGTTCACACCTAGAATGTGACTCCTCGGCACAGAACTATCAGGTCTGAGCGGCAGGCCCTGAACCAGCAACAGCATTCGAGTCTACGTCATTGTAAGACGGAGGCCGTGCATCCTAAGGCCAAGAACTAGGCTCCAAGTGTTGGCAGGATGGAACCTCCAAGTGCAAACTGACTTGGGTGTGGGAAAGTTTACAAACAGGCAGGGAACCAGGCAGTTCCTGAAAGCAGAGGATGATGGGATAAAGAGGGCACCTGAGCTATCCTGACCTCCTGGGCCTGGTCCCTTCATTCCTATTCATGTTCCTTTGCTTTTGCTCTTCTCTTTCCTTCTGTCAGTCCCATTCTACTATTATTATTATTAAACAGGTTATATATGAATACATTTTAACTATTCATTTATACAAGATTCTGATGTTACTATTACTTCTCTGAAGCCCAGCGTGCTCTAAGAGGTCTTTCTGACCCTGACCCCATTCTGATGTTTTAATAGGTTTCCTTGGAACTTCTGATTCTGTTCTGTCATTACTGTCTTGCTTTGTTTTGTTTTTGTCTCATTACTATGACCTCAATTATTATCACTTTGAAAACTTTCTAGAATTTAATTTATGGCCATTGCAATCTTTCAAACACAGGGTCTACTTCCTTGGTAAACCCTGTCATCAATTCATTCAATTAAAGCACCTGTTGAGTACAAAGCGCCTCATCTGTACTAGGTGCTTGTTTAATCGATAGCTTCATTGCTTTCAGAAGGAGAAGCTACTGGCCAATATAGAAAATAGATTTTTTTGTCAGCTTTTTTAAAAAAAAGAATAAAAGAGGAAAGGAATCATTATCGTGAATGCTGATTGAGCAACCAAACTGAGTCCGATTTTATTTTAGGACTAATAGTTGGCCTAGCCTAACTGGATTGGCCTTTTGCCAGCTCTTTCTGCCCAGCCTCCAATGTAGCCCTCTGATACCTGTTCCACTGACAGGGAAGTTAGCTGTTCTTGCTAAAGGTCATCATTATTGCAGGCTGCTGTAGTTTAATGCTCCTAACCTGGGAGAATTCCCTTTAATGGGTTCAATTTTCATAAAGTCTTTCTGCTCTTTGGAGCAGCCATAATTTAGTGCCCCCAATTAATTGAGGGAGCTAAAATTTCATACATAGTTAACTACGCCTTCAATCAGTATTCGGTGCCTAGAAAATAAGTCCCCAATGGACATTTGCCCCTACAAGTCATGCTGCACCGCAAAATTGGTGCCTGTTTGCAGACTGTTTCTCCTTCAAATGTTCAAGTTCAACAAGGATAGCAGTCGGCCGAGTGGAGAGTGTTTCCAAGAAAAAGAACACTCAATGCTACTCTAGGGTATCCGACAGAGAAATGGAAGTGACTTTAACTTCCTCCAGGTAGATGAGTCAATGGTTATATTATCCACCCTCCAACCCATGCTAAATGAGTGAGGGTCCCCAAGAAGCTATCCCTTCTCTTCCAATGGGTTGTAACTGTTTGGGAGAAGCAGTCACTCAACCCAGTGGCTGACAGGACCTCACCAATTATGGATTGTTCCGATATGGAAGCTCAAACAATACACTCCATCAAACCCCTGGGAAGAAATATTTTTAAAAGGTTCACACAAGGGGCGCCTGGCTGGCTCAGTCAGAAGAGCATGCGACTCTTGATCTCGGGGTTATGAGTTCGAGCCCCGCGCTGGGTGTAGAGATTTCTAAAACATAGATTAAAAAGCTTAAAAAAAAAAAAAAGAAGATTCACACAGATTTCTGCCTGGGATAGCCACTGTGGGGAAGGGACAGAGTACTGGCTGGGAGGTCTGCACTCTGAGTCCAGCTCTGCCACTGAAACTCCTTGTGTGAGCTTGGATGTGTGCCTTCTAGAAATCCTGTCTCCCTTTCCCCAACTCTGGGACTTTGATTGTTGCCAACTACCACAACACACTGCAGGAGAATTGAGAACAGGTGTCCTCACAGCAATTTCTCATAGCAGCATTATTCATAATAGTCTAAAAATCGAAACAACGTGAATGTCCATCAACTGGCAAATGGTTAAACAAAACGCACACAATGGAATACTATTCAGCCATGAAGAGGAACGGAGTACTGATACACGTAACAACATAGATGACCCTTTAAGACATCATGCTAATTGAAAGAAGCCAGGCACAAAAGGCCACATGTTATATGACCTGTTTATATGACATGTCCAGAATAGGCAAATCCAAAGAGATAGAAAGTAGATTAGTGGCTACCAGGAGCTGGAGGAGGAGGAGTGGGGAGTGGCTGCTTAATGGGTACAAGGTTTCCTTCTGGGGATGCTGAGCATGTTCTGGAACTGAACGGTGGTGGTGGTGGTGGTGGTGGTGGTTGCACAACTCTATGAATATACTAGAAGCCACTGAATTGTGTTCTTTAAAAGGATCACCAGAGTAGCTTGTTTAAAATACGATTCCGGTCCTTCTCCCTTGTAGATCTGGCAATCAGGACGTCAGGGGTGGCTGCCAGATAATCTATATTTTTAACAAGTGGCCAAGTAACCCTAATTGTCAGAGAAGTTTATAAACCACAACTGTAATGGCTTCCCCAAGAGCTCTTCCAGATGTCCACTGTTTGACTTCTTTGCTATTCGTGTTAGTCACTTATTTCTCCACGTTGCCGTGCACCACACACTTGTATCAGTTCATCAGACATCCCTCTGGGGCGATCGAGGTGGGCGGCGTACACAGTCCTCGCCCTAGTGGAACTTACATGTGGTACTTTGGGCACAGGGGATGCTTCTAAACGCCTTTTAAATTCTAATTCACATTCTATTAAACAACCAACCAAACTACTATAAAGAGAGAGCCCAGAACATCCACCTAATAAAATCTGTTTTAGGTGGGAAAAAAAAAATCAAGATATCAAAGTGCGGCTTTTGACCAAATTACCCTCCTTGGGTCTGGTCCTGCAGAGTCCACGGCCAACTTCCACAGTCCCTTTGGTTAAATTAATAACCGAGACACTCGGTGGATGGTTTCTCAGAGGAGTGCGATGATATGGAAGACTACACACTGAGACATCTCTTCTGACGGAGTTTTAGTCCATGGCAACACAGAAGGCTGAATATATTCGAGGTTGTGGGGGTGGGGGAAAGCTTTCCTAACTGACCGGTGGGAGGAGGCCTTGCAGCAGACGCCTGGAAATTTCTGAGGTTGGCCTTGGGGGAAAAAAATGAAACCACCACACAGCAGTTAGATTGCGATTTCAGAAAGGGTGGCGCACTAATGAATGCTGAACGTTTGGAGACCAGCTGTCTGAAATGCTGCTGCTGTTTTTGAATACAATACAAAAATGTATACTTTCAACTAATAATGGATCCTCAATACGCCTGTAGAATTGACTTGAGGAAAAAGAAAACGAAGCAGAGGGCTTAAAAAGGGGGTTACACCAAACGAATTCGCAGAGTTTTGGAATTCCCGGCTAATTCTGTTGCTGCCCATCTTCCCTGCGTCTCGGGGGCTCCAATGCTCTTCAAGGAGAGCTCCGCAGGGCAAGGGGAGTGGAATAGAGGAGCAGGAAAGATGAATGCCACCCAACCAATCACTTTTCCTGCAAAAATACTGCCACTCTGGATACAGCCATTGAAGACCATCCCCCCCCCCCTTTTTGTTAAACTAAGAGTGCTGCAAAGCTCATGAAGCTCTTCTGCTTCAAGTCCTTCTGCTCTTGATGGAACGAGGCAGGGCAAACTGGAAGAGGAAGCCCATGGTAGGACTCCCCTCCATCTGGCTGGCTGTCTCGGGGACTCACACTTATCCACCCCCCCCCCCGCCCCTGCACTTCTCTCCCCCATCTCCTTCTCCTTCCTCTCTTTTCTTTCTCCACCTCTTGTCTACCCTTCCAAGGAACCAGAGGTGAGTGCGCCTTGGTCCCTGCCTGCAGGGAGCTCACAGCCTGTGGTGGTGGGGGGGGGGACACAGAGCAGACAAAGAATACAAGGCAAAATGATACCTGCTGTAACAGACACGTAGACAGGAGCCTGGACCGGCGTGTGTTTGTCCGAGCCTCTCCAGGAACGTAGAGGCAAGGGAGGCTGGCTTGCCGGTTTGCACTGGGGCCGTCTTTCTCCTTCTTGCCAGTTAGCCACAGGGCATTGCTTGTGGGAGATGTATTAAATATTTCAAACTAAACACAGTCGGTGGAGGATTATAGAAGGTTTGTTTTGTTTAAGGAGCAGGGGAGCCTTTTGTTTGTTTCTTTATGAGGGAGGGACTGACCTGAATACCTGGAACACCATGAAATAAGGGCACCTGTTTCCTTCCTTGGAGGAAATGCTTTGAAAACGTCAGACCCCTTCCAGATCCCTGAGGGTTCCTAGGTTCTTGGAGGGTTGTGAAATAAATATTTTCAGGATACGAATGTGCCTACTAAAAAATCACAGAATAAGAGGGCCTCTCTCTGACTACTAAATGCTCGGGTTGTGGACTGTTCAATGTGACGGGCTGGCATTAAGGCCGGGAGTCCCTTCTGTCTTTTATGCTGCAGGCTATAAATAACAGTGCTGGGAGCTTGGTCCCTCACACCCGCAGCACTGAGTAGGCAGCACATGGTAGTAGGCAGCGTTTGGGAGCGTACCCCAAGGGTGACCTAGAGTTCAGACTGATTAATATTTGTTTGGCTGGCACCCGATAGAATCCTTGATTGCACAGAACTGGGAAGACTAGAGCGGGACCAGCCCTGTAATGCCTTCTTCCTGGAATTGCGACTGTTAAATAGGTCCTTGACATCTCGCGTAAGTTCCCCAAGCATTGCTTGTATATACACTATTAGTTTCCTCTTTAAACTATAAAATCTGAAGAAATGGTTATACAGTCGTGAGATATGGCAAGTAATCTGATGATGAGAAAAACAGAGACATATTGCTTATTTCTCACTTTTTTTCTCGTGTTGCCGAGTGCCCTTCTCTCCTCTGGTTGTTTCCTTGTGATTCTGTGCCACAGTTTAACACCGCACATGTCCTAATTCTGCAATACAGTTTGCCGAGTATCTCTAGGCGTGGAGAATAGAGCTGAAATAAAGTGTATTTTTAGCCCGTCGTTAACTCCTGATTGCCCATGGACACAGACGCTGTGTTGCAAAGGATGTGGGCTTAGGAGGAAGCGGGAGCTGCATAAGGACACGGTCCTGCCCTTCAGGCAACAAATACTCATGGAGCAGGTGCCGCTTCTCACTTCTTCAGTGTGTGAACTTGGGTGACAGACTTAGCCTTTCGGAACCAGAGTTTCCTCACCTGTAAAATGGGGTGAATCACTCCCCCCTACTGTGTGCGGAGGCTTGTTCTGAGTCCTTTACACATTGAACCCTCTTAGGCATCAAAACAACCCTACGCCGGGGTTCTGATTGTTGTTATTATCCCTATCTCACAGAGGAAGAAACAGGAGCACAAAGAAGTTAGGGAATTTATCTGGGTTCATAAATCCTTTAATCTCCCTGGGCCTCAGTTTCCTCATCTGTAAAATGTGATAGTAATAGTGCCAAATGTGTAAGATGATTGTAATGTTGAAGTAGGCTAAGTAGATAAGCCACGTAGAAGAGTGCTTGGTGCAGAGTGAGCCCTCTCGGTTCCCCTTTTATTATCTTTAAGGCACTTGGCACTTTCAGAAATTGCCTTCTGTATGTGCTGACTTGCTTATCTCCAGCCTCTCTCAGTAGATCCAGTCTCTCTCCCATCAGATCAGAGCCTCTGGCTGGTTCTTCGCTGTCATATCTCTTAAATGCCTCTAACAGCAACTGTGCAGGGGCGCCCGGGTGGCTCAGGCGGTTAAGCGTCCGACTTCGGCTCAGGTCATGATCTCACAGTTTGTGGGTTCGAGCCCCGCGTCGGGCTCAGTGCGGACAACTCGGAGCCTGGAGCCTGCTTCGGGTTCTGTGTCTCCCTCTCTCTACCCCTCCCCTGCTCATGCTGTCTCTCTGTCTCTCTCTCTTTCAGAAATAAGTAAAGGAAAAAGACCCAGTGACTGTACATAGAAGTTCATTTCTAAGTATTTTGTGAACGAGTGCACGACCATGCTAATGACTTCTACAGTCATCTGCCGAGGCAATGACAAGTGCACCACATTTCCATTTATTTCCTCCATGATAACTACTTCCCACAGAGCAGTGGCTTGGTTTGCTATACATTTAGTGGCCCTATATTTATTCTCTAATGAAAACTTTCCTACGTTTTAGCCACACCAAAACTGCATGGTCTCCGTGTAGTAGGATGATAAGGATCACCCCGAGTTTTTGTTAAAAGTTTTCCATCTCTTTCCAGGAGACAATATCCTCCGTATCACGTCATTATTCTCTGCTGCAAGCCCTTGGGCAAATTCCCCTCGTTTCCTTTTTCTTTTCTGAGGATTTTAGTTCCTAGTGCACAGTCCCTCTCCCCAGTACCACTCCTGTTTTAATTCTTGGTGATTTCAATGCCGGCATAGTGGTCCTCCCAACACCCTGACTTCTCAGTTCCTTGACCTTTTCCCCTCGTCCGGGCACCCCCACAGTCATACCCGAGCTCTTGCATCCCTTCCAGCTTTAGTTTCACGCATCCTGGGATCTTTCCACTACTTCCTATCTTTATGGTCACTCCCTCTAATGCCCGATTTCCAAGCGCCCCTTTAAGCGTAACGGACTCTATAATCGTCTGCTCCTACACAACCGAGCATGAGTGACAAAAACCCCACAGAGGTGCTGGCTGGCCTTACCTTGAATTCACAACCACGGCCCCCAGACAGATCCTTACAATGGGGCTTAGCAGCCGCACACTGTTTGCCAGGTCCTTACACATGCCCACTCTCCAAGATGACTATTTTATCCCTTCTGCCCGTTCCCCAAACTTCCGCCTCCTCCTCTCTGTCTTCGTTTCAGCAGGTAACCACGCTTCCTCTTCACTGAGAAAATAGAAGCCATCAGGACAGTTTCCTCAGGCTCCCACCACGACATCTACCTGCCTGTCTCCCCTCCTGTTAAACTGATAAACTGTGCTAAATGTAACGGTCAGGGCTTAGTTCTCATGTTACTTGACTTGACAACAGCTTCTTCACAGAGTTGAGTATTCGCTTCTCCTGGAAATGCTTTCTTTGCTGAACAGTCAGGACACCCAAACGGTTGGATTTCTTCTCTTGCTGCCTGTTGGTCTTTAACCTCCTTTGCTGACTCCACCTCCCCTCCCCAGTCTCTAAACGCTGGAGTTGCCCTGAGACAGTGTCTACACTCTTTGCCTTGGTGATCTCAGCCAGTCTTATAGTTTTAAATACCATCTCCATGTTGACGACTCCCAGTTTATATCTCCAGCCCAGACTTGATCATCCTGCATAAGAAATGCACCCCAACTATATCCCCAGTGCTGCCACTACCGCTTAGTACATTATGGGGTTTTTTTAAAAAATTTTTTTATGTTTATTATTGAGACAGAGAGAAACAGAGCATGAGTAGGGAAGGGGCAGAGAGACAGGGAGACACGGAATCCAAAGCAGGCACCAGGCTCTGAGCTGTCAGCCCAGAGCCCGATGCGGGGCTCGAACCCACGAACCGTGAGACCATGACCTGAGCCGAAGTCGGACGCTTAACCGACTCAGCCACCCAGGTGCCCCAGTACATTATGTTTTGTGTGTGCCTTAGCACGCTGCTGTATCTAACATGCTAAGTGGTTTTTAAAAAATGTTGTTTTCTGGGGCGCCTGGGTGGCTCAGTTGGTTAAGCATCCAACTTCGGCTCAGGTCGTGATCTCCCGGTTCATGGGTTCGAGCCCCATGTTGGGCTCTGTGCTGACAGCTCCGAGCCAGGAGCCTGCTTTGGAGTCTGTGTCTCCCTCTCTCTCTGCCCCTCCCCCACCCATACTCTGTCTCCCTCTGTCTTTCAAAAATAAACCAATGTTGGAGCCTGCTTCCGATTCTGTGTCTCCCTCTCTCTCTCTCTCTGCCCTTCCCCCGCTCACTCACTCTGTCTGTCTCTCTCAAAATAATAAATAAAACATTAAAAAATTATAAAAAAGAAAAAAAGGAAAAATAATGAAAAATAAAAATAAATGTTTATTTTCTGTCTTCCCTTATTACAATAGTCCCATTGAGACAGAATATTTTTTGTCTGTAGTTTTTTTCATTGCTGTGTCCTTACTGCTCAAAACGCTACCTTCCGTGTAGTTGGCATTGAGACTGTGAAATCAGAATGTCCAGAAGGAAGGCCCTGGCAATTAGTATATTTAACATGGATGCAAGGTGACCGCTGAATATCAGGGACGTTGGGGCGGTCTGGCCTAACCAAACCTTCTGTTAGCTGGACTTTCCTTACCTCCCTGACTTAATTTTGTTCCTTCTCTGCCTTACTCATATTGCTCTACCTTCACTGGTGGGGTTTTTTTTTTTTTTTGAGGTATATTGACATAATATTACATTAGTTTCAGGTGTACAGTGTAATGATTTACTATTTGTACATGCTACAAAGTGATCACCAGAGTAAGTCCAGTAAGCATCCACCACCACACACAGTTACAACAATTTTTTTTCCCCTCATGATGAGAACTTTCCAGATCCACCACACTGGTCTTTTTACACTTCCTATAACGTGCCAGACATCTTCCAACCCCAGGGCCTTTGCAGTTTGATGTTCTTTTGGCTAGGAACGTTTTCTGCATGACTTGTTGGCTCAGTTTATTCAGGACAATAATTGATGCACAATAATTTGTGCAGTTTAATTCAGTTTATTGAGAACTAATAAATATTCAGGACTAGGCTTCAAAGACCCTCGACAAGGTCCTTCCTTGCCCCACCATTCTCATTCCCCTCCCTGCTTTATTGTTCTTCATAGCGTTTACTACTCACTACCTGGAATTAGGTAATATGTTTATTTTTTGTCCGTGTAGATTGCAATGGAACATAATAGCTAACACTTGCTACCTCCCAGGTACTATTTTAAGCGCTTTGCAAATAATTTTCTCCATTTTCACAAAAGCTCTGATGTTACTGTTCCCATACTCACTTTGTAAATGTGGGAAATTGAGGCACGGAGATGTTAGGTAGCTAGCCCAAGATCAAACTACTAGCAAGAAGCAGAGCCTGGGCACTTTGAAGAGGGCCTGATAATGAAGGTTTGTATGTTTTACTTACCATTGTATCTCCAGGGCTGAAACATGCTGGGCACATAGTAGGTGCTCAATAAATGACAGTTCAATGTTGGATCATTGGGGCTTTTATTGGTCTGTGAGGATGGCCATAACAAAATACCACAGGCCAGGCGTCTTCAACAACAGAAATCTATTTTCTCATGTTTCTGGAGGCTGAAGTCCAAGGTCAAGGTGTCAGCAGGTTTGGTTTCTCCTGAGGCCTCTCTCCTTGGCTTACATACAGGTGGCCACCCTCTCACTGTGTCCTCACATGGCCTTTACTGTGAGTGTACACACCTCCGGTGTCTCTTCCTGTTCATATAAGGACGCCTGCCCTATTGGATTAGGGCCCCCTCCCTTAGGAACTCATTATTGCCTTCGTTATATCTTTAAAGCCTTATTTCCAGAGACAGCCACATGAGGGTAAGGGCGTCCACATAGGAATTTGGGGAGACACAATGCAGGACGGAAGCCATAGTCGCTAGAGAACTAGGACAGCAAGATCAGAATTGCCAAGGACAAGACATGCCAGGGTTAAGAGAAGTTCATTTAGTAAATCCTTTTAATGTTTAGTTTTGAGAGAGAGATAAAGAGAGAGAGCATGAGTGGAGGAAGGGCAGAGAGCGAGGGAGACACTGAGTCCCCAGCAGGCTCCAGGCTCGGAGCTGTCAGCACAAAGCCCAACGCGGGGCTCGAACCCACGAACTGTGAGATCATGACCTGAGCCGAAGTCAGACGCTCAACCCACTGAGACACCCGGGAGCCCCGAGAGAAATGTATACATCATGTAGTACGTTGGTTCTCGAACTCTTTCTTTTTGTTTCTTTTAGTAACGGAAGCCCTTTCTCAAAAGCAACGTCCTGAGGAAGCCTACTACATCAAGCATGCAAACAGGGGCTTCGCTTTTGAGAGCTGAGGAAGGCCGTGTGGACACCAAGTGAGTACTGTCCCAGGAAAACCCCCTGACCAAATCCCAGTACCTCAGTTTACAGAAAAGACCTTTGAGTCTATAAGGCAGCTCGAATACTCTCTACATTCTCCATGCCTCACAGCCAGCTTGGTCTCAGCTCAGAGAGGGTGACTGAGTCTCCAGCTCAGGGTTTATGGGCCTCCAACCAAGCGAGTGAGAAACGTGCCTGTCACGACTGCACCAGGTGTAGCTTGGGAGGTCCGACCTCACCCCGATCAGGATAACGACCAGGCCGCTGCCACTTTTGTATTAATAACAGCTCATCGTTTTTATGAAAGGTTTAGGCCGAGTTTGAGTGAGACAAAAGCTTGCAGTTAAAGTTCTCCTATTGTATAGATCTCTATCGCCTTCATCCTAGAGCACAGGAACTGGTGAAAACATTATAAATCACTCCCAAGTGCCTCAGTTCAAATATTATCTCAGTATGCAAATTACAGTCATAAAGCATAATGAAGCACATTTGAATATCTAGTACAAAAGTCACCATATAAATATAAAATAGGAGTGAATGAATGTGGCCCATGTTTTATTTTATAAATGCAATGTACCTCCTGAAGCCTTTAAAGAGCTTCTGGCCAGTACTTTGAGGCCCCGCTAAATCTACGACCAAGAATTTCATTGTTTTAATCTTGAAAGAAGCAAGAGCATGAATATATATATACATGTGCATTTGTGGCTATAGGTACAAATAGAGATGTAGATGTCGATAGAGACAGAGATAATGTCTTGTTCTCTGCATTTCCTACTGATGCGCTGGTTTTAAGTAGCTCCTCTGGCGTGGCCCTTCCTTGGTGCAGAGGTGCTTACAGGCTGGATTGAGAAGTACACCTTGGACCACCTTGTTTGCAGGGCTGGGGGATGGAAGGAACTCAGACAGGAATGGCTGGAGGAACTGGGAATGAGCCTAGGATTAGGCTGCTTTGCTGAAGAGTCAGGGTCCCAGATAACAGACCTACGGTACGGATGAGCCCATAGGGACTGAAATGACTTTTGTCCCAGGAAGTGTTAGTGTCGTGACCTGGAGTCCTGCTCACTGCTTTGGCGTGACCTAAGTCCCTGGGATTTCTGTTTAATTGCAAGTGATAGAGTCTCTACGGATGACTGAGTGTAGCTTACCATTTCAGTAGTGTAAGACCTCAGAAGTGGAATTTGGATGGTTTAAAGAGAGCATTAAAAAGATAATATGAAAAACGTCTTTCTTATACTCTAACCCACACCTGTGTCCTTCTCCAAACATAAATGGGAATGAAAGCCTCATCTCTGGCCCTGTCCTTTGCTTTTGCTCCTGTCTTTCTTTTCTTCTCTTTGTCAGTTATATCCTCCCATCCAAGGACTAACCAGGCACAGCCCTGCTTAACTTCTGAGATCAGACGCGATGGGGCGCGTTCAGGGTGGTATGGCCGTAGACTTTGTCAGTTATATCCTATTACGTCCTTTGTATTACAGAGGTAGTACAAAAGTACATCCATGTTGTAGAAGATTCTGGTTACTATTGCTTCTGTCAAGATCCAGCTCAAGATTGATGTTTCCTAAGAAATCTTTCCCACTCTGATACCTATCTGATAGTTAATGACCTCCTCCTTGGAACTTTAGATAATACTTTGTTCCCCATTACCAGAACTCATTGTCTATCATTTTGAAAAAAAATTCTATAGTTTTACCTACCTGTTTTAACTCTCTGAGTAGATTACCATCTTCTTAAGCAAAGGCCTGTAGAAGGGCCTTTTATTTCTTTGATAATGTCCCATGCGTAATTCAATAATTTAAAGCATTTGTGGAGTGCCTGCTCTGTGTAAAACAGTGTATCAGGTACTTTTCATAGTAATGAATGGATTAATTGGTTTTGGAAGGAGAAGCTTCTGATTAGATTTCGAAGAGGAGAACCTCAAAAGATCTAAGCACCCAGGCTTCATGACCTTCACTGACCTCGTAGTCATCCTTTGCCCCTGGACTGGGAAAATTCTATGGTTCTTGGCTTCAGGAGCCCTATCCTTGTCCCTGGACCATTCTTTGTCCTTTTCTATTTGTCTGAAGCTGAATTTCTGTTCATTGTTAAAGCCAGACTGTCCATTACAAAGGCCTCTTCAGTCTTTGTTCTAGACTATTGTTTGGGTCCGTCTCTCTAGTGTGAGTTTTCTCAATATGTGGCCCAGTCCCCTAGTGTGCTTGATAAAATGTAGGTTCCTAAGCCCAATCCTAGACCTTCAAAAAATATCTGTGATGGGGTCTGAGAATCTGCATATTAACCTATTTCCCCCAAGTGTTTCGGAAGCAGAGCAGTATCCGAGAACTCTCTTTCTAGTAGTTCTGTGGCCACTGTGGCAAGGTCTGTGTTGACCCTCAGTGTCTCTACTTTGCCTCATCTCCCTTCACCCACCCACCCACACAGAGCAGACTGCCTTCACTTTCTGAATGGCTCTTTCTAGTCTATGAAGTCAGCTCGTACATAGATGCAAAGCAGATCTGCCATGGACTGAGCTCAGTAGCTGATAAAACCCATCATCTATATAGCCACTTCTAATGCCCTTGTCTTTAAATGTTTTCCACGAATTTCAGAACCCAGGTGTCTTCAGGGCTGTGGCCTTCCCAAAGTTTCCATAATTTGCTTTCATAATTTGGGCCATTCCATAATATTTTAATGAACATTGATCATGGCATAGGCAACAATCCCACCAAGGAAAGAGGAAGTTCTGTGTATATTCAAAGTCATGTACTCACACAGAAGCCATTTTCAGCATATTCGAAATACTGTATATTTGCTTTAATTCCAGTACTATTTATCGTGATGCTTTATGTCCTGGATATTATGCTAGCCAATATGGGGCTAAAAACAAGCATTAATGATCACTTCTTATACGTGGTCTGTGTCTTCACTTTCTGATTAGTATTTGGCTGCTCAGCTGCCTAGAGAGTTGAATCAAAAAAGAAAGAAATCACTTATTTGGCAAATGTTTAATGAATACTACATTGTTCTGGGTCATGGTGACCAAAACAGACGTGGTTGTTGCCTTCTTGGACATGACAGTCTAACAGGGGATAGAGGCAGTAAAGAGATAAATAGATGTATTGCAAAATGCATAAACTCAACACAAACCATGGCATGGTATCTTCTAAGGGATAGAGAGGAGATGAAGAGACGTGGATGGATTCAAGATATAATTTGGCAGTAAAGCCATCTAGATTTGCTGATGGATTGGATATGGAAGGATGAAAAACCAAAAGTAACCAAAGAGGATTTCTGGATTTCTGTCCTGACAACTGAGTGGATGGTGATGTCATTTACTCATATGAGAAAGACAAGGCATTTAATATTTTGCCAGTAGATGGGTGGGAACTAAAAGCTCTAAATTAGATATGCTACAGTTGAGATGTTCTCTGAGAAATGCAAGAGTATATTTGGATATGTGCACATGGAATTCAGCAAAGACCCAGGGCTAGAAATTTTTCCATAGGAAGTCATCAGTATAGAGGTAGACTAATTTTCCTGGGTAGAGAATGTGGAGGGAAAAGAAGTAAACCAAAAAGACAGAAAGTATTTGAAGAGATGCTCAAACTCACTAGTGATCTGAGAAATAGAAATTAAAAACACAACGGGATCACGCAGTGGAAAGATGATGTTCGAAAAGTGGAAAATGGCAAATGTTGATGAGGATGTTGGATCAAGGAGCCCTCATGTAGTGTTAGTAGTAGACACTGGAGCAGCCATTCTGGATGCCAATCTCGTTAGTCCATGATCAAATTCAACACATACTCCATGACATAGCAATTGAGTTCCTGGTTGTGCAGCTCAAAAGGTCAATGGGGGACACTTCTAAGAATGTTCATGGCAGCACTGACAACCATTATGGTGGTGGTGAGTTGGAGATGATCTTTGTGTCTACGTCTGGGGGAGTGGAAAGGCAGGAAGTGGTGTGAGTATGGAATAGTATGTAACAGTAAGTAACAGATCGGATGAATCTAACTAATGTTCAGTAAATAAATGCAAAACAGCATGCCACATATAATGCAATACGCTTATAGAAGTTAAAACATGTGCGTACAAAACATGTATGTTTATAAGATACATTTTATAAGAACGTATTTTATAAGAATACATACAAACAAAAGGATACACATGGAATACGTTAGGATGGTTATCCACAAGGCTGAAGGAAAATGAGATTGGGAGATGGCGATGAAAGGGAATAAACACATAAATAAAATAAGAAAAGGGCCTTCTGTAGACCCAAGATAATGGGCCATGATCTGAAGACTAATAAAACTCTGTCCTCCAGAGGCCCAAATCAAAAGGAAATAAAAGATGAGAAGGGGTGCCTGGGTGACTCGGTCGGTTAAGCATCTGATTCTTGGTTTCAGCTCAGGCCATGATCTCACCATTCGTGGGTTCGAGCCCCACATTGGGCTCTGCACTGACCGTCCAGAGCCTGCTTGGGATTTTCTCTCTCTCTCTCTCTCTCTCTCTCTCTCTCTCTCTCTGCCCCTCCTCTGCTCATGCTCCCTTCTCATTTTTTGGAATTCCTGCCCGTCCTCCTCCACCAAGGTTTTTATGCTTTGATTCTGGAGATAAATGATATACAAGTCAAAATGACGTTTCTAATTTGTCTCAGGAGATACTATCCTTCAATGATTTAAGAGTAAATGGAGCAAGAAAAATATGTTTGCCTTCGTTTTCTCAGATATGAAATCCTGATAATATGGCCCTCATTATCTCTTGCTGGTTTATACCAATAGCCTCCTAACTGATCTCCTTGCCTGAGAGTTCTCATCCAGTCCACCCTCTATGTTGCAAGGATGGTATTTCTGAAATACAAATGTGATCAAGTCATTCCCTTCATTAAAAATGTTGTGTGACTCACCAGTGTGTTCAGAAAAAAAAAAATATCCCCTGCCAAGAGTAAGGTAGCATGATACTGGAAGAAGATCAGGGGTCTGAGGGTTAGACAAATCAACTTGACCATTAATTGGCTGTGTAACCATCCATAAGTTACCGTACCTCTCTGAATTTAATTTCTATGCCTGTAAAATATGGGATAAGAATTCTTAACTTATAGGGCAGTGGTCCTGCTACTTTGGTTTGTGTTAGAATCTCCTCAAGGGCCTGTTAAAATAGAGTGCCGGGTCCCATCCCCAGAGCTACTGATTCTGTAGGTCTGCGATGGACTTAAGAAGCTGCATTTCTAATATGTTCTTAACTGATACTGATGCTGATGCTGCTGGTCCCAGGGCCACACCTGCCGAACTACTTTTACAGGTTATTATGAGGACCAGAAATGATGCATGTCAAGAGCCTCCCTGCTACCCCAGCCCTAGATGGATATCACTGTTGTAGCTTTCATGTCCCACCATGTCACGGTCTCCACTTGTCAGGTTTCACTGCCCACCACCAGCCTGCACACATCCTGTGTGCCAACCACAGCAAATCACTCACTGTTCCCTGGGCCTTCTGTGTGGCTTTTGCCCTTAGGGGCTTTTCCCTGTTCTTGTCTTGCTTCCGAGAATGTCCTGTCCCTCCTGCCACCAATACCACCATCCTACTGTGGAAGAACCTCCTCCTTTTCAAGGCCCAGCTTAAATGCCCAGGAAGTTTTTGCATATCTTCTTCAGTTGGGATTAATTGGTCTTTCCCAATAACACCTCATCCATCTGTTCATTTATTCATTCATTTCATCAATATTTATTGAGTGTCATTGTGTGCCAGACTCCGTGCCGGCTGTTGGGAATATGGTGGTGAGCAAAAACAGATAGTATCCCTACTCTCAAGGAGTTCAAAGCTAAGGAGAAAAGAGACGGCCCTCAAATAAACACAAATGAATGTAAAATAACAACAGTGACACACAGTTAAGGGGGTGGGGGAAGGTGATGCTGCTTTAAGCACTTAGAACAGAGGAAGATTCACGGAGGTTTAAAATGGCCCCCTTTCTATATGAATCATTGAACTCCGAAAGGTTGGAATGGGGGCAATAATCCACAACTGCCTTGGGTATGCATAGTGCCTTGTATACAATGAACATATTTTCTGACCCATTACAAGATTATTTCATTAATTCTCATGACAGCATGATATGGAATCTCACCATATCATGACAAAGAGGTTGTCCCTTATGGCTCTTGCTGAGCACCTACTATGTCCTTGCCAGTATTCTAGCTATAGCTAGTGTCGGAAGTGTCAAGATAAATAAGACACCACCATTAATTCATTCCCCGTACCACAGTAAAAAAAGAAATCTCCAAAACACAACTATATAATTTCCTGTTTAAAGACTCTCAGCTGCTCCCTCTGTGCTCTTGGGAAAAGTCCAGACTCTTTATGTGAACTCTAAGGCCCTTTGTGATCTCTGGATCTGGTGTAGATCTTCTGTTTCAGCTGCTATCTAAGACCAGTGCTCCAACAAGTGGTCCAGCCAGAGTTGTGGTTCCTTGAATGTGCCAGATTCTTTCCTGGAAACTCCACTCCTCACTCCTGTTTCCATCGGCCACTGCTGGTAAATATAGGCTAAAAGTTGAATTTCCCTACATTGGGATAAACCTGCCCAAAGACTTCCTTATAACCTTTCTTACCTCCTCACCTTTCAACCTGGGGTAGGAAGATGGATGGCCTTATTTATGAACAACAATGTCATTAGCAATTGAAAGAAAATTCCAGTGGTCTTTCACTATCCCAGACACTTGCAGCTCCTGCTTTGGCAGCCCCATTTTCAAACTAATTTCAGATGAGTTTGTGATAGTTTGCTGAGGCAACACAACAGTTTCTGCAGAAGGAGAGGTAAGTAATAGTGACCCTGTCCTTCAAGAGAATCTCCTCTATTTTGCGACTCAGTGAGGGACAAAGTGGTTGTCCCTTGCGGCTCTGCTAGGGACAGAGGCTATGTCGGCATTTCAGTTTTCTTAACCTATAAATGGAAAACCAATCTGTGACCTTATCTGTTGAGTGCTTCAGGATCCCAAATGGGTCTGCCCCATAAATTCAAAGCACACCGTAAAAAAACAAAACAAAACAAAACAAAACAAAAAAACCAAAAAAAAACGCAAATGCAAAAGTTGTGGCCAGATCATGTGGCTGCTCCTCGAGGGAAGGAAGGTTTAGTCTCTTAGGAATGTCTGCATCCTCTTTCTGCCATGTTGTTGACTGTTAACACCTGGCCTTTCCGTGCCATAAGAAGAAACTTTATTAAAATATTTTGGCACTTCTGCTTTTAGTAGAACTAGGAAGCCGTGAAGCATGCAAACAGGGCATGAAAATGAAACATATCCTGAGGATAGTTGTGAAACTTTTTCAGACCCAAGAAAAGTTTCACTTTAGGCTATGTTCCAGTGTGAGCGGGCGTCCGCATGATTTCCTCCACTTGCGCCAGCAGATCCATGTCTATTTTCTGACTGTTCACTTCTTGGCTAAAATGGCCCATTGGCCTCCTTGGGCCAACCTTGGGCAATTCTAACAAGATCAGGTAGTGGAAACTTCCAGGTAGAGATGGACCTCTGCTCTCCGTTGCCCCCATCCTAAAAAGTCAGAATGTCAAGGTTGACTTACAGACTTCTGAGCCAACACTGTAAGCTGAACCAAACTTGGGAGCTCATGAGTGTGCCCTACAAGGAAGCTCAGTCAGTTTATCTCATAATATGGTTCTTTGTGTGCCTCTTTTCTCCACTAGCATGTGAGCCTCTGAAAGACAAGGATTCTGATCAATCCTACACGCTTCTCTTCCAACCTCCGTTTACCACTCCCACCCAACTCCATCCCCACCCCTTGCTTCTGGCACGGTGCCTTACAGGCCTCCACGAAACCTACTGAATCAAAAAGGTGATTGTATTTATGTTAGGATGCTGGCCTCTCACCACAGACCAACTTGTATTTGCTATAGAGTGGAATGCAATACGCTGAGGGGCTATCTGGGACCTTCGTCTTCTGGTGGGTTAGTATTGAAGTTCCAGGAAGACTTCCCAAAGCACAGGCCCTCAGTCCAACACTGTAGGGAGGCTTGCAAATAGCAGAATGATGCCTTTTTCCTCCAAACTATTCTTTTCCTTTAATTAGTGAAAAAAAATTGAGTTACTATTTTTCAGACTTTCTTTTCATGATGAGAAATACGGCAGTCATTTATAAATATATCGCTGGTGAAATATCATGATGCTTAATTTTCCTACCCTCTGTCATAACCTAAATCCTATTTACGAAGTTAATTCGTCTAAAAAAGAAATGGCCCCTGCCATTCCTCTGCTTCTGCTGGTCTGGCAGGTGACACATGAGTTCCTAGACACATCCAGGCAGGACCTAGAAGCATAAGATGTTCCAGGATTGTAAATGATGGGGGGAAACCATTCTGCCACGGCCAATTGGGAGAAGTGAAAGGAGCCCTGGACACTGCATTCTGGTAAGCTGCTGGCAGTGGAAATGTACGCAGCATTCTCTTGTTCTCTCTGTTTCTAAGGAAGAAGTTTTAATTGTGAAAGGGCAAACCACAACATTTGGATGCTTAGATAATTATATCTTTGATGAGAATCCATGGCATCTGAGCGTGGGCTGGGAGCCTGGTTAGATGAAAAGAGTCGAGAGATTCCCATTCAAGAACGATTTTAGAAGTTTGAGCGTGGCATGCCCCTGGAAGGACAGTGTGAGTAATTTTCATCCTAACTCTTTATTGTTGCTCTGGACACCAGAGGCTGTCAGTAAAAACTAACACAGAGATACATTCCTAAATCGGAAAGTTGAGAAATGGTCAGCTCAGGTCTGAGCTGACGGCTCCTATTCCAACGGGGCCCCCTTTTAAAAAGAAAGTCATTTGCCATATTTCAGTCTTCCAGTTCCTCTGGCCAAAAACCTTGGAGTCCTTTTACACTTCAAATTCAAATCATCAAGGAGTCCTATTGGCTCTACCCTCAAAACATGTCTAGAATCTGACCAATTCTAACTACTTCCACTGCTACTGCCTTGATTGACACCAAGAAATTGGATTACTCAATAGCGCCTTTCTTGGATCTATGGGTTTATACTTTTCATCAAAATTGGATTTTTTTTACTATTAATTCATCAAGTAGTTTTTTCTTCCCCCTCTTTTCTCCTTTGGGGACTCCAATTACACATATTTTAAGGAGCTTGAAGTTGACTTACTTCTCATCAGCGCTCTGTTTATTTTTGCGGGGGATATTCTTTCTTCACTGTTTCATTTTGGGTGATTCCTATTTCTGTGTCTAGCAAATCTATTAATCTTCTCTCACGCAATGTTGAATCTGTTGCTAATCCCAGTCCGGGGTATACTTCATTGCAGACATCATTAATTTCATCCCTAGAAGTTCAGTTTGGATCTTTTAAGAATATCTTCCATGTCTCTTATTTAATGTTCAGTGTTTCCCCCAGCTTCCTGAATATATGGAGTATGGTTTTATCGTTCTTATCCACTAATTCTATCATCTGTACAAATTCTAGGTCCATTTCCATTGATTGACTTTTCTCATTATAGGTAGCATTTTTCTCCTTTGCAGGTTTGATAATTTTTGATGGGATGTCAGACTTGGTGATTTTTTTTTTTTTTTTTACTTTGTAGGGTGCTGTGTAATTTTTGATTTTCCATAGATATTGTTGAGCTTCATAATGACCACACTTCAGCTTTTGGGGGGTGCTAAATCTGTGGTCTTCTTTCTCTACGGTACCCTTAACCTTTCCTAATAGATAATTAGTGTTACTAATAACAAAGGACCAAATGCCACAGTTTGACAGGAACAACTATCTATAAACGACCCTGTGAAGTTTCCTTTGAACTACAATTCTCACTTATAGGGCTCCTTTGTCACTTTTCACATTTTCAGGGGATTTTATTCTGCCATTGACACTACTTTATTCATCTCCTTTCCACCTTTGCTTCTTCCCTATGAAGCTATCCCTCCACTGTCACCATTGTTTGGGGTCCTGGCCTATGGCTGTTAATGAGCATGGCTAAGGGCCTCTCCAGATTCAAATCCTGTATCCTCTTCAAATGGAACATTTAAGGCATCATTGAACAAATAAAAACTAGATGTGGATATGTTAATACAAAGAACATGATTATAAGCAGGGTTTTCCAAATTTCTGGAGAAAATCTACTTGCTTCTGATGTATCTACAATGTATCCTACTCAATATATCTAGCAAGGAGTACACCTTAAATAATGTCATTTTCAAGTAGATGCAGCTCATATTTGTTAAGGGAGGGGGGGCTGAATAATGATGAATGGAATGGAATCAAAGCAGTTCCTGAATCCAGTCTTTTGAATTTTTCTCTAAAGTGTAAAAAATTAGGGGGCACATATTGTATTCCCTCTTGAAAGGCTTTTGTTGTATAATTTCTATGTGGGAAAAGAGAAGGATGGATGACAGTTAATAGGTTTTGTAAATGGAAACAGCATCGAGAATCTGCCTGAGGAGAAATTGTCTATGAAGATCATATTTCTGATAAAAACAGGATTTCCTTTGTGGCTTAATTCAATGAGCAATTATGGTAAAACACTATTAATTCAGATACATTCATTTTCACGGTGGACTGAAGCTTACTCTTGTCTGGCAAGTTTCTTCTTTAGGTTTGGCTATTATCTAGAACTTCGTCTTGTTAGGTCACCATCCTTCTTAATTCTGTTCTACTTTTCATCATCCTGGCTACCTACCCTTCCACACAGTTCATCTGTGGATGAACTCACGTTCTCAACTTGATCTCAAAGCAAAGACCCTGTGAGCCAACTTGGTAATGATCCTTTAGAGGCGTAGAACGCTTTTCGCTTTACAAAGACTTTTAGGTTTTATTTCATTTGATCTTCACAGGAGGCAGATTTTCTCCCCATTTTACAGATATGAACATTGAAGTTCAGGGTGGTAATCATTAATACTGCTCACCAACTGTTTCTACTTCTTCCCCGCTCCCATGTAGATGCTAAGATGGCACCTTCTGGCTTCTTTATGGTTGTGTGACACCAGATGACTGGTACTCACCAATGAGTGGTTAGTGGAAGTGATATGCACCACTTCTAGGCTGATCACCTAGTTATCAATATTGTACCGTACAGAGCTCTTTTCCCCTTGCCACAGTGACTAGCAATGTTTGTGATAGTGGCTAATAATCGCATATCTATTGGGATTGGGAGGTTGTAAGTTTATTGTAGGCATCCCGAGTGCTACATTCAGTAGTAAATATCAACTGGACTGGAATGCAAGTCTTCTCACCCATCCCACTTTCCACAAAAATGTCTTCTTCCGAACAGAGTTCAGCAGTGTTCTGTTTAACTTGGTCTAAGTCTCTAAATACTAAGATACACTGTGAAGCTCCAGGAGGTGAACAGCATGTGAAATTTTCCATAATTACTTGACCAGGTAAACCTCTCTGTGCACAAGACCTTGTAGGATTAGCATTGTATGTAACACCCTTTGGAAAGCATTGCACTAGACACCCTGTGCTTCTCTTCATGTGCCTTTGTTCATCTTCCTCGGGTGAAGAGCTTTGGTTAAAGATGTGGTTAGGAAAGTTTGGTGGAGGTCTTGAGGAAGATTAGGGTTAGACTGAAGACCACTTATCAGCAAGATCAGCCCAAGTTGGGGAGTGTGGTAGCCAGGGAGAATATCTAAAGGAGTAAGACCAAGACAAACCATGGGTACAAGCAGTGTCAACATGAAGAGGGAGAGAAGGGCTGCCATCTAGAGAAAGGTACAGATAATGAACCGCCAAGTTAACCTCCAAAAGACATGATTTCTCATAAGAAAGGCAGGGTTGGAGGTGCAGCCTTACAGACACCTGTGATACCAACTGGGAAAGCCTGTAGTTAGGGAACTCAGTAAGTGCTAGGTACTTTGATTAGCACTTTACACATTTCATCACTGAATCCTACAAACATTGTTGTATCCCCGCTTCACAGATGAGGAGCTTAGCCATTGTTACCCTAACATTAAGAGAGCAAGTCGGGATTTGCATCCTCATCAGTCTAATTTCACCACCACCAGGTGTGTAGCCACTATGCCCTGCCCACCCCCACCCCCCCACCTCCCTATAGTTCATGAAGTCCGGTTCTTACCAAAGATCCTTCCTGCCACATTGGCTTTTCTCTTTCATAGCCTAATTAGCAGACCTTGAGTGTATCGTCCATGGAGGACCCAGAGCAGTAGACCTGTGAATATAATAGAGGGGACTTTCATGTTTGGGTAACCAGTATTCTAGTTTGTTTCTCAAAAGTCAATCTTACAGATAAATCATCTTCCAAAATTATGATATGTCGGTGAACAAAATACTTTCAAAATGCCTTGATGAGTAGAATCATATTCTAATTTAAGGCAACATCACTTTGATGTCAAAAAGAAACTTCAGTGTGGTTTATGCCAGAAGCAGAAACTGGTTACTCACCAATCTCTTCTATGGATGGTTTTGGTCATTTGTGACTGGAGAAATAAGTTTTAAATTGCTAAACCTCTGAAAGAAGGTGACTTCTAATTCCAAAAGCCTTGTTCTCTTCTTGCACTGCTAAAAAATTGGATTTGGATCATTTAGTCTCAACCCCCCCCCCATATTTAGTTTCTTTGATTAGGTCCACAGAGATCAAGACACATGAGTCATAAACTTTGAAATGAAAAGGCCTCTGATTCATCTAGAACTTGCTGAGTAGATGAGTCAGAGTATTGATTAACTTGAGTGGTTACTGACATTTTTTTCCCTTTCATTACTAGTCATCCAGACCCAGAATTGGTAGTGAGGTACTGTTTTATACTTTCTGATCTTCAGACTTCAGTTGCTGTGTTTTAGTTAGCTTTTTTTTTTTTTTTAAGTTGTCTCTTCAGGGATGAAAGTCAAGCTATAAACAAAGGCATTGATTGACTCAGTGAGTTGAATCACTTGGTGTTTAATTATGAACTACTTGGAGATTTTTAAAAATTCATGTGGTCTTGTATTCGTGGTGGTACAGGTTTAAAAGTCATTAAGAAACAGCACGACTAGCTTAGATAATTAATATTTGGCTTGAAAAATAAAAACATTGCAATTATGAACAGCATGGCCCGTGTTCAATTATCTATCACATTTTTTCAAGTAAACTCCACAATTCAAATGGCTCCGTTATGAAATTGGCCATCCATCCATTCACTCATTCATTCAACAAGCATTTCTTTATAATTATCAACTACTAAGTGACAGGCACTGTGCTGGAAAGTGTCAGAGTTACAGAGATGAGCAAAACCCTTCCCTGTCCTCAGAGAGCTTACAGTCTTGCAGAGGAGTTAATAATTCTGCCCACAAAATACCCAATTAAAAGATACATGTGGAAAATGGGTCATAGAAGGAAAATAGCAAAGTAATTCA
The DNA here is from genome assembly GCA_028646485.1 of Cryptoprocta ferox. NCBI lineage: Eukaryota > Metazoa > Chordata > Mammalia > Carnivora > Eupleridae > Cryptoprocta > Cryptoprocta ferox. Next base: position 5,413,041 of record CM053579.1, on the reverse strand, counting down.
GAGAAGTGATATCTTACTTTTGAGCTGAGTGGGGGGCCACAGAACATAGGAAAAGCTTCACGGGACATATGGGATTCTAAGAAGCAATAGGGGACAGAGAAGTCATAATTTGAAAGCAAAAAAAAATTGTGAATGATAAAGAACATTCAGGGACTGAAACTAAGATATTTTAACAGCTACAAATGCATAGTGCAAGGCAGTGCCTCCCAAACTCTATCATTTGTAAGAAATACGGAGGTCTTGTTAAAATGCAGATTTTTTTCTTTGGTAGGTCCAGAGTAGTGGGTACATTCTGCGCTTCTAACTGGCTCCCAGATGATATCCATGCTGTTGGTCTGTGGACCACATTTTGAGTAGCAAGATCCAAAGGCACTGCATTAGAAGTCAAAGACCAAGGTGTGCTAATGGTCAACAGTATGGTACGGACAATAGGGGCTATGGGATTTTATGTGGAATTGAGGTCAATGAGCGCTGGAGTGGTTAGAGAATGTTTCAGAGGAGAAGCAGAGCTAAAACTAGGATGTAAAAGGGCAGAAGGCTCAATCGAACATGTGTGAAGAGGCACAGATTCTAGGAAGGTAAAACACGGTGGACAAAGGTGCAGAGGAAGGAATGCATAGAGTGTCTCCAGGCAACAATGAGCAGAGCGGTCTGGCTGGCAGAGAGGCACCGTGGAGGGGATTAGTGGGTTATAATGCTAAAAGCATAAAGTTAGGACCACATCATGGAAGGCCTCAGTCATGAGACTAAGGTGCTTGGGTATCAGCTTGTCTACAAGCTTGGCATGATGGGAGTACCCATTGAAAAGTCAACAAGAATACTGTCCCATTGCTAAGCCAGGTACCCACAGCACTGAGCCTGCCTGAAGGGGAGGCCTTTTCTGTTCTGCACAGAGCTGCGTGTGGGCACCTGGGAAGGAAGTCTGGTAAGGCAAAGGACTGGCTGGTCTGGACTGCCACAGAGGGTATATCTGCTAGTGCTCAGTACTCCTGTGTGCCAGGAGGAAACATCAGGAGTCAGCTAGACTTAAAGGAGTGAGGACTAGGAAGAAGGCAATCATTTCCACCTTGGAGGATGCTGAAATTGCCCATCGAGGAAGCCTAGGGTCAAGGACCCCTTTGAAATCTGATGAAAGTTACAGACCCTTCCACCCAAATGAACACACAGATGCACGTGCAAACACAATTTGGCATAGACGTACAGAGGTTTGCTGGAAGTCTCTGAAGCCTGCCCGTTTATTCCTAAGCTTAGAAACTCTACCTTCTGGAGAGGAGAAGAAGTGGAAGTAGAAAGCCTTGGAAGAGGAAGCAGTAAAGAAAAACAAGGAGCCCTCAGTGACCTCAGTAAGAGGAGAGTCTACTTCAGTATAGTGCCTGAACCAAGGGAAAAGAGTTTCTAGAAAGGAACTGGAAACATAAGATGACATCAGAGAGGGAGACAGACCATAAGAGACTCTTAAATACAGAGAACAAACTGAGGGTTGCTGGAGGGGAGGAGGGAAGTGGGGGATGGGGTACCTGGGTGATGGGCATTAAGGAGGGCATTTGTGGGGATGAGCGCTGGGTGTCGTATGTGGTGAATCACTGGGTCCTACTACTGAAACCAATACTATACTGTGTGTGAACTAACTTGAATTTAAATCAATAAAATAAGAAGAGAGAGAGAGAGAGGGAGAGAGGTGATGGAAAAGATGGGTAAGACAGAGAGGAATTCTAGGATGAATATGAAGAAAGTTGAGGAACCTCACATCAGTAAGTAGCCGTGTGAGGTTGTTGGCTAAAGAGGGTGTGTAGAGTGGACAGCTTGAGAAAGCGTTGGAATTGGCATTGTGAACATAGGGAGTCCATAAAAGATAAAATCAAGATTTGCAATCAACACCTGACGTAATGCTAATGATGAAAGGTGTGATGTTAAGTGTCCCCAAGGACTGACCACATATATCTGACATGGTCAGTTGCAGGGCTAAATACTTGGGACAAAATGCTGGTCATGCAGGCTCCAAGCTATAGTCTTCTCACGTTACTGCGAGTTTGTGTTCTGGAACCAACTTACCAAGAGTGGTTATTTCGCCCATCTAGCCAAATTCTTCCCGTGAAGAGGCAGTGTTGTCTGCGTAACCAATCCATTGGAGAGACAGCCATTGACAGCGGAAATAAATTAAATACTGCACCTATTATACCTAATATACTTAATTGGCACTACTGTATACACATGCAGATGGGGTGCAATTTCATATTAAAATGTGAATGTAAATCATGAGTATCAAATAGCCAATCAGGAATAATTTGGAATATGTAACGGTTATTGGCATACTCTCCAGTATAGTGAGAACAGTCCAATTTGGAGCAGACTGAATGCAGGCAGATTTTGGTTTCCTCTGCTTCCTGGCGAAGGGTCTAAAGGTCCTGAGGGGGATGTTACGTGGATCAGGAGGGATAGAGACTGATCCAGGCTAACATGGTGAGGCCCGCACGCGTTTTGCAGACAAATGATAAGTTGCTTGTGCCGGCCAAAATTGTGAGCGGATTTGTAAGATTGATTAAAATGATTGCTTGCAGTGTAGACAGTCTGAATTTATCACATTCCACTTTCATCAGCTCAGACATAGGCGCCCACTGAGATGGCACGCATACGGCACCTAGCACAGGGCCCCGTGTGCATGGTAGATTCTCAAGGAGGGCACTTTCTCCTTTTTAATATGAGGTGATTGCAGGAAGGATGTACTGCTGTTTTGACAGCAGCACAATGAATCCAGACTTAGCCATGAAGCCTTCAACCCATGGTAGAACCTAAGTTTAATTTTAATTCATAAATAGTTAGATTTTTGAGCCTCCACACGAATTTGGTCGACATTTGTCCACATTCCAAAAACGCAACACCAGAGGACACATTTTGGCACTGCATTTGCTCTCTATCTGAGAGACAGAGAATTGTAATGGGGAGTGGGCAGGGGTGCATATCTGCATTTCTAGCTGGCTGTAGCCTTCCGTTCCTCTTTGAAAATCTGAAAGTTATCACTTCTCCTAAGCTGCAAGAAAATGGCTGGACTCTCCAAGATGCCAATATTTTACCATCATCAATTCATCCAGCACCCGAGAACACACCAATCAGTCATCTCTACTGTTGTAACAAAATAACCAAAATGGAGAGTTGTAAACTTGGGGGTCTCAGCCTACCAACCACTCAGCTGTAATATGTAATAGAAGCACAACACTGTCTCCATCAAAAAACATTTGCTAAAAACCTAACTGCCATTCCGGGGTATTCTAGGAAGAGAGGGGCATAAAACCCAAGCCTTGTGAGGCACCTGGGTGGCTCAGTCGGTTAAGCGTTCGACTTCAGCTCAGGTCATGATCTTGTAGTTTATGGGTTCAAGCCCAGCGTCGGGCTCTGTGCTGATGGCTCAGAGCCTGGAGCCTGCTTCAGATTCTGGGTCTCCCTCTCTCTCTCTCTGCCCCGCCCCGGCTCCTGCTCTCTCTTGCTCTCAAAAATAAATAAACATTAAAAAACATAAACCCCAAGTTTGAAGGGGAAGACATGGACCGTGGGCCCTTGGAGATCACAAACGCTACACAGGGCCAATGGGACACACATAGAGAGAACAGAATAAACATGTTTGGTCACGTGTGACCGCCCAGTCAAGCATACAACAGGTAGGATGTCCTCATTTGGCGTCTTTCCTTTATTTTTGGTATCTCACAATCAGTGGACAACTATTTTTGAGGGCCTGCTATGTGCAGAGACACACAGCATACTGTACTGTCCTCTACCCAGTCCTCTTCATTACCACAGGGAAAGGATGCTACCACAGAAGTGGAAAGGAAGTGAAAGTCAAATCCTTGGCTTCTGAATTTCAAATGCAGTTCCCCCTCGCACACTGCGTGGATTAGTTACTCTCTGAGAAGCAGAGCATGATTGTTGGAGATGGGCCGCATGAGTTCAAATCCCAACTGTGCCACATTCTAGCTGCGTGGCCTTGGGCGAGGCCCTGAATTTCTCAAAGCCTCAGTTTCCCCATCTGCAAAATGGTGATAGCTATGGTACCTACCTCCCTGGGTTATAGTGAGGATGCAGTTTATAAAGGGTTTAGGATAGTATCTGTCATATAATGATAGCAATCACTCTGTAAATATAGTTGGTGGTGGTGGGTGGGGGGCAAGGCGACTGAGTGGGAGGAGGCAGGAGGGTATGCCCCTGAGATGCAGACCCCCACACCCGGTCGGAGGTTGCAGACAGGAGGAGGGGTCGGATGTGGGAGCCGCAGGCCGGCTCTGGGATCCCAAGAGCATCTGTGGCCTGTGGGGTACTTTGCAGAGGGTGGCCTGGGCAGTAGCAAGCCTCAGGGTGATTTCCATCCAAGCCCGGCACCGGCAGGCTCAGGAGCAAAAGATTAGACATGACGGGGGTGTCCCTCGGCTGAAGACCCAGGGGCAGCCTCACAGTCTTCCTCAGCTGAAGAGTGGCACGAAGCAGCAGCTGCCTTGGCGCCCCCAGGAGCCGAGAAGGAGCCAGGGAAGGGGGGAGGGCCCGCAATGGGGAGAGAGGGACGCAACGGTGACAACTTGCCTGGGTGTCACGCGGGGGCGTGGTGCCTGCTGACCAGCGCATGCACTTCACCCCGGAGCCCCAGCGGAAAGCGAGGAGAGGGCACCCCTCAACTGACGGACACCACGTGTCTGCCACCGAGCCAAATGGGGATCAGGAAAAGGAATTCATTTGCTTTCTAAAATAAGTCACGCATTTTGTGCACCTGTGTTTAAGGCCCGAGATTCTGGCCCGGGACACGCGTTTAGCTCTTTTAACAGTCACAACGATGCCGTGCGCTCGTTGTTGTTATTGCCACTTTATAGATGGAGACTGTGAGGCTGAGGAAGGCTGTGGAGCTTGCTCAAGGTCACAGGGCTAGCGAGGGACAGCGCTAGGATTCCAAGCAGGTCTCTGGGTCCCCAGGCCTGAGGGCGTGTGCGCAGCCAGATCTCAATAAAGGAGGCCTCGGTCGGTCTTCATCAAACGACAGTGAGCCCCCTACGTGCCTTCTGCTGGGCCTCCTCGTCTGCCCGAGACTTGGACTTGGGCAGGGTCCATTTTCTGTGTCAGAATGAACCTCCCATCCAGGGCGCTCACCTCAGCCCTGCTAGCCTTTCAAAGCTCACCTGGCAGGTTTCCCAGAACAAAACAAGGCAGGGTCATTTCATTGCCAGGAAAAAGCTAGATAACACTCATTCGAGCTATTTTCACATGGTGTTATTTCTTACTGTATGAAATAAATATGTCAGGCATCAGACCCTCAGTGACAAGAAAGCTCCAAGAACATCTTGGGTACTGTTTTTGAAAAAAGGCTTAATCCAAAGATTGGTGTGTCGTTGGAACAAAGATGCCGGAAACCCTTAAGCCTGGAATTATTTTGGCAGCCAAGCCCCGTGCTGCCTTCCGATTCAAACAGACAGTTCCTCGGATTGATTTATATCTCTGTCGGCTATTTTACCACGCCTCTGTCTCACCTTTAATGTTGCACCTTCTTGACCACAGCTTCTGATAATTTGACGTATTAAGGCACACATAAATTATAGCTCAAAAAGTTAATTGAAAGAGATCCGAAACCGGACGGAAGAAATTTTAAGCGAACGCATTGATCTGGACCCAAAACAGATCCCAGTTCCAGCATCTACCCTGAAAAATTCCAGGCCATGCTAGAATGGAACCTGGGGTGGCGGTATAATCATTGGCAGGCTTGACTGCACTGGGTTTGGTTGTCTGGCCTTGGCCTTGAAAAGGCCCCTGGTAGAGAGCCATTATGTGAGTTGAGTTTACCTTATTCTCATCAAGCTTTACACGGCTACATAAGCCACAGAAGTTAAACGCTTTGTAGAAGCGCACATAATACATGATGTGCTTTTATTTGTAAAAATCTCCCCTACTTATGCAAAGAATATTGAATCTTATTTCCTTTCTATGTTTGGAATTCTGGCTCAGCTTATTTAAATCTTCACTGACTTACCTTTAAGCAGTATCTCATTTGAATGCTTTCATTGCCTAATGCTAATAGTACAGTTTTTCTTGAGGCTTTTGGTTTCACTTTGCTTCCTGGGAGGGTATGTCATTTTCAGGTAGAAATGATCACAGACAAAATAATGCAGCGAGGGATTTGGATCCACAGAGAAATATCGTTTTGTGCTTCCTGTAGATGATAAGACTCTCCCTACAGGTACGACGGCACAAGACTGAGCAGGCATTCCCCCGGCCTTCTGAATACAGTGTGATAGAGTCAACCCCTGATTATCCACATAGACTTTATCCTCTCTGTGAATTGTTTGCATTAAGTTTTTAATGCCTATATCAGCTTCCCACACCCCCACTCAGCTTTCTTCCAGACCGTCTCTCCCCATTGACCGGAATGATTTACATTCTCATTTGCTGGGAATAGTGACTGAAGTTAAAAATGTAAGACAGAATGAGGAAAGTAGGATAAAGGAAAAGACAAAATGTTCTGAGCTATGACAGTACCCTTCCAAAACCAAACAGAAATGACTTTGGGCTTTCCCGACATCTTGAATTATCTACCCTACGATTCCTCTCCCCTTTATGGCTTATCGAGATTTGGCTACAGTTTCCATTTGGGGTTGAATCCTGCACATACAAGCAGACTTAAGCCAAGAAGCCTGTACATCTTCCATATGGAGCTGTTACAGAAATTGCCCAGCCGAGGTTAAAACAATGAAAATAAGAGGCCAATCTTGCTGGGACAGTAGAAATAATGTGAAGATCAAAGACCAGAGGATAGAAAAGTTGACCTCCATTTTCTTATTTGTCCTGCACAACTCATTGTTCCGACGATTTTTCAAGTAAAAATGGCTGCTGTGTCTAGAGCTCCGGGTGAAATTCATTAAACGTTGTGTTCCGGGGGGCACGTGTGCTCATGTTCTCATCTCTCTGAATAATTGGTCACAGTGAACCTAGCAAACCCCGTTTGTACCGTGGTGAACCTAGCAAGCCATTCTTCAGACATCTGTGAAAACTTCAAATGCCTTTTCTCAGACTCTTTTTTAAACAGAAAAGTGAATCTGTGTATTTGAGAAAAATACTGATAAGGAGATGCTGTGTATTATCCAAGTAAATCGTTAAGCCTTTTAAGAGGATTTTTCTTGGAGACTAAACGTCAGGTTTTGTAAAATTGTACAGACTTAAAATGCAATAAGGTCATGTTCATCCAAGAGGAGCTTGGAAACTGATGTTGGTTGTAAACTTTGGTTAAATTCATTCTTATTTCTTTACTCTGGGTCTTTGTTAGTAGTTCATAAAATAACATTCTCAGTAAAGTACCTTTAAGCAGTATCTCCTTTGAATGCTTTCATTGCCTAATGCTAATTTCACAGTTTTTCTTGATGCTTTTGGTTTCGCTTTGCTATTATTAAGGGGATAAAGAAGAAAGTATAACAGTGGAGTCTGTTTTTTGTATCTTGGTTTCATCTGCTTTTACATGGATACATGGCTAAAATATCAGGGTTTTCTTTTTTTCTTTTTTTTTGTGCATTATCCTCGGATCATGCTTTTCTAGGTAAATAATATTACCATTGGGCCGTGGTATCTTGCTTGTGACCATGCTACAAGTGAACTGTCGACTTTATGTCCAGCTGGAGAAGAATGAGAGCCAGCACACGAATGACAAAATGTCTTCTTTACTGACAGCAACAGTGGGCCAAGGCACTTGATGTTGGATTAATTCCTTTGAAATTTGGTCCCAGGTGCACCGCAGGGTTGAGACTTTCAAGTTTATTTAGCACGACAGGGGAAGTAAACTAGTCAGACGCACATCATTTCAAAAGCCTGAACCAGGAGGTAGTCCAGGAAACAGGCTGAACGGGGAGGGGTGGGGGAAGAGCAGTGGATGAGTGGATGAGGGCTCGGGAAACTGGGGAGCTTTGGACAAGTCACTTCCCCTCCCTGAGACCATATTTCTCCTCTGCAAGGTAGGAACGGTAATACGCCTCCCGTGTTCTTGTGGGGATGGCATGGAAGAGTTTTGCAAACTATAAAATGCCAGAGACTTGTACTGGATTCTTATTATTGAGAAAGGGGATTGCTCTTCTCCTAAGAGTACAAAGAAAGTGTTAGTTGTTTATCTTTGTGTCATATGTAATATGTGATTTGTTGTTGTTTAATAACTATAGAATGTTTATATTCTGCCAGGATGCCAGCTGGCCGAGTTTACACTGCAGTCAAAATAGATAGAGAAGGAGATGGATCATATTAGAAGGAAGAGGGGGAACATTCTTAAGACTTCTATGTTAATGGTTATGCCTAGCTCACTTTCCGTGCCCAATTTTTTCAGTTAGGAATTTGTGAAAAAGTGGTTTGCTTTCTGTGAGTTTCTAAATTCCTATTTGGATGCACTGTTGTTCCCCAATCCAAATTCCCTCATTTGGAAAGCCTAGCAGCCATTCACGGCCTTTACCGTCTAGCGTCTAGAATATGCTGTGTGCTCCAGGTATTATCTGTCAATTGGTGACACTCAAGAAGGAGCCGAGTCATTTTCTGGGATTTTTTTTTTTTTCAGTGACACAATGTCACCGTGACATTCTCAGTCTCTTAGTCACTCAGGTCAGACAGTGTCACTGACTCTCAGCGCTGTGCCTTGTCTGCAAACTCTGCATGCTTCCGCTGAATGCCCTGTGCCGTCTCTAGAATCACCCATCATGTTAGTGTGGTTATGCGTCCCTTCCTTAAACTACAGGAGGCCTGAGTGCAGCAGGCTGGTCAGAAGGAGAAAAGCTTGGAAACTTCGTATCTTGGTCGTAGTAAGTAGTCTTAAAGTGTTAGCGACAGTTACTGTTATTTTGGGAGCACTTAGACTGGAGGTATCCTTGGATGTCTTTTCCAGAACTGCTCATGGCAACTCTTCTGGAATCGTTAGCAGACATCGTTGGTTGGCAAATTCAACAGCCCTCTTCAGCTCCCTGTAGATACCGGGAAGCTAGGGACCCATAGCTAGGTTTGGCCCTGTGGTTCCGTGCAGGACAATGAGATGTAAGGGGAAATCAGTTGTAGGACTCAGTGAATGCTTATGCTTTCCTGATACAGGGCACATGTGGCTCCCCCTTTTTATTATTTTTTTAAAGTTTATTTGTTTATTTAAGTAATCTCTACATGAACGTGAGGCTCGAACTCACGACCCCAAGATCAAGAGCCGCATGCTCCTCTGAGCCAGCTAGGTGCTCCCCCCCCCCCGCCTTTTATTCTCCTTGGTAAAATTTAAACAAAATGTCTGAAGCTTCAGCAGCCTTCTTGTGACGAGGAAGTGACTTTGAGTGTAGCAGAGCGCAGAGGTGGAAAAGAGTCTAAGTCCTTGAGGACACTGTTGAGCTATCTGCCCAACTATCAGACTGCCTTGTTCCACACCTTCGCTTAAGTTAACAGTAAGTGTCCTTCTTTAAAATTTTTATTTTTAATTAGTTATAAATTTTTATTTAAGTCCAAGTTAGTTAACATACAATGTAATGATGGTTTCAGGAGTAGAATTTAGTAATTCATCACTTACGTGTAATACCCTGTGTTCATCCCGACAAGTGCCCTCCTTAATGCCCATCACCTATTTAGCCCATCCCCTCAGCCAACACCCCTCAAGCAATACTCAGTTTGGTCTCTGTATTTAATAACCGTAAGAGGTGGGGTGGCTCAGTTGGTTAAGCACCTGACTCTTGCTTTCGGTTCATGTCATGACCTCACGGTTTTGTGAGTTCGAGCCCCACATTGCGTTCTCTGCTAACAGTGCAGAGCCTGCTTGGGAGTCTCTCTGTCCCTCTCTCTCTGGCCATCCCCCGCTCATGCTGTCTCTGTCTCTCTCAAAAATAAGCTCTAAAAAATAAAATTAAAGTGTCTCTTATGCTTCGCCTCCCTCTCTGTTTAACAGTAAATGTCCTTACAGTTTCAACGACGATTCAGCAGGTGTTAGTTACTTTTAGCCAAAAGCCTTCTCAGTGACTATCAAACACAAACCTGCATGGTCATTCCAGAAAGATGGACGCCCTTTTCCTTATAAATATGCATGAGTTCTATCCCTTGGTTTTCCAGCAAAGTTTTATAAAGTATATTTGAAGGAGGAGTCTGACACCAGAATGTTTTCATTAGATGTCACTTTTGTGTCTAAAATTTGGGTTATCTATTGCTAACGGCAAGTCCTCCCACGGCAAATGTGAATGCTCATACTTTATTCTCCATCGAGTTGTAACAATATTCCTGTTATTTATTACTCCCTTCCACAAAAGGAAGTAAAGTTGGTTTTCCCCAAGTTGGAATAAAAAGCATCCTTAAAACTCTTCTTCAAAAATAAACACAGGCTAACATGAAGCAGTCAACAGAGAATGGTTACAGTATGTAACTACCTGCCTCTTAATGCTCCAAAAGGATTTAAAAAAAAAAAAAAAGGAAAGAAAGAAGGAATCTATATGAAAACCATGCCCTTAGCATAACTTGGAGACAGAGAATGCCCAAACTTCAAATAAGCGTAAGTGAAAAGAGAAAATTCAGCAGTTCCCAGAGTGTGATCTCTCATGACCGTAACCCACGGCTGTCCTGACGTGAGGCTCCGTGGCAAGCAAAGGTGGATGACGGAAAACCTATGGGAAGACAGAACAGGGAAGTTAGCAAAAGGTCCAAAGTTTATTTTAAATCCAGTCCCAGAAAGACTAAGTGTACACGAAGTTTGAAAATACGAAAAGAAGAAGTTTCCAGGAAGATCAGAGCAGGAACCACAAGGAGGGAACTTGAAATTATACAGGACTTAAAGGGACACACATGGTTTAAAACGGTCAAGCCCTATTTAAACAGGTAGGCATGATGTGAAAGCAAAGGCAGAGGATAAAGGAATAGCTTTCAAAACACAGAGCTTTGGAGGGGAAAAGACAAAAAGGAAGAGAAGAGACTCATTTGGCAATGGGGGTAGTCAAGAGGAGTACAAAGGAAAAGGGGGAAATTTTAGGGCCCCTGCAAGACAAAAGAGAACCACAAAATCTAAAAACTTCCAACCCTCCCCCCTGCATCGCTGTCAAATTACCTGAACTCTGCTATACTGACAGAGGAGGCTACCTGTATTAGGTCAGCCTGGGTTGCCATAACAAATATCAGAGACCGGGGTGGGGTGGGGGTGGGGGCTTCAACATTCGACACTTGTTTTCTTACATGGAGGCTGGGGAGTCCAAAGTCAAGGTCTGGCAGGGTTCAGCTTCTAATGAGACCTTTCTTCTTGAAGTCAGCCACCTTCTCACTGTGCCCTTACATGGCCATTCTTCTGTGCATGTGTGCATGGAGAGAGAGAGAGAGAGAGAGAGAGAGAGAGAGAAAGGCAGAAAGAGAAATAGACATCTCTTCCTCTTCTTATACGGCCACCAGTCCTAAAGGATAAGAGCCCTCTCTTTATGACCTCATGTAGCCTTAATTACCTCTTTAGAGGCCCTATCTCCAAATGCAGTTGAGGTTAGGGCTTCAACGTATGGATTTTGAGGGGATGTGGTTTAGTTCATAGCAGTGCTGTTAAATTAGAAGTCCTGTAAGATGCCCTAATACCATAAAATGAACAAAAGAAAAGAAAGCTATGGCAGAAAATCAAGAAATAAAAAACATATATGAACTGAGGACAGATAGTACCCCCGCCCCAAAACAAAATGAGACAAAACATGAAGCATATGAAAAACTATATGTGAACCAGCAAACATAATTAAATATACTCAAACAAGCTCTTAGGGCTATAAAAAAATACCTTGAATCAGAAATTCAAAAACGGAAAGTAGAAATGGACTGAAAACAAGGTGAAAGAAAGAGGCTTGAATGGACTTTGGAAAGAAATGGAGAAAAAGACAAAATAATGTCATAAGAGAAAAATAAATTACAAGGGGCACAAGGGAGGGAGAATAGGTTAACATGAGAAAAGGCAGGGAGATAAAACCAAGAGAAGAAAAATGCCATAAAGAAGTAAGGAAAAATGGTCATAGAGAAGGCATAGAGAAAGGGACGAGAGGCAAAGAAGGAATAGTATTTGTATTATTGGAGTCCCTGGAGAAGAAAAAGCAAAACACAGAGACAGGGCTAAGATTTAAAAGTATAAAATAAGAAAACCTTCCAGAAATAGAAAAAGACCTGAATTGACCCATGGCTACCCAGGGAAATTAACAGAGAATGATCAGCTCCAAGACATGACCTGGTAAAAATATTAGATTTCAAAAACAAAATCTTCAAGGCCTCCAGGCGGAAAGATCAATTAGCTTATAAAACAATTAGCCTGACATAGACTTTTCAAAACCAGTGCACAAAGCAGGGCACCAATGGAGCAGCGGAGCATTAAACAAACAAACAAACAAACAAACAAACCAAAACCAAAACCAAAACCAAAACCAAAACCAGACTCGATGAAAGACAGTCTGAACCAAGGATGATATATCCTAACAGGCATCCTTCAAGTTTCCAGACAACAGAAAACCAGTTTGGAACGTACACGAACTCAGGGAATTCTGAATTCATCAGCTCACTTTGAGGAACACTGTAGGGGGCGAGTTTCATCCAGTCATTATGCCCGGGAAACTTTTGCAAAGGACTGGCAGTGAGCATAGTAAAATATAACTAAGACAGAAAGAATTCTGGTGGGATATTAACGCACAAAACTATATATGGTGGCAGAGTAGAAACAATCCATCATCACTAGGTGGAGGGAGGAGACTGAAAGAGGAAATAGGAAAGGCAATAGGTGTGCGTTAAGGGACTTGGGAAAAACAGGTAAATCAAACAGTAAAGGGTTAAACAAGAATGCCAGGTATGTTAGCAAAGTAGACAAACAATGGTAACCACTAGAGCGAAAGTACAGGCCTTCCTAAATAACAGAAGAAGATTATAAACAAAAAAGAAAAGTATTTCTATCTTGTAGGGAAAGGCACAGAAAATATAGCAAAATAAACGTAGTGATACAATATTATGGCAGATTTGAGAGAAAACCTATCAGTCACATCAATAGATGCAGATAAACTTAACTCCTTAATTAATTCTTTTTTTAAATTTTTTAAATATTTTATTTGTTTTTGAGAGAGAGAGAGACAGCGTGAACAGGGGAGGGTCAGAGAGAGAGGGAGACACAGAGTCCGAAGACAGGCTCCAGGCTCTGAGCTCGCTGTCAGCACAGAGCCTGACACGGGGCTTGAACTCACGAACCGTGAGATCGTGACTTGAGCCGAAGTCGATGCTTAACTGACTGAGCCACCCAGGCGGCCCAATTAATTCTTATATAACACTTTGGTTGGCTCATAACACGGGATCCAACTATAAGCCATATACAAAGCTGGACCTAAAGCACCTTGCTTTGGAAAGGCTAAAACCAAAGGGATGAAGGAAAGCATAGCTTGAAATGGAAACCAAAAGAAATAGTGGTGCTGATACCAGCCAAAGTAGGTTTCAGGCCGCAAGACGTGAACTGTGATATAGTAGAAAAGTTTTTTTGTTGTTGGTTTTTTTTCTTGGCCGGACTTCTATCAATTTTATTAGTCTTTCAAAGAACCATCTTTTGGTTTCACTGATTTTCTCCATTGTGTTTGCTTACAATTTAATTGATCTCTCTTCTAATCTTTATTATTTACTTCCCTTTCCTTGTTTTGGGTCTCATTTGCTGTTCTTTGTCGATTTAAGGTGGAAGCTCAGGTTAGTAATTTTGGATCTTTCTCCTTTTTTTTTTTTCTACTTTATGCACTTAATGTTATAAATTTCCCTCTGGCACTGTATTAACTGTGTCCCACTGATTTTGATATGCCGTATTCTTGTTTTCATTTAGTTCAAAATACTTCTTAATTTCCCCTGAGGATGCCTCATTCACCTATGGGTTACATAGAAGCAGTATGTTGTTTAACTCCCAAATATTTGGGCATTTTCCAGTTACCTTTTTGTTATTTATTTCTGCATTAAAATGGTTATAGTCTAAGGACATAGTTTATTATTTGTATTCTTTTAAATTTAAATTTTATTTTATGGCTCAGATTATGGTCTATCATTGGTGAATAGTTCATAGTCCATGTACTCTTAGAAAGAATATATATATATGCTGTTGCCAGGTGGAGCGTTCTATTAATATCAGTTAGGTAAAGTTGGTTAGGAGTGTTTTTCAGGTTATCTATATACTGTCTGTTTTTAAAAGTTTATTTATTTAAGTAATCGTGACACCCAATGTGGGGCTCGAACTCACGGCCTGGAGATCGAGTTGCATGGTCTACCACCTGAGCCAGCCAGGTGTCCCAAGATTATCTGTATACTTTCTGATGTTCTGCCTACTTGTTTTATCCATTACTGAGAAAAGAATCTTGAAATCTCCTACTGTAACTAGATTTGTCTATTTATCCTTTGAAATTAATCATTATTTTTGCCTCATATATTTGGAAGCTCTGTTAGGTGTATAAACATTTAAGATGGTTATATCTTCCTGAAGAATTGCCCTCTTATCGTTATGTAACGTCCTGTTTTACCCCTGATGGTATTCCGATGTCTCCTCTGTCTGAAATTAATATAGCTTTCTTTTGGTTACTGGTTGCATGTTACATCTTTCTTCATACTTTACTTTTAACCTATCCATTTAATTTACATTTAAAATGGGTTTCTTGTAGACATAAGGATACATATTAATGCTAAAAGCCATGATTCACAACAAAGTATATCATTTATGAATATTTATGTACCAAATAAGACATCAACCACCTTTAGGAAGCAAAAACTACAGGAGATGACACTAATAATGGAGAGATTAATAAACCACTCTCAGTGTAAAAAAGATGAAGTGGACAATAATTAAGGAGGGAGAGAGAGGAGCTAAACAACATAATCAATTGGGTGGATTTTATGGATATATATTGAATTCCCTTATAAGAGCAAGTACACATTCTCTCAATAAACCACGGCACGGGCACAATATTGATTGATACTAGAACATAACGAAAATATCAGTAACTTCCATAAAGCAAAAATATTATAAGCAATACTCTCTAATCACAATACAATAAAAGTAGACATTGTTAACAAAATAAAAATAGAAAATGCTCTTCAAACTGAAATTAAGAAAACCTTCTATCAAACAGCTCTTCAGTAAAATAGAAAATGTAAATTGGCATTACAGAATTTTAAAAATAATAATATTGAAAACACTACACATCAGAATCTGTGGAATACATTCAAAGCAGTGATCAGGGAATAATGCAGTGTACTATACACTCTCCTCAATAAAAATGAAAGACTGAAAAGAAATGAAATACTTAGCTCAAAAAAAAAAAACTGGGAGAAAAAGATCAAAGTAAACAAAAATGAACAAGGAAGAAAATAATAAAGTTAAAAACAGGAAATAATGAAGCAGAGAATAGAAAAAGTAGATTTAATTAAGAAAATCATTGGAGATTTTTTTCTTAAAAACTATCAAAATAGTTAAATCAGTAAAAAAAAAGAGGAGAAAGTAAAATTTTGTAAAACAAGCAAAGGTAAGAGAGAAGAACTTTAAATAAAACCTAAGATATTATTTTTCATATCTGCATGTAAAAACATTTGAAAACCTTAATGAAGTACATGATTTCTTACAAAAATCTAGATTACTGAAAATGAGCTTTTTGATTTTTGACTTAGAAAGCTAAGCAGGCCAACTTCCACTGAAGGAATACAGAACGTTTTAAAGTCTTAGCCTCACACCCAAAGAAACACCAGGCTCAAATGATTTTACAGGGGAATTGTACCAGATCTTCAAATACCAGTTTGTCCCAGTATGCTGTAAATCATTCCTGAGCATTGGGGAAAAAAAAAAAGGAAAACTTTCTAATTCCTTTTACAAAGCAAGTATAACATGGATATCTAAATTAGACGAAGTCAATATTAAGAAACTAAACTAGAGAATAGCGTCACCCATGAATATCAATGCAAAAATACTAAATAAAATATTAGCAAACAGAATCCAATACTGTATTATCTAAATAGTACACCATGGCCATGTGAGATTTATTCCGGGCATGTAAGTTTGGTTTAATAATAGGATATTCATTAATACAGTGGATTTATAGATCTAAGGAAACAAATCACATAATTATCTCCATAGATGCTGAAAAAACTTTTAACAAAATTTACTACTCATTCATGAGTAAAACTTGAAGGAAACAGTAATTTAATGTGTGACAAAGGTGTTATCTCATATCACTGGGATAAAGATGGACTTTTTCATAAGAATTTCTGGGAAAACTGGGAAGTCATTTGAAAAAAAAAAAAACATGTCCTTTCTTTTCACATGAAAGACATGAATAGACACCAAATGGATTGGGATCCAGATGTCACAAAATGAAACCATACAAGTACTGAAAGAATATTGGGTGAATTCCAATTTAAATTTGATGTAAGGAATGTCTTCCTAATGTCTTCCTAATTATGACTCAAAATCCAGAGCCAATAAAAGAAAAGATCAATGAATTTGACTACATACAATTAAAAAACACATGGCAAGGATCACTGTAATAAAGTCAAAGACAACAGACAAACCGGGAAGAAAAAAATTGAAACATACACAACAGACGAAAAGGCTTATCATCTTACTATCTATATAGAGAATTCTTAAAAATTGAGGGACAGACAACAACCCAATACAATAAGTGGGTAAAACACAAGGCTAGACAATTCACACACAGAGACACATAGACACACAGACATACACACACACACCTCCCAGCTCTGTCTGCTGAGAGATGTAGGAGTGATGATACCCAAGTAGCAGTGAGCACACCTAGTGCCCAGATCTTGGTTTCTAAATACCTTGCTCCCACGAAAGCAATCAGAGACCCCTGAGGAAGTGGTTGATTCCAGAGCTGGGGCAAAGAAAATACAAGTGAGCCTCGAACATGTTGTGGTAACTAAGAATAAAGAATTGCTTAAAACGATGGGTACATGTCAATAGGAAAACAAGTTCCCAACTAAAAGAGTTCGCAATGGCCAAATTTGGTACAATCGGAGAAGCAAAATAAATAATGATAGTATTCGATTATACTGCACACAATATAATAAGTATACTTGAGTCCATGGTGATGTAAATAATACAATAAATGGGGGGGGGCAGCCCTTAGAGAATGATGCCAATTGATAAATGAAGAAGGAAAGAGGGAAATAGAAAATTATGATTAAAACATCACAATAATAATTGTTGCAGCAAGACCCACTGATGGATGTTAAGAGTGGTGAAATTTGTGGAGAAACAGATTATTCCCACGGTCTCAAAGTATCTTCCCCAAAGTCTTTATTAATCACCGTGGGAAAAGTCGTTACTTTACAGTGGAGAAACCCAGCAGACACTTTACCCAGGTGATCAGGGTCAGCATCAGCAGTGATAACATGTTAGCACCACGAACCCCATTATATAATGTGCTAGGAAGGTATAATATTACTTCTTTGATATCCTTACCAGAATTGCATAACCTCAATCTAATCATGAGAAAATATCAGGCAAACTCAAATTGAAGGACATTCTCAAAACAACTGGCCTGTGCTCTTCAAGTATCAAGGTCATTAACATCAAGGAAAGACTTAGAAACCATCACAGGCTGGAGGAGGCTGAGGTGACAGGACATCTAAATGCAATGTGGGGGGTGCCTGGGTAGCTCAGTCAGTAGAGCATCAGACTCTTGACTTCAGCGAAGGTCACGATCCCAGGGTCATGGTGTCGGCCCTGCCAGGGTCATGGAGTTGAGCCCTGCGTGGGGCTCTGTGCTGAACATGGAGCCTGCTTGAGATTCTCTCTTTCCCTCTCTCTCTGCCCCACTCCCCTGCTCGCGTGCTCTCACTCTTCAAAAAAATAAAATAAAATAAGTGCAATGTGGGATCACAGGTTGGACAGAAAAACAAATGACGTTAGGGGGAAAGTGGTAACCTTCGAATGACTTCTGTACCTCAGCTACTAAAATTGCACCAATTTTAATTTCCTGGGTTTGATCATTTTAGCGTGGCCTTGTTGCCTCCCCTTGTGAAGCTATCTTTCTGATGGGGAAAACAAAATAAAGAATAAGCATAACAATCAATTTTAAAAAAAACAATGACACCCACCTTCCCAGGGAATACAGTGAAACCCTGGGGTCACGCACAATCTGAAGCCTTCTCGGGGATAAATGGACTTAAATTCCTGCACTTTCATAGCTTCTGTTCGCTGGCCTGAGGTGCTGTGGTGATTCTATCAGGGGTCCTTGCTGAGTTTTGGATGTTAGTATGAATATATGGAGCCTTAAAACATTTGAATCAGGTGTGACGAGGACTTTGCTATCGCCTTCCCTCACCCCTTTCAATTTCTTTTGATGGAATCCTCTCGAAATCAATTGTCCTTTTCACCCCTTCCCAGGAATATATCTCACTGAGGAGATTTCTACTAATGTACATCTCTTAGAAAAGAAGGCAGGCTCTTGGTCCCCAGGGGGGATTGGCCCTGGGGCTTCTGAGGAGACCCTAGTCCAACCTGCGCACAGATAAACTTCTTTTGTATGACAGTTTAATTTCGAACATTAAAAGGTAACGCAGGAGAATTACAAACAAATTTTGAAAAACACAGACTAGGAAAGAAAAAATTCACCCAAATCGCATTCCCGCACCTTCCCCTAGACACTACTATGTACTTTTTGATGCATTGGCTCCAGTCTTCTTCCTACGCGTCTGTTCTGTGTAGTTCAGGACCATGCCATGTATATAATTGTGCGACATGCCTTTGACATTCAGAACACAACAGTTTTTTGGAGTATTACAAACCTTTTGTAAACATAACTGTAATGACTGAACAGTATTTCCTCACGTGCCTGTGGACCCAATACCTCCCCCTAGTTTTGGATGTTTCATCTGCAGGACTGACCTGTTGCTAAATGATGCCAGCTATTGGCGAGTTTTGCGGAGAAGCAAGTGATGGAGAGGAACGGGTACTGGGCTGGAAGCAGGAGACATGGGTTAGAAGCTTGACTCTGTTCCTTATAAAGCTTTCAAACTGTGTTCTGCTCATTTCCCCCCTCTGATCTTTTCTGTTAGAGGCAAAATGCCATCACTGATCCACAGTCCCCAGGGTTTCCTCAAGCTCTAACACTCTATGAGAAGAATATTTAGTTTAAAACTTTTGTGAGGTTTTCAGCAATTTTCAACATCTTGTATGTCCCTGTATCAATGTCGACACTGATATTTACATGTCGATACATCAAAGTGTATAGAGGACATGTTTCTATAGTTCAGAATGGCAGGTAATGGCACCCACATGATTTTGTTTTGCCAGGTGCACCTGGGAACTCTGCAAAACTTTAAAAGTCTTATGTATTATCCTCTGCTTGTAGAGAAAGCTGCTGTTTATACACTACAATAGCCGCATGGTCTTAACCACATTGATTGATTGTTGATTGAAATTCTGCTCGTGGTCCAAGAGGAATAGCAGGTGTTGATCAATGGACTCACCCTGAAAAGTTTGTTCCTTATTTTACGGTTATGTTCAGGTCTCATTGATATTGTGAACTTATCCCTATAAACTGTCCTACGTGCCTCTTCAGCCTTAGAAAATGTTAACTGTAAACAAAATTCTTGCAGAACATTTTTATCATTATTCTATCGGTGAATTTCGAGGAACTACACTATGTTGAGTGCTATGCATGGGTTCTAACTGGCTACACAGAAGCCTATTAATACAGGCTAATGTATCTGAAAAAATAAAACCCGCTCACTAAAAATATGCATTAGGTTGAAGGCAGATACTCTAGCCAAAACTGTGGTATGTTGGAATGGAAGGAAAACACCAGGTAGCATGTCCATCCTTCGCTAGCTCTTGTATATGGGATCACAAGATTTTCTTCAAAAAAATTTTTTCCTCACACACACCACGTTGATCTCTAATGCATTTCCGGTGGATGAGCAAAGTAGGCAAAGGTTTTGCCCGATTTGCAGATGGAATACGGTTGCCATTTGGTCGAAGGGAACCATTTGCCCAAACACGGTTCGGCAAATCAGAAATGGGAGGGAAGACTTCTATCCTGATAGAAATCAAAAGATTTGGGAAAACAGAAAGCATGTAGGTCCTATGTTGACAGGATTTTCATAACATTTACTGTGTAAAGTATACCATGTTGGAGAAGACATACATTATTAATGCGATTAATGGAAAAAGAAAGTATGTCAGAGTGTTTCCTTCTCCAGAGCCCATGGCTTTGTTTTTGGTTTTATTCTTTAATTGAGAACTACTTTGGTACCTTACACTCAACAGAGCCAGTAGAATTCATTCCAGGAAGGCCTGCTTTAAATAAGGTAAATTGCATGTGTTTTCTAAGGAGAGCTTGCTGTTTCCCTCTCCAAGCAGTGCCATGGGGCAAAGTGTCTACATAACTTGGGACCTTTTGGAGCTTAATGAACACTTGTTGACAGTTATTGACTTAGAGACTATCAATCCCAGAACAAACAACAACCTCAACAATTCTCTTATAGACTGTTGGGCGGAAATTTGCACTTTCTCCAAAGGATTATGGTTTCCTTAATTAATAGTTCAAATAACAAGTATCTTATAATGTAATTAAAAATGGCACAAGACTCAACGGCTTGAAATTTCAGGATGGCATGATTTGCGCATTTAGCTGAGACTCAGGAGACATGGTTACAGCTCTGGCTTGGATATAAGTAGCTGTATGATCTTGGTGAGGAATTTAGGCCTCTGTTGGGCTAGAGAGAATCAGTAAGGTTCCTGGTCGCGTTGACATTCAATGATTCTATGATCTATAAAACTAAGTGATGACGGGAAAGAAAAAGGCAATCTTGGGGGCATCATCCTGCTGACAAATTCAAATTTAAGTAAAAAACATCATGCTCTAATAAGTAAGGTCACAAAGTCTAGCGAGTTGACATATGGGAAGGCTAACCGAGGCTCTAGTGTGACACCCTGAAGTGTTGTGGGGTGAGGGATGTGGCCCTCTTCTTGGCTGTAGTCTTTTAGAGGAAGGAGCTTTGGACTGGAGGACACCTTTTAATTAGATCCCTGGTAGCAAAGTAAAGTAGACTATTGGGTAGAAATGGGCAGGGCCTACTTGTTTCTTCACAGGTGATTCTGGGATCAATGGTAGTAGACCCAGAGATGTCTGATTCATTTAGGTGGTTGTAAGTTTAGGAAAGAAAGAGCCTAAGTGTGGCCACTGGGTAAGTGGTGGAAAGCCTTCTTGGCCACGCATCTGCTCCAGTCCAGCCGACTCTGAGTCTCTCCTACGTCATCCTGATCTGGTTCAACTGCTGTGAAAAGAGGAAGAGAGAACCGTCAAGTGGCTGGACAGCATGGCCTCTTTGGAGCAGCAATTCCTAGGAGGTCAGGTGATCAGGCAAACTTTCCCAGTGCTGCTGCCTCGGTTCCCTCTTCCGCTGTGGAGCAACCGGACTAATTGTTCCTCTAATGTGCATCCATGAAACTTTCAGTTAAAGGATGAATAAGTTCTGGGGATCTAATGTTCAGCTGATGTATAGGGATCTACTGTACAGATCTAATGGTCACTATAGTTAATGACACTGTACTTATATACTTGAAATTTGCTAAAAGGGTAGATCTTAAGCGTTCTCACCACATAAACACACACACACACACACACACACACACACAGACACACAAATGGTTACCATATGATGTGATGGATGTGTTAATTGGCTTGATTGTGATATTCATGTCAATATATATATGAATATCAAACCGTCACTTTGTACACCTTAAATATATACAGTTTTTACAAAATGTTTATTTTTGAGAGAGAGAGAGAAAGCTTGAGTCAGGTAGGGGGAGAGAGAGACGGGGACAGAGGAGCTGAAGTGGGATCTTTTGCTGACAGCAGAGAGCCCGACCTGGGGCTCGAACTCACAAACCATGAGATCATGACCTCAGCCAAAGTCGGACGCTTAACCCACTGAGCCACCCAGGAGCCCCAATATATTTCATTTTTATTTCTCAATTATACCTCAGTAAAGCTGAAAGAAAGAAGAGAGTACATCAAAGCATGAAGGACTTATCAGTGCATTCTACTTCCTGAAAATAGAAAGGCAGAGCAGCTGAAAATTTGACTGTAGGCAGTCATTTTATTTTTTCTAATGCCATTGCTAAGGATTTGATTGTTAGCAGCTTAATAGAGAAATAAAGGTTTCACATGATGCTAAGAACCAGGAAGCTTTAAACAAACACACTGATTTAAAACTCTTAAATGTTTCAATATGAAAATCAATAACCTGAACCCTTTCCAAAAAATGATTACCAAGTAAAAATAAGTTTATATTTCCTAATATTATTTTGACACATCAAAACTTGCCCCTCATTAGCCAGACTCTGGGCCCCACAGCACATGTGACCCTTTGCCAAACAAGCAAACAAAAACAGAAACAAAAACAAAAGCAAAAAAACAGAAACATGAAGGAGATCCCTACAAACACACCCAGTGCACTTAGCACGGCTGATCTCACCTGATCTGAGACAGCAGCCGTAGGGATGAAGAGAGCACGCATTTGTAGGAGGCTTTTTACCGTTTACAAAGCACTTTCAGAGACATTAGGTTCCCTCTCTCTGGCCACTGGGAAGATGCCTGACTTCCCTCTGGAATCCAGCCCTTCAACCCTGCAGAGTGGGCTCCGTCCGGGAAGAGACTCTTGGCACTCCCACTGCTGAATGGGCTTATGAGAGCTGCCCCCGGACAGGGCTCTGAGCTCTAGGAAGCAGATTTCCCAATCACCGGATCAGGAATGGAGTTGATTGACCTGGGTAATCGAGGCGACTCTTCACTTCACCTCTCTCATCGTTATAAATTACCAATCTGCATTTGACAGAGGCTGCAGGAGGGTGTTGTATAAAGGGACTTCAAGTCAAGGAGTCCTAGAACGTCAGAGTGGGAGTGTTTCCAACCCCCTTAATTTGTAGACAAGGGGATGGAGCCCTCAAGAAGTCGGGAGAAAGAGCTGTGGACTCAGTTCTACAGCAGCAAGGTCTATGCAGAAGAGAATTCCCCAGTGCTGTCTCACAGCCAAGCCACCGTGCACTCCCCCACAGTCAGCCTACAGACTATCTTAAACCTAGATTTCTAATCTCCAGGAAGAAGACCCATCTGAGTCTCCTTAAGTGATGAAGCAAGAATTGCTCCACTATCTTCTTATTTCCTGTTGCCTGACTGACTTTCTTTAGTATGAGGGGATCATTCAGCCAACTGCCTTTCCCCCAGGTCAGCCACGGTTGAGATCAGGGAAATTGCACCACGAGAATTTTTTTTTTTTTTTTAATCCAACAGTTAACTGATGCCAACGCAGTCCCCACGTTCCAGGGTGTTAGAGCCCATGGGAGTGGCCCCGGACTATAAACAATAATGTGGTAAGGGGAGCGTATGCTGGACTTGGAGCCCGGATGACGATGTCTTAGCTTCAGTTGCTCAGTTTTGCCACTCTATGATCTGGGCAAAGTCACTTAACCTGTTTCCTCAACTGTCACGTGGAGATAATGGTCCCTTCCTTGCTTACTCCCCACCCCCCACTACAGTGAGAGGAAACCCTTTGCTCATGTAGAGTGGAGGCTGTGGGGCAGCATGGATTAGACCTGAGCTTTGGCAGCAAACCAACTTGGGGACAAAGCCTGGCTGTGGCACTGAGGAGCTCGGTAAGTCTGGGCAAGTACTCGGCCTCTGAGAGCCTCAGTTTCCTCTTGCAAGATATGCATAATACTAGTCCCTACCACAGAGAATCCTGGCAAGGAGTAAATGCAATAATA
>CM053579.1:5019799-5389186 GCA_028646485.1 Cryptoprocta ferox | reverse complement strand
CGGAGCCAGGGACTATGGAAGATTTCTGAGAGGCGGTCCCTGTCTACAATAATCAGAAAGCCCAAGAGTAGGGGCCTTCACTTGTGATACAAGATTGAGGTCCAAAATACAAAGCGGTAGCACCAGAAGTTGTGAAAAAAAATTACACATGGAACAAGTACAGATATTCTGAAGTTAGAAAGGATCGAAATGCTCCTTCGACAAGAATCATTCTGGATTATCGCGCCCACATGTGATAACGGCCTCCGATTCCGAGAGTCACACTGGTCCCTTCCAAACTCATGACAGCACGAGGCCGCTCTGCCAGAGGAATATCCACAGTTGTGGAAGGTGACGCTTCCCCAAATGGAGCCCATGGAAGTCTCTCAAGCAGGCTTCCTCAGATGAGCTGTTACCTTGATCAGGATTTCCTCCTAGTGTAACTCGGCCTGCCGCACACCGGGTTAGAAAAAAACGCTTAATATTTTAAGGGTAAATCAGAGGTGTGACAGGATGACACACGTCTCACACGCTGTTGATGTGTTCATTTCTTGGAACTGACATCCACAGTGAAACTTTCTTAAATTCATCTTAATTGTAAACACTAGCTACTGGAAGCTGCTTGATGGTGCCTTTACTACACCTGTTAGGAACGGAAGATTTCAAGTTCTTTGAAATGAAGATTAGTAGAGGGAAACTCCAAATTAAATTCCTTTAAAGTAATTCAAGTCAAAAATCTCACTTTAGAAAGTCTGAGAATCAGCATTTCTACACAATCAGGCGTCTTAAAAAATGATTTCTGGTTTTACCTCAAGGGATTGAGTCATGAAGTCTCCGTTTTGATTCTTTCCTCTCTGAAAACATGGCCTTCTCTTGGGCCAGTGGCCCTCCCAGGAGGGTCTTTGGGTCAGGATTTTTGACTATGGGGGTTCGGTGAGGTGTGGAGGGATCCCAGTCAGAGAGAATAGAAGAAATCAGCAGAGAGGGAGAGAGAGAGAGAGAGAGAGAGAGAGAGAGAGAGAGAGAGAGAGAGGAGCACCAAAGTGGGGAGAGGCTGCAACTTCTGGGGTATTGGGTTGAACTAAGAGTTGTGTGGCCAGATAGGAGAGGGGCTTTTCCGGGCAAAGCCAGGGCAACAGTCTGGCCCAGAGGACGCTTATGTGGCTAAGATGCCCGGGGGAGTGGAAGAGGAGGGAAGCAAGAAGACCCCGGGGACTAGATGGCTGAGCCTCGGGTCTGACAGCAGCGGTTGGCTCTGCCTGCAGACAGCTTTTTTCAATTTCTGTTGCTACTGCCCTTCCTGCAACCTGCTTCCCCTCGCCTCCCACCAGCGGGCCTGGGGGAAGCAGGGCTTGGAGGCGTAGCTGAAGGCCCACTAAAGAGCAGGTTTGTAGGGCTCTGGGGCCCCATCAGAGCCCATCAGAGCCGGGCAGGAAGAGGAGGAAGGGAGAAGGCCAAGCTGCTCCCCACCTGCGAGCATACGCTGCCAGTGAGTGCGTGCTGGGCCTGGGCGGCCTGGCCGGCCTCAGGGACGGTCTGGCCCCTTCCTGCATCCTCCCTCTGGTTCTCCCTGTTCCAGGAGGGTGGCTGGGAGCCCGAGCCCCTTCTGCCCAGCCCAGCCTTCCCTCCTGGTTTTGATCTCGGGAAGAGAAAAGCCCCTGCCCCTTTTCTGAAGCAGCAGCACACAACACTTGTCTCTTCTCTCCTTCCCGCGGGCACTTCTGTTCCGAGTGCTGCCTCTTGCTGGCTCCTTCTGCTTCTGCTTGGTCCTCCCGCTGATTGGGAAGAAAGTGCACCAGTGGGGTGATGGGGGGCTGCAACTCTTAAAGGAGCAGCTTTATTTCGGTTGGAAATGGATCTACCCAGCACTTTATATATTTTTTTGTCATTCCACAATCAATATAATCTGGTGAGAAAAGTGAATACAAAGTGACCATAATCACCACATTTAAATGTTAATTGTAGACGTTCTGGTTTTCCTCTAAGGATTTTCTAGCAGATCAAGCACTAGCCGTGGCAACAATCATTATTAGCAATCAAATCCAATTTGGGAATCATTTACTGAGGGCACAAAGGTTGGGGGCCAGGGATCTGAGCAGGGCAGTCCCTGCCGTCTCAAGAGCTCACAGGCTAGGGCTGAAGCCTGGAACTCCCACGAATAAACAAGCCACAGAGAGAATCTGAAAATCCCCTGCACCAATTTTGCCAAAGCTCTTTTGTGGTAGAGTCTTTCACCAGAGGAGTTTGCAAGAAGCCAAACTGATAAGGCGATCTGAAATGTAGTCTTCCCATGGCTGCTGGCTGGTTGGTTTGCAGTCAGCTAGTATATGTAAAGAACTCAGTGTTATGCAAAATAAATAAACAGTTGAGCAGAGCCTTCAGTGGATGCCAGAATAGTCCTATCTTAGTGCCTTGTTTCTGTGTGTTCCTGATGCGCTTTCTTTCTCTTACGAAGATTGCAAAAGAGGGGACACTCAGGGCCCCTTGGAGTCCAGATTCTGAAGGCATCCATTTTTTTTAATGTTTTTTATTTATTATTTTTGAGAGACAGAGAGAGACAGCGTGAGCAGGGGAGGGTCAGAGAGAGAGGGAGACACAGACTCCGATCCGAAGCAGGCTCCAGGGAGGGTCTGAGCTAGCTGGACCCTCGAACCACCGTGAGATCATGACCTGAGCCGAAGCCGGATGCTTAACTGACTGAGCCACCCAGGCGCCCCGGCATCCATTTCTTCAAAGCTGTAGCACTCGACTTCATTTAACCCTACATGGGCTTCCCAGAGTCGGGGCTCCAGTCTCGGTCCCCCTCTAGGAGAAATGTCACATCTTGAGGAGGGTATCCAGGCTCAGTGCCTCCTTTTCTCCTGGGGAGCGGGGAGGGAAGCAAAGCAAAGCTATCTGGATGATTTTGAGAATGGGAGATAATGTTAGGGAAGCACAAACAGAAAGGAGAATGGCCAGAGTGGCAAGAGCCAGATGGCAGCTGGATCAAGTCTGTCTTTTTACGGATGAAGAAAATGAGCCCCAGAGAAGAGACTTTGCTCAGTCACACAGAGTCACTGATAGGATCAGAACTGGCACCCTGCTCCTACTGCTGTTCCTAGACTTAAGCTCTCAGTAATGTACTTACACGATTCCTTCTGCAGAACAACACGACGGAGGCAAGCGAGATGCCCGGGACCCCCCGAGGACTAACTGTTCCCGAAACGCCAGAACCGGGTCCCGCCCCTTCCAACACCCCTTGTCCCTTCCAAGGCCAGCAAGCCTTCCCTGAGGGCATTGGCCAAAGGGCTGCACCCAGTCCCGAAGCACCCCTAGAGGCTTAAGCCAGGGAGCAAGCTGCACCTGGAGAGGAAGATTCTCCGGCCAGAAGGGCGACGGGCAGCCGGTGGGTGGGCTAGTAGGCACACGTCCAGTGCCCTCCCCGTTTCCCAGAGGAGGAAAGAGAAGTCCTCTGCCCCGCGCACGTGGCGGCTGTCCGGGGAAGGCGGTGGTGCAACCGAATTTCCCGGCGTCCTCACCCCGAACCCGTAGTTCACGCAGGGGCCGTCACTCAGGTCTCCCCTTGCAGCCCACGGGATCCACGGCCCGCAGCTCGCGGACCTACTGGGTGCGCGGCGCGCCCGGCAGCCCGGCACGGCACTGCGGCACGCCTGGTGACACGGTGAAGGTGACCGCCTTCTCCTTCCCGGCCCCGCGTGCTCTGCGCCGCGGGCTCGAGGGATGCTCGGGCCCGCCAAAGTTTGCTCGGGTGCAGGGGGAGTCGGAGGAGAGTCCCCGGGATGCGGGGTCGACCCAGCGTCCCCGCCGCGGTTAGTGCGCTCTCTTTCCCGGTTCCAAACAGTAACTCCCGCGGTGGGAGCGGGCGGGGGTTCGGAGAGGGGGGGGGTGCCCTCCTCGGAGCCCGTGGCCCGGGCCCCCTGTCCCGCGCCCCTGCGGCCGCCCCTCGGGTTCGGGCCCGGGTCCCCAGCCGGGCGGCCGCTCTCGCCAGCTGGTTTTGACAGAGGGGGGTCCCGGGCGGCGCGGGCGGGCGCCGCGAGCCCCTGCCTGATCCCGGGCCGATAACGTGCCGGCTCCATGTCGCGGCTTCGGGCTGCCCAGGCTCCGCCCCCTGTGAGTGTGTAAGTGTGTGATGCTGCCGCGGTCGCCGCCGCCGCCGCCGCCGCCCGTGCAGCCGCCGCCGCCGCCGCCCCGGCTGCCGCGCCGCGCCGCGCCGCTGCCGCTGCCCCGGTCGCCCCCGCCGCCGCCGCCGCCGCCGCCGCCGCCGCCAGCCCGCAGCCCGCCAGGCGGGCGGCCCCGCCGGCCCGACCCCCCAGCGCCTGCCGCCGCAGCGTCGGGGCGCTGGGCGCGCGGGCAGTCGCGGAGCGAGCGGACCCGAGCGGGCGGCAGGGCACTCGCCCGCCCCGTGCCGCCGCCGCCGCCGCTCCGGAGCGCAGGACCGGGCAGCCCCGGCGCCCGCCGCCGCCGCCGATGCGGCCTGGGCACTTTTAGCCGGGCGGGAGGGCCGGAGAGCCGGGCCGCCGAGAGCAGCGAGCCAGCCGCGCCGAGAGCCGCGCCGACCCGCCGCGAGCAGGGACGGACGCCCGCCCGCCGCCGCCGCCGCCGCCGCCGCCGCCCCGCCGCTATGGATCTATTCGACTTTTTCCGGGACTGGGACTTGGAGCAGCAGTGGTAGGTGTTGATCTTTGCCTTCTCCTTGCTCCGCGGGGCCCCCGGCCGGGGCCGGGCTCCTCGCCTTTGTTAAGAGGAGCCGGGGCCGTGGTGGGAGCGCCCCAGACGCCCTCCCGCTTGCTCCCGGCCACCTCTGGCCCCGCCGCCGCGACTCCTGGCTCGGGTGCCCGGGGAGGGGGGAGGGAGAGGTGGTGGCCGAGGGTGGGATGCGGGTCCCGAAGGCGTCGCGTGGCGCTCCAAGTCCGAAGAGTTGCCCCTGGCCCGGATCGGAGTCCGTGCCGCCCGCGGGCCGAGCCGCACGACCCCCGCGGGGATCTTCCCTGCGCGCCGCCCGGCCGGCCCCTCTCTCGGCGCACCGGCTCCTGCCCGGCCGAAATGCTTCAACTTTCCAGGTGTCCAGCGCCGGCGGCCGGCCGCGGGGACCCGCGGCGGCAAGGTGCCGCCGGCCGCCCTCCGCTTCCTCCGCGGCCGCCTCCCCCGCCGCCGCCACCTCGGTCCCCGCGCGGCGCGCACACCTTCCCTGCCGCCCGCGCAGCCCGACTTCCCCTCGCCCGGGTGCCTGCTGGCCTCGGGGCCCACCGAGCGGGGGGCCCCGGGGCCCGGCCGACTTCGGCGTCGGTTCTCAAGACGGGGCTGTTGAAGTTAGCCCCCCGAAGTCTGCCGCTCCGACGTCCGCGCACATTTAATTACCGGCCGGACCCCTGTGCGCCCCCGCTGGGAGGCAGCCGCAGGTTTGTGTGGTGGGTACCCAGCTCGGAGTCACAGGTTTAGTCGGCTCTTCCCCAAATACCGTAAACTTGTCACTGAGAGCGCTTTGAAAGATGGTGCAAAGGTGACTGGGGAGCCGGAAAGTTGTTACTGCGTGCTGTGCGCGCGCGTGCATAAATAGTGATATACATATCTATTAACTTTTAAAAAAACTCCATCTTCCGCCACTGGCGTTATTATTGTTAATCCGTCACAACATTTTAACATATCAATTGCCGCCCCCCTCCCCGCCACAGCCCGTGGAATGAGAAGGGGTGAGGACGCGGCTGCAGCGGTTCACCATTGCATCTTGGCTATTGCCGTTTTAAATGTAGTTAGGATAATCTACACCACAGACCGATTGTGCGAAATCTTCTGCGATGTTAAACTGCTAGCAGCCGTTGGCTATGAATGCTGTGTATTTTTACAAGGATTTCCCTAGCTGATGTGATATTTTAGGCAATTTCCTTCTTTAGAAAAGGGTCATACTCTTAGCCAACAGCTTCATTATGCCAATCGTGACTCCTTTAGTTGCAAATCCCAGATAATCAGAACTTAAATACATTTTATTTTACAGCAATTCCGGGTAAGTCCTTGAAGCCACAAATTACACTGTATCAGTATTAATCGGTAAGGCAGTTTGGATACCATGCAGGGTTTTATCAGCCCTGCAGAAAAAAACATTCTGTTTTGATTTTTAATAACCATGCTGTTATTTAAAAGTAAAGATCACAATAAAATTACTCCTCAATTAAATAGTATGCTCCTGCACACAGCCTTTACTCTGCTTCACTAATTCATTTTGCAGGCAACTGATAACCCCAGCATTACCATTTGCATACAATTTGCCTAATATATGGTGTGGGTAACATCATTAATTTAACAGACGTTATTATAATTGATTTCGTGGGTGTAGTTCACATGTTAAACGTATCCAAGGTATTAGGTTTTAAAAAAATGTGTTTATTATATTATTTTAATTTCAGTTTAATCTTAGACACATGCTGTTGCATATTTAAAGAGGATGAGCTCTTTTGATTTCTTTTTTCAGAAAGACACGCCCCCCCCCCACTCCCCCGGGTACTATTTTTTCTTTTATTAAAGAAAAGGCAAAACCTTTTTCCTCCAGTTTTGTAACTATGCCATATCAGTTAAGAAACATGCAGACTTGGACACTCTGTGGATATTATGTGAAATACGGATGAATGAATGCAACATATCTGCGTAAATAAGCTGGCCTTTTCCCTCTGTGCCGATGTTCCAGGAAAATTTCTCCTTCTTACCATTTGATTCCGACGGGCAAACTTCCTTATGAATCTGTAAACATTTGTGATGCGGGTGGCGCATCTCTTTTGAACCCCCCTCCCCCAGAAAAAGAAGGAACATAATTGTGACAATAGTGGATGAACTAAAAAAGCTTGATACTGCCTTGAATGGAAATCTGTACTTTTCCAAACTCTGTGGACATCTAGAGCACACCAATTAATATGTTCATTACATGTTTACTTCCTTTCTTGGGGAGTAAGTAGCTGCTACAGTGCTGGCATCCATTCCTCCTCCTGCACCCCCAGGAGGTCCAAGGAAAGAGGCATGGGCCAAGTTAAGGGTCTCATTTACATAGGATCTTTTCTCAGCATTCACTTGTGGAACAGAAAACTCCGAGCTGTCTCTACTGCAACCCTAGATGTCTGACAACAAATGGATCCGGCCAGCTCCAAAACAAACTCATTTACCTAGACTTAATGAAGGAAGACTTTACGTACACAGGCATATGTGTTATTTGCAAACACTTGACTACAGTAAACAAAAAGTACATGACCATTTACAAACACACATTTGTCAGAATGAATGCACACGGGAAGGATGGGGCGTGAATGACGCAGCGGTGTGCAGATGTGCTGGGTCTGGGAGCGCTCAATGCCTGAAGGAACATGTCCCTGGATTTCACCAACTGCACGCATATCTTACTGGGTCATGCTCTGGACTCGACGAAAGGGCCAAAGCATAAGTTCTTTAAGATTCTGGGATGAATGGGCGATGTTCACCTGAGTATGAATTTAATACGAACCATTCTGTGAAAGAAGAGGAAGATGCCGATGTCTGTGTGCACCAAAGACACCATTGCTCTTAAGAAAAAGAAAAAAGGAAGGGGAAAAAAAATGAAATTTTATGGCTTAAGCCATTCTATAGATTTGCCTCTGGTAACTCAGTAAATGAATTCTTGAGGTGTCTGGAGATCTTGTGGCGAGATTTGGTCTTGTTTATTAGCAGTGGGGATGTCATTAATCCCCATTTAAGAGGGGATAAAAGCAAAATCGGAGGGGCTACAAAGTGTACCGCCTTTCAGTCCTGTGAGCACCCCCGCCCCTCCATTGATTAGGTATCCCTTTGTGAACGGCCAAGGTCCTCTGCGGGGATGTTTGTCTTTTTATTATTAAAAAAAAGAAGGAAGGAAAGAAGGGCAGACAGAGAAAGGGACGCATCCTTACACATAAAAAATGGAACGAAAACCACCAGGCCAACAAAATCAAAGTGTGAAAAAGTCTAGTGAAGATTGTGGTGACGCACTTGTGACCCAAGGCCGGCAGCAGTGGTTTGTAGTTTCGAAGTGATGTCTCACAAGTAGCCTAATTAGAGGCGAGCTCGCACACGGGCAGTTACACAGGAAGAGACTTAAACTCACTAAACCGTTATATAAATAGAAAGTTCAAAGGTCTGTGTGGGCTGTCAAGGCTGGGAAGGGGCCATGTGCAGGCCAGGCTTCTCCTTCTCCCGAGAAGGCAGCCCCGGGGGCCTGCCCCACCTGCCCCTGCCTTCCCCAGCCCTGCTCGACCTTGCGGGGGAGGGGGAGACCCCGCTCAGCTCTGCAGACAAAAGTGAACTGTTTCACATCCAGCCAGCCGGGCACGGCCGTGGCCCTGCAACGGCCCGCTGGCCCCCGCCAGCTGTGCGCGCACAAGTCTTCCGAGGCCTCTCCAGCCGCACTCCTTCGGGAGGGAACAGACCTGTTCCTGGTGGGAAGGTGTGGGAGGGAGAGCGCGCATCAAGGCGACCTGTGCCAGCCTTGGGGTGGCAGGACTGTGGGGGTAGCGGGGCAGGGTCCTGTTCTGACTAAGGCCTACAGGTTGCCAAGGTTTGACATTCTCTACCTGCATCCATTTATCTCCCCCCTCTCCTCCCCTCTGCTTGGCTTCCATTAACAGGGAGCCTGTCTGTGATCTCTTTTCTTTGCCAGTACGATATGCAGTCTCCAGTGTGCTTGAGCATTCATTCAGCAAACCATGTGGGGGGGGGGCGTTGAGGCTCTTCAGGGTGTGTGTGGATGGGGATGCTAGACCGGAGGCCATGAAATTAGCCAGTGATAAGGTCTCCACGGCCCCACCAAGCCCTCCAAAGGATAAAAGCTATCTCTGTAAATCTTAAAAAGGCACGTCTATTGGACAAGAGAGAAAATTGTCTCATGTTAGAAATCAGTTTAATGATACATGAATTGTTTTGCTAATGATTCAGTCAAGCATTTAACAACTTTAAAATATACAAATCAAGATTGAAAATAACTACCTCAAAAATGAATCTGTCATTATAGACATAAACGAGATTCCAAACGTTTAAGCATTTTGTAGATGGGTAAAAATTATGTTGTATTTAAACATGCTTAATTATTGTTGAATAGAAATGGCTTTAATGCACTGAACCTTTATTTCATGCCCACTATTCTTAGCTAAGACTATTTCTTGCATGCAAAATTGGCACACATTTAATGTAATTTCAGAATCATAAAGGTCCAGTAAAATGGCCATCTCTGGAACAATCTGGAAGCTGTTGCCCTATGAGCTTGTAGCTCATACCTCAAAGAGTGAAACTGCCACATACTTGATTAGCCTGTCCTGTAGACAAAACAGTTGGTACAGTGACAACATTTTTCACTTCTGATTTTGTCTTTTTCTGACTGTTGTGGGATAAAGAAAGACGGTTTAAAACCTTGTTTACTGGTAATGGGAAGAAATTGCTGATTAAAGAACTTGAGAGCACAACCGGAAGAAACCTTTTGGAGTGTGTGTGTGTGTGTGTGTGAGTGTGTGTGAGTGTGTGCGTGTGTGTGTGTTTCACCTGTACGTTCTAGAACGCATTGTCATCATTGCTACTGTTATTTGAGTATTTACTCTGTGCCCCAGGCATCACTGGATGCTTTAAATAGTCAATCTCACTTTATCCTTCAGACTTCTTTATGAGATACGACCTGTTACAGTCTCTATTTTACAGATGAAGTAGTGGAATCACTAGCTACTTGGTGATACAGTCCAGGTTCCACCTTCGATGGAGTTGACCCCAGAGCCTGCACCGTTGACAGCTGATATTTTGAGCCTTTTCAACATGTGGAACATTTTCCCATATGTCCCCTTGCTTGGTCCTTGTAATTTAGAACGTTCAGGTGTTATTCCCATTTTACAGATGAGCAAACAGCCCTGGAGCGGTTGTTGGACTCACTTAAGTTCACACAACCTGGTTAGTAATAGAGCTAGATCCGAAATCCACATCTCCCAATTTCCAGGGCAGGTGCCTTGCCACGAAAGCTCATTGCCTATTATTTATTGTTATTGTATGGGCCTGAGCATTTAGCTGTCACTGAAACCAATGGATTGGATTGTGTACATCATACGTGTGTAAAAAAAAATCTGTGGAATTAGCATGGAATTGACTAGGCACGGGACTCTGCTTTTTTCTTTTAGATAAAAAAAGAACAACTGATGTACTGATCTAATCTCTTAGCACTTCTTTGATGGATGCCCCTTTAAATGAAAACCTGTGAATGGCAAGATATATATAAAGAAGAGGCAAAACTCAAGTCCGTGGGAACTGTCCACTTAAGTTTGAATGCCTTAATTTTGAAGATCTGATACTTGATCATAAAAAAGATCATAGTATATTTGGATCCTCAAAGCTGGGAGTAGGAGGTGGATAACATTTCTTCCCCAAGCTGTGTAACCTACCGTATCTGTTATTTGATGTGATCCTCACCATAACCGTGTGGGGTTGTCAGGACTGATAGTGTTAGCTTCATTTTGTAGATGAGAAAACTGAAGTTCAGAGAGGTTAAGTGACTTGCTAAAGCTTACACAGTCAGTGGAGGCCCTAGGATTTGTGTTTATCGTTCTTTTCACTGCGTTGCTGCTGTTGCATTAAGTCGTTTGTGTTCAAATATCCACACAGCTTCCTAGGGCATGGTGTATCACCCTCTTGCATCATGTAGCACAGTGCCTTTCCCATTACAGGTGCGCAATAAACATCTGTTGATTGATGTTAGAGCCCATCAGCTCAAAGAGTATCCTATGCAAATGCTTGTATCTTTCAAAGATAAAAGTTGCTCAGTAAATCCTGGTGATAATACTGGCCCCGCTGCCTCTTTGATAGCGTTTTAATTGTCTGTAATCTTTTTGAAGATCTCGTAGCCAGTCTGGTCTCTCTTGCAGAATGTAACGAGAAGGAAGAAGGGTTACAGAAGAAGCTTACGAGGAAGAGGCAAAATTAGAACCCATGTTATTTCTGGGTATGATTTTAAAAAATAGGATTTCTGTGAATTCCAACATAGGCGTAGATCTGAAGACCCCAGCTTTTAAAGCACTGGGTACAGGAGTTAACGGACTAGGAGTGTGTCTCAATCCGTACGGAGGATGTTAAAGAAGAATGTGTGACAAAAACCTGAAGGAATTGAACGGTCGGAGGTTGGGATTCCTCCAGCTTTCCTTGAGTTTCAGCTTTTCTGACTTGTATTTCATCATGAGAAGGCTGTTTTTCTACTTAACTGTAGCAGATCCACACCATAAATTATCATGACTGTTAAACAAAGGTCCGGCGCTAGGTTCCTCTAATGTAAAACTTTTATGTTGCACTTTAATGAAATTTTATATGCATGTTCAAAGCAAGGTACACTTTGCGCTGTGGAGAGGGCGATGCTCTGAATTGTTGAATTTATTTTAAAGTAAATCTTTTCGATGACCTTAGCTGCTAACATCCACCCACTTACTGAGCTGAGAAAAATTATCTGAGGGCTTAAATAAAATGGCATGATTTAAGCAGGGCTGACAATAGCGCTACAGCTAGAATCTGATTTTGATTATGGATTGCTCAGTTTATGGAATGCTATTTTTTTTATATACCTGTGCATTTTGCTTCATTTGAAAAAGGACGTCAGCCAGTGATTTAAAGTAATCTTTGATTTCGTTCTTCAGTAGGCATCTGCTGGTACATGGGGGTATAAAAGCCAGACAGTGGGAACTCAGCTAAGGAAACAGTTTTTGCTTGCATCACAAACTCAGAATCCCTTATCTGTTTATTTTTTCAGCGTTCCCTTGGCTGGAGAAAAGGGGGGGAAAAAACCCACGTTCCTTCCATCCTATAAAGAATGATTCGTTTTGTTATATTTCCAAATAATAGTTCTCTGCATTGTCTATCATCTTCAGCAAAAACCAGATCTCAGTAGCGGATACTGTTTCACTCGGTGGCCATGATTAAACTGTATTCCTGGAGTCCAGATTTTGTGTTCTGTAGGCAACATTTCTCCTGCAGATAACATTGAAACGGTTTCTTTTTTATATAAATAAAAAGTAAAACCCTACTTACCGCATAGCAATGCTGCACTTGCTTTAACGCTCATCGGAAGAAGTGTCTTAGCGTCTGATGCGCTCTTGGTCTTCGGGTCTCGAGCATGGTTCGATCAAACCAACCAGCCGGAAGGAACGTGTTATAAAGTCGGTTTAACCTTCCGACCGTGGCAATGTGTACGTGATGACCTAACTATCTGGTGAACAATGAAACACGCAGTCACAGAGGCTTTACTTCTCCTTCTTTCATGTCAGTCAACTAATTTTTTTAAGTAAATTAATTTTCCAAAGGGACTGGTTGTTTTCATGGCAGGTCGGCACAGCCACAGTAACTAAATTAAATTCCAGTGTGATGGCTGTTTGCTGGCAAAAGGCTTGGCTCTGGTGTGTAGAAAGTAATCAATTCCTCGGACCTAGTGCTTCAAGACTGGAGGGCCGTTCAGAGTCATGTGGTCTAGTCTCTTCATTGTACAGACGAGGAGACCGAGGCCCAGGATGGGAAGATGGCTTGCCCAAGGACATACAGTCAGTAAGGGACACGGCCAGGGTGGGGAGCCCTTATGCCCTCGTTCAGTGTTCGTCAGCTCTATCAAGAACTGTTTTCAGGCGCACCTGGGTGACTCAGTCGGTTAAGCGTCTGACTTCGGCTTCAGGTCATGATCTCACGGTTCGTGGATCAAGCCCCGCTTCAGGCTCTCTGCTCTCAGCACAGAGCCCGCTCCAGACCCTCTCTCTCCCTCTCTCTCCGCCCCTCGCCCCCGCTTCAAGAAAAAAAATAAACATTAAAAGAAAGAACTGTTTGCACTGTGTACCTCCTCTGTGCCCAGCACTCTGCTAGGCAGTCACTTTCAGGGGGAGATGAAAGGAATGTAAAGATGACCTCTGGCCCCACTGCCTTGACCTCAGAATGTAGAACGAGATCTGGGGAAATAGTGTGTCATGGATGTAAGTGAAATAGGATAATAAGTGAGCATGTGTGCTAGAATAGGAGAAGCGGTCCTCATCACGGCCCATGAAGCTCTTTGAGTACTGTTAGCACGGTCCAGAGTGCACATGGAAAGCCAGAAATGTGGATGGGTTAGCGGGCCAGTGACAGCCGACGCTCAATATTAAACAATGGCTTTGGACCCGGAGTTGTCTGGTTTGACAGTAGCTCACACTTGTCCCGTCATTACCGAAGTGATGTTGTGCCGTGCGGAGGGAGTATTCTCATGCACGCTGACCACCATTGACTGGGAGACAACTGCAGAACTCTTGACAACTATTTTGACTCTCTGAATTATGGAAATATTTATACAAATGTTCTTCAAAGAAATACCAAATGGAAGTTTGTTTTCCTGAATCGGTTGAAACAAATGTTTGTAAATTGGCACAGCGGCTGACAAAATAGCTATTTTCCAAAGACGCTTGTCCTGTGGTTCTTGAGATGCACCCAAATGTCCCTCTTCTTTTGTTCTTTCTCCTTTTTGTCACAAAATAATTAACTGATCTGTCTGGAAGGTGTCTACCGCTAGTTTGACTTCTGCGTTTCCTTTCCCTAAAGAGTGAGTGGGTGCCTGGGGGTTTGTATCTGTGTTTCTGATTAGTTGTTTGGCCACCAGATAATTCTGTGTCTGGCTGTCTCATCTCTCAAATGTCAGCTCGGTCTCTGGGAAGCCGCTGGCTGCCATCCTCCTGCATCCTCTGCCCACCAAACTCACATACCGATGCCCTGTCGAGTTAGACTCTCCTCCTCTGAACATACTTCTGATGCACCTGAATTGTTTTGGGAGATGGGCACATGTCTTTCATTTCTGTATTCCTAGGGTCTGACCCAGAGTAAGAGCCTAATGCAGCCATGCAGAGTGTAGCATCGTTCATTCATTCATTCATTCATTCATTCATGCCTGATTCACTCGGGCACTCTGCTAGGTCTCAAAATATTAAGTCTAGGTGAGAAAGCATCATAATAATAATTGAAGTGAAAATAATAAGTAGAACTTGACATTTCCTTTGTGACGGGCTCTGGTTTGTGTTATCTGACTGCCTGGTTTTACAGGGTGGGGAGGCGGGGACACAGTGGTTCAGTGACTTGCCCAAGGTCACACAGGTAGTATGTTGCAGAGCTGAAACGAACACACAGGCCATGAATCCTTAGCTTCTCTGCTAACCCATGACGATACCCCGAGAGAAATGCTAGAAAAGGGGCAGATGCTGCGTGTTGCGGGGCACTGCAGGGGGCGGGGCTGATGAGGCCTTTCTCACGTAGCTCTGGCACTTACCAGTCGGGTTGGGTTTGAGACCATAGTCAACCAGAAGATATAACTGACCTGATATCTACAGCAAGAGACTTCGAGACTGTGCTCCTCCAGGATGTAAGCAACCGATTGCGTGTTTGGGAGGGAACTGCGCCGATCTGTAAACTTTGACTTAATTCAAACTTGGGAA
The DNA here is from genome assembly GCA_028646485.1 of Cryptoprocta ferox. Lineage (NCBI taxonomy): Eukaryota > Metazoa > Chordata > Mammalia > Carnivora > Eupleridae > Cryptoprocta > Cryptoprocta ferox. Next base: position 5,374,763 of record CM053579.1, on the reverse strand, counting down.
CCGTGAACTCAACGAGGGTGGATATTGTTTTCTTTTGTTTCATTCACTAGTGCATCGGCAGTGCCCAGAACCTTGTCTGGCGTGCAGTAGGTGCTCAATTACTTTTTGCCGAACAAATAAACGGATTGCTCTACAATAACCTGTTTAATGCTGTGTGTGGTCAAATTTGTGAAGAGCTAGTTCAGAGGAGCAAGAATGAGGTCAAAGAGAAGAGCTAAAATCACAATGGTCAGACAGGTGGGTACAGGTGGGTGCGTTGCCGTACCTTCAATAGATACATTCTTGAAATAACATGCTTATTAACATTTTATAAGTTAAATGTTCTATATGTGCATCTTGCTTGCCAGGAATCCTGTGGGGACGTCTTTATTGACGAGAATAATCTCTCCCAAATAGCCCCAAGCTTATCACTTTTGTGATTTTAGACTTTTACGTATAGCTTTTCTTCCCCCACAAGTTATACCTATATGTAATATCTACAATAATGCTATGAGGATAGTTGTGTCCACTTAGAAAAGAAAACGTGTCTTATTGCCATCGTTGGACGAGGCCTTCGTCCAGTACCAAGTGTGTGTGTGTGTGCTGGGGGGGGGAAGAACACACCTTCAACATTTGCCGAGTATTTTTCTCCATGCTTTAATAGCATTGTCTCCTCTGCGCCAGATGGCTTGTTTGTTTGTTTGTCTGTTTTATCTTTCTTTTCTTCTTCTTTGAAAAAAAAAAATAGTTCCTGCTTTGGAGGCTAACCTAGGATTTGGGTTTTCCTAACATATATTTTTAGACTGAACACATTTTCTATTTAAGCCTCTGGAGGATTCAGATTACAATTTCATCCCAAGGATGTGCAGAAAAGATTCCATATGTTCTGTAAGATGGTTCGATAGTCGGGGTAAGAGAACCAACATTTGCAGAGCATCACGTCACGTGCTTTGCACACATCGCCTCTTGAACAAGCACCCCAAAGATAGGTGTTCTTACCCCTGCCTTCACAGAGTTCAAATCAGCTGTGTCTGATCTGGACATAATAGAGTTTGATGGGTGACAGGGAGCATCTTTTCTTGTGTCTCTTGGCTGTCTGTGCGTCTTCTTTGGAGAAATGTCTGTTCATGTCTTCTGCCCATTTTTTCATTGCATTGTTTGTTTTGGGTGTTGAGTTTTATAAGTTCTTTATATATTTTGGATACTTAGCCTTTATCAGATATGTCATTTGCCAGGTTCCGCTGATTGATGAATGGATAAAGAAGATGTGAGGTATACATGTCTGTATGTGTGTATACACACACACACACACGCACACGCACACGCACACAGAATGGAATATTACTCAGCCATAAAAAGAACGAAATCTCACCATTTGCAGCAACATGGATGGAGCTAGAGAGTACAATGCTAAGTGAAATAAGTCAGTCATAGAAGGACAAATACCATATGATTTCATTCATATGTGGAGTTTAAGAAACAAAAAAAGCAAAGGAAGAAAAAAAGAGAGAGAGACAAATTAAGAAACGGAGTCTTAACTACAGAGAACAAACTGATGGTTCCCAGCGGGGAGGTGGGGGGATGGGTGAAATAGGCGATGGGGATTAAGGAGTGTGCACTTGTCGTGATGAGTACCGGGTGTTTATGGAAGTGTTGAATCACTATATTACATACCTGAAACTAATATTACACTGTATGTTAACTCACTTGCATTAAAATTAAAACTTAAAAAAAAATAGAGTTTGATGGGCAACTTCAAAGTATATTAAAATAATCTTGGGAAAAAACCCCTCTACACGTATTTCTATTGTTTTCCCAGTGCAAAATTAAAGGTGACACAATGCACACTACGGAAGACAGATAAAAGGTGATGAAGAAATCTAGGACATTTTCGTGCAGCTGAAACACCCGAGTAGTTAATCAGGTGCTAAGATACATACTAGGAGGAGAGATAGTATGTACTTGTGGGTCTTCACTAGATTAGGGCTCATAGGAAGAAATGAAACATATCTGAGTATTAAAGATCCGGAAGAAGCGCAAGAGCATCGTGGACCTTTTACAGGAGTTAGCTATTAAGTATTAACTCTATCCCTTTTGCTACAACTAGCTAAGCCTTTTGGCCAATTGGTTTTGAGGTTCTGAAACTTAAGCAGCGCACATATCTTCAGACTGCAAGTGGTAAAAGTTCCCCTCAAGAATGATGAAGACCATTTTCTTTGGATTTTGATCAGCATCTTACCCAGAAGTCACAGCAAAATGTCAATGCGTGCTCAGAGGCCATTGAAACTTGACATGAGCGGCTTCACTTCTGCCACCCAGGCTTTTGTAAACAATCGCAGTTACTCATGTATTTTTGAGCAAAAAGTAGCGATTTGATGACCCCTTTTCAGGGGGCTCGTAAAGTTAAAGTGAATTCTAACTGTAGATTAGTAGCGAATGATGACTTAGTAGCGAATGATGACAGCCAAGCCAGTCTTACCCCAGTTGATTAATTTATAAGCATTCTGGTCAATGATTTTAACCAACAGCTATGCAGAGTCGAATCCTAATGGGATCTGTCTGTTAAAAATTACATAAAGTAGGGCATTTGATTTATTTCATAGTTTATCAAAGCTCAATTTTCACTTCATACCAATAATGCATTAGTCACCCAGGATAAATGACACATTGAATGAAGTTGTGATTTTGTCTGCTTCGCCTAATCTGATTTAGCACAGGATTACATCTGACTTCGTGGTTTATTCCTATCCTAAACGTTTGCTGGGGGGGTGAGGTGGGTGCACCCCGTACATCTCCTGTTCCGTATCTCATTAGATGAGGCTGGGCCATATAGCCCTGGCCCTGCCTGCGGTGTGTGAGGACATCTCTCCGGTTTGGGCGTAGTATTAACAACGACCACAGCTACAGTGAGGGAGATGGAAGGAATTATAGACATGGCTCCTCTAATACACGATGAGCTGACAGATTTCAGTTTTGGTGGTAACCGATTTGAGATTGGTTAAATTTTCAGACCTGGGCTATGTATTATTATGAAATATCTTTTTAAGTGTTTATTTATTTTTGAGAGAGAGATTGGATTGGAAGGGGCAGAGAGAGAAGGAGGCAGAGAATCCAAAGCAGGCTCTGATGTCAGCACAGAGCCCAACGTGGGGGCTCGAACCCAGGAACCGCGAGCTTATGACCTGAGCCGAAGTCGGACGCTTAACCGACTGAGCCACCCAGGCGCCCCTACGATGCCTTTCCTGAAAGAACACAAATGACTAAAATTCGCGAAACAAGTTAAAATGTGAGGGACCACCAGACTTGGCTAGGTGCCTAATTCCAGCCCACCATCTCCAGTCATGCCTTTCCCCTCCCTCCTGGGGCTGGGGAGTCTTGTCCGTGGACCACTGATGGGGTAGTGATTGGTCCCAGGGAGCACATTCCTCCGAGCCTTACGATGTCACCCCACATTCAGTCTCCGTGCCAAGCCCTGCCAACTTTTTCTACTCTGAGCACTGTTCTTGCCATCTTTCATTAGGTTCACTGCCTTACTGGAAGGTGGAAAGGTGAATTTATCTGGCAGAAAAGCTCTGGAATCTGTTTGGCCTGCAGTGGCACACCAAAATTAGAAGAACCGGGAGATTTTACGTTCATGGCTGCCTGGAAATACGCGGGATTATATTTTTAAGATGTAAAAAACATGATTAGTGGAAAGTTCATAGAACTTCATGGACATCAAATAACTCTTAAAAACACGTAAATGGTGAAGCATGGGGTACATTTCCCCTAAATTGAACATAATCATAAAAATTCAGGGAAAAGCAATATATTCTGCAAAATTTATGAGTTTTTTTTTTTTTTTTTTGTGGGGGGAGAGTTTACAAAGCTTGACAACCCCCAGTGCATCTGGCCTGGCACATTCCTGTTTGTAATGAGAACCTTATGGGGTTCTGGGCCTGCTCCCCAGGGGGGATCATAAATGATACGCAAGTCAGAAACTTCATGGCTCATGGCATTTCTCAGAGATGTTTTCGTTAAGCTGCCTCACTCAGCTACAGGGGCAGAAGTTGGGACGAGAGTCCACTCATAAATCTTCACTGAGCTTTAATTATTATTAGTATCTTTGCTATTGTTCATAGGAATTAGAGAGGGGAAGACATAACCGAGTGAATATACACCCACCTGACTTCACAGAAATGGTCCGGGTTCTTGGGGTTAATGTGACTTTTATTATTTCACAGCCACACATTTCTTTAAAATTTAATCATTTTTTTTAATGTTCACTTTTGAGAGAGAGAGAGAGAGAGAGAGAGAGACAGAGTGCGAGTGGGGGAGGGGCAGAGAGAGACACACACACAGAATTCAAAGCAGGCTCCAGGCTCCGAGCCATCAGCACAGAGCCCTATGCAGGGCTTGAACCCATGAACAGTGAGATCGTGTATGTGTGTGTGTGTGTGTGTGTGTGTGTGTGTGTGTGTGAGAGAGAGAGAGAAAGAGAGAGAGAGAGAGAAGAGTACAAGTGGGGGAGGGGCAGAGAGAGAGAGAGAGAGGGAGACACAGAATCCCAAGCAGGCTGCAGGCTCCGAGCTGTCAGCACAGAGCCTGACGTGGGGCTCGAACTGGTGAACTGTGAGATCATGACCTGAGCTGAAGTCGGACGCTTAACTGAGCCACTCAGGTATCCCAGCACACATTTTTTTTTTGTAAACAACAACAACAACAGCCATAAAACCACAGAAGTGTAAATACCTGTAACAAAAAGTTGAACACACAGAGACAGAAAAGGAACAGCGCAACTCCCAAGTACGGCTCTTTTTCCAGGTATAGGCCATGTAATGGACGTTTGTGAAGTCATTGCATTTCCTGAATGTAATTGTGATGTTACTTTATCACCAAAAGATGTGATGTCATTCCAACCGTGATGCTGCGTTTTGGTCGTGGTGGTCACTGGGGGGTGGTGGCCTGTGTATTGTTGACCCTTTAACGTGCTCCTGCCTCTCCTGGGAATTCTGGCCCCTCTCTTTGTGTGCACAGAACTCTGCAGCCTTTGGGAGAAGCCTCTTGTTACTTTGAACTAGACAACCCTCCGGGGGCGGGGGGCAGGGTAGGCACCTAGCTGGCTCAGTTGGTAGAGCATATGACTTCTGATCTCAGGGGTTGTGAGTTCGAGCCCCACGTTGCGCCTAGAAATTAGTTGAAAAAGAAAAACGAACCACACAGCCCTCCGTTCTGCATACCCTACCTTGCTGTCTCCATCTTTTGAATTCCTGACATTTATTCCTAGAACGAACGCTTCCTTGGGTAGATCTATTCAGAAATAGATACCTTATAGTGTGAGCACCACTGTTCTTTTCATTGTCTTCCTTTTAATCATATCTGTTACATCTGATCAATTTTCAGACTTGTTTACCCTTTATTAGTGAGCTGGGATACTTACAGCAGTGTTTTGAAAGGGGAAAAACAACACTGCTTTCTGGGAGCCATTTAACTAATTTCTCCTAAGGACTATTTGTGCATTTTACGAGATGAATGTTTAAAAGGTTGTAGTGAATGAGGCAGCTCCACTAAAAGACTGAGGAGATGAGACAAAATGAAACATTTTTTAAAGGGAAAAAACCAATGTTTACCTTTCATAAGTTTATTTTGAAAGGGTGGTAGGGAAATTGTTCTGTTTCATCACTGGAAAAGAAGAGGAAATTACATATTCAGGGGACTGAAACCTTTAACATCTTGCAGAGTATTGCAGTGAATTCCAACTTGCTGGTCCCAAACCGTTGTGGCTAATAGAGATTTATGCCCCCACCAACTTTACGAATTGGAGAAGGCGTCTTTCATTTAAGTTGTCGAATTATTACTCCTTCATCTTCAACAAAATGGAAAGACCCTGGAAATTGCAGCCATTTGCCTTTGGCCAATTGAGCCACGCTTGGTTATAGTTCCAGTGTTTAACAGTGAGACTGGATTTTCTTTCTTTAAAAAAAAAATTTTTTTAACGTTAATTTATTTTGGAGAGACAGCGGAAGCAGGGGAGGGGTAGAGAGAGAGAGAGAGGGAGACACAGAATCCGAAGCAGGCTCCAGGCTCTGAGATGTCAGCACAGAGCCCGATGCGGGGCTTAGAACTTACGAACTGCGAGATCATGACCTGGGCTGCAGTCAGACGCTTAACTGACTGAGCCACCCAGGCTCCCTGAGACTGAGTTCTCTTAAATAGGCAATGGATGGTGAAGGCTTCCAGCTATCCCCTCCATTGCATATTAACAGGAGAATTCAGGCTCTCTGTGAGCCACATCTTTTTTTCATAATCAGAACCTTCCATTTAAAAACTGAAACTCAGTAAAAGTCATAAAAGCTATAAAAATATAAAAAAGCCATACGATCAGTTTTCATGAATCAATTTGAGCTCGTCTGAGTGGTGTGTAGGCACAAGGATGAATGCGGATGTGGCTTGATTCTCATGAACTGCGAGATCGGAAGGAGCGGTTGTGGTCTTCGAACTTCAGGCTTGTGGAGGTCTTTCAGGGGGATGAGAGCTAGGCCAACTCTTGGGCAGCGCCGAAGCTTGGTCCTCGGTCGGTCTCCCCGCCGGTCGGTACCCAGCTTCTGCCGGTCCAAAAAGGAGAGCAAAACTCCCTCTCGCGGCAGCTCGTTTCCTCCTGTTTGGACACTTCTGATCCAGACTGCCTTCGAGGTGTGAAAAGGGCCTCTCTGGAGCTCCCAGCTCTTGGTTGGGTTTCTGCCCTGGAGGCCACACAGAATAAATATAATCTCTTCAGTTCACCTGAGCCCTTCCTGGGTTTGAGGACAACCCTCTTGTGTTCACTGTGTTCTCATTTCTCAGGGCAAGGTGTCCCAGCCTGTGGATAATTGCGTAGAGAGAGTCTTAGCAACCCTGCCTAGATCTGTAGGCAGGAGGTTGCCGTGCCCCGAATGCCCTCGTTCTGTTTTTAGGGTGGATAGAGCTGGGAGAGGCCTCTCCGCCTTGTCCATATAACCTTTTTCGGAAGTTGGGGTGATGAGCAGGTCCTCCACAGCCCTTGCTCGGGGAGGCTTCCCTCTGGATAGCTTGTCCTTTAATAGCCATGATAGGGAAATCCCAAAGGATCGAAAGGCTAATAGGAATGTTTCCGGAAGGAGTCAAATAACTCCTGTTGAGCCCTGGCGCCTCCTGGAAAACCGTGTGTCTCTCTCACTGTGGCCACCCTGGCCTGTACTTGGCAGGTGTGATGGCCCCCGTGTAGTGAGCGGCTGTTGCATATCAGACACTCCTCTGAACATTCTCTAAACATAAACTTTGTCAACCCTTCCAGTATCCCTGTCAGGTAGTAGACATGTTTGTCACTGACGGTTTTACAATGGGGAAATCGAGGCCCAGAGAGGCTAAGCCATTTGCTCAAGGTCACACAGGTAGGTGTAGTAGCAGATTTGCACCCTGCACTGTTTATACACTGTGCAACACTGCACTGTAATACGGCCCCTCAGAGACAAGTCTTGAGATGTGGCTCCACACTGGCCACCTCTGAACAAAGCCACCGCTTGGATGGTGCAGAAACCCCCTCTTCTTCTTGCTGTGACCATCACTTCCTCTTGCAAGATGGAGAACGGCATCCGGATGGCATTCCACTGTGGCGCTACATCCTCGACTGGTCGCATTTCCCTGGTGGTCTGAACCGACCATTAAATGCTTGACGTAGGTTCAGCTGAACCTTCGTGCTAGATGAAATCCTAAGAGTTTCATCTTCCGAAGTGGGGAATTCATCCCTTCATTTGTGAAATATGTTGTGAGTGTCCACCGTCGGCCAGGCACCGGGGATCTCATGGTGGCCATTGTAGAAATGGCCCCTGGGGTCCGACCGTTAAATGCTTGAAGTGGGATGAGAGTTGGGCCAACGTTCTATCTGATGATCCTTCCGGTTGTGGGGATTATGGCACTCTTTAAGATGAGAAAAACAGGTACCCCTTGACCAGTCCTACTCAGCCTCCCCTTCAGAACCACTGCTGTGATCGATTCATGCTGAAGATTCATGTGAACGAGATCAGCATGAGAAAGAGGATTGGCCAGAGCCACGGCAACCCATTTCCAAAGACACTATTCTGAAAGGGCTGGAGTCATCAATCATGTGTTGAAATGTATGGCACAGGGTATCTGGCTCTGCCTGTGGCTGCCGGGAGGCTAGGCTGACCCAACGCCACCTCGAATAGTTTCTTCGGTTGTCGAGTACTCATTATTTCCACCTGTTGTACGAGAGGGATCTTAAACCAAAAGCTAGCCTCTTTGGCATTGCACTTCACTGTTGATGACTGCACACTTTCAGTTAGTATTCAACAAATCACTTCCTATACTACAGTATTGACGAGTCACTGTAAAGCCCCGAATTCAGCCGTACGGCCTGGATTCTTTCTGCCAAAAGGAATCTAAAGTACAGAATAATTTTGTCGCACATCATTGTCACTGCAATTAATGGGGCACCCTGAGATGAATAAGTTCTCGCTACCGAATGCTTTTCTAGAAATATTTCGAGTCCAGACTAGAGACTTGACCTGGGGGATTCGCTTAGTAAGGAGACTTCAGACCCCTATTTGTGTTGGTTTAGTCTTGGCACCGGAGTATGAATTTTGCAAACAAGACCAGACAGAGCCAGTTCTTTTCTTCCAGAGAGCCACCTAGACTATCAGTGTGGGTGATAGATGACGGCCTTTGTGTTAGGAAGTTTACTGTGTTTAATTGGACCGCTGTCTGTTGTGTTCTCAGTGCTTTGTTGGCACCGTCTTCCTCTTCTGCGAGAGCGTTATACATGACCGTGGGTCATTTCCTGACCGTCAGGTGAAACCTTTATAAGCCAGCATCGTCTGTGCTCTGCCCTCAGCGGTGATCCCACAGATGCCTGAGCTTTGATGGGGAGAGGAAGGAGTGGCATGTGGCTCTTGGTCACTTTCCACTTGAGTGGAGGTGACTTGGTGGAGTGTCAGGTGGGGGAGCGTGTATGCCTTGTGTCGAAGCTAAGACGGGCCGACCCTTATCAGGAATGTTGGGGGGGGGGATTCCAGCAGTAGATAAAGGTTGAACTAGATGACCTTTGAGGTTGCTTCGACTGCTGTGTTTTTATGATGCTTTAAAATCCCTTAGGAGAAAAGCTGTGTGGTATAGGGCATTGGCTATGACTCTCAAGCTGGAAACTGTCGGAAAATAACACCCAAATCACATCACACTAAATTCACTTTAAATTTTAGAAGTATGTGGCTCACGATATTTTCCCCGATTCTGGGGGGGGGGGGGAGGCGGGACTATGGTGAGCGAGAGAACAAAAAATACAACAAACAATGATAATAGCACCAACACCCCAAACTTTAAATTAAAAAAATTACTTTTAAGGATTGGGAATCGCTGACATATATAGTGTGTAAAACCTTTTTGCCTCCTTTGTGAGCTCAACCAATGGAGCCTGTTAATTACTGTTGCCACCTATTGGCATTTACATGGTGCCTTATCTAAGGGATAAGAGGGGAAGCAGGGCCCCTGCCCTCCCAAACCTCTTCATTCTTGCACCCCTGACTCAGCGCAGGGACCTTCCTCCATTCGGTTATTGACATGCTTGTTCCAGAAGTGGCTTAGCTCTTCTCTGGGTCAGGAGTGAGAGGCTAACATTCTCGCAGTGGAGAATGTATGCTTATCTCCCTTTAATCCACTCTGTGTGATTTCAAAATCAAACCCAGGCGTCTTATTCTTCTTTGTTCATAACACTATGGAATAAATATTACAGTGTTTGAACACATTCTTGACGAAACCACTTGCAGCGATTTCGAGTTCAGTTTGGTTTGTAGAGTTTAACGTCTCCCACTCGTGTAGACGGGAGACTAATACAAAGCGGAAGAGACTACAGATCAAAAAAATAAATGAGAAAGAGAGAGCTTAAAAACTCGGAGAGGAATTTGAACTGTCCCTTGTGTCCATGCATTAGGCCACATGCTAGGCATGTTAATGACAGGAGAAGGGGCTATTCAGAGACACGAGGAAATAAGTTGATGATAATGTTCACCTGCGGGCATATATATCGTATAGGAACACACGGGTGTCTATGTACACGTGTACACATGTACACACGCACGCACACACAAGTTAGCTGTAGATTCTAGGCTTTCGTGAAACTTAAACTCTTAAGATATATGGTCCCTGATACCCTATGCCACCTCCGTCCCCGATAGACACAAGCAACCTGTCTTCCTCTGTTAGCCTTTTTGTGCGGTTGAGGGCTGTTTCATCTAAACAACTTAGGCCATTATTTTATTTTAAACGCTCCTTTAAACAAAAGAGTGAAATAATCAATGCCAGCTGCCCCGAACACTTGTGCGTTTAAAGAAGAAAATGATGTAAGACCAGCTTCCATCTGAGATGCTTCCAAGGAGGAACTTTTTACTGTCCAACATTTTCAAGCTTATAAAATCTCTTAAATGTCCAGGGTGCATTCTGGGCCGGGTGCTTGTCTAGAACTATTTTGAAATAGTTTTGGATTCAGGGAAACCCCAAATGTGTGTCGCCCCACGCCCGTTCCCCCTCTTTGGTTTTGGGACCCCTGTGCACTTGGAGGGAAATGTAATCCATATGTTTCTGATTCATTTATACTTAACTCATCGAAATGTTGTCTTGTAAGAGCCATTTGATGTTCGAGAAGCTTTTGTGCATTTTTTAGTGTAAGCTTTTGAGAACCTTCGCCAGCACCCCCGTTCGCCCTAAGAAAGGCATGGTTTGCCGTGGGCAAGCCGACCGAAATGCCGACGGTTCTGAATTCCGTGGTCACAGTGCGCCAGGGGGCTCCAGGGGGCAGGCAAGGCTCCCAGGTTTTTGTGTTGGGTTCACCGCGCTCCCCAGGTCACGGGGCTCTTCTGCCTCTTCACACTGGCTCGGCTGGCTGTGTTTTGGATGCAGTAGAAGGAATTTCTGCATACATTTAAACTGGACAGGGAACTGATGCCCTTTAACCGGAACTTTCACTCACCTCTTCAGAGAAGAAAGGCGTTTGCCCTAATTTGTCACCTGAAATAACAAGGTCTTAAAGTGGAAACGACTCCATACCTCAGCCATAGGGTGTCTTTTACTTTCAGCATTACCGCTTTTGAAAAAGTTGTAATCGGCTCCACCTGCAGTTACTGTCTTCCTATTTAAGGTCGGTGTGACAAGGAGGTACGATTGATTCCAGGGCGGCCTCTGACAGTGCCACTGTCACCGTTCCTACACCGTGTGCCAGCACAGAGGACTGGCTGATTGCAAACTGGCACAGCCTCAAGTGATTACTTGAACTCAGGGTACATTCAGATATAACTCACAGTAGTTCCACAACCCGGAAAAGAAGCTTCTCCCTTCTTCTTGCTAAGAAGGTCTCTTAAAAAAGAGTATGTCTAGGGGCACCTGGGTGGCTGAGTCGGTTAAGCATCCAACTTTGGTTCAGGTCGTAGTCTCACGGTTCGTGAGCTCGAGTCCCATTTCGGGATTCTCGTCTCTGCCTCTCCCTGTCTCCTTCTCTCTGTCCCTCGTGGGATTCTCTCTCTCTCTCTCTCTCCCCCTCTCTGTCCCTTGCTCACTTTCTCTCTCTCTCTCTCTCTCTCTCTCTCTCTCTCTCTTTTTAAAAAAGAGAATGTCTAATTTCAGGAATTAACATAAAAATATTTCATATGACACCATTTGGGTTCTCAAGATACATTCCCCTTCTATCATAAGCATTAAGAAGGCCTTAGAACCAAATTATGTATATTTCAGTGTGTGTGTGTGTGTGTGTGTGTGTGTGTGTAATCTACAGGGATTTCTAAACCCAATAATGTCAGTCCTTGGATTTGTCCTGGTGTGGAAGCCAGTGGCTAAATGACCACCCAGGTTCTCAGTTGGGGCCATGTAGAATTTCACATGAATATTTCAGGTCAGATTTGACCTGATCATAAATTCTCATTTTTGTTTTTTTAAGTGTATTTATTTATTTTTGAGAGAGAGAGAGAGAGAGAGAGAGAGAGAGAGAACAAGGGAGGAGCAGAGAGAGAGGGAGAGAGAGAATCCCAAGTAGGTTCCGTGCTGTCAGCGCAGAGCCCAATGCGGGACTCGAACTCACAAACCGTGAGATCATGACCTGGGTGGAAATCAAAGGTCATCAGAGGCTTAACTGACTGAGCCACCCAGGTGCTCATAAATTCTTACTTTCGTAGCTTGTGAGTGTGCGGATTCGGTGTGAAAAAGAGAGCGGTCTAGTGAGTTGTGTGTGGGAGTGCTGCAGTGGGGTTGAAAGGTACCGCACGTGTGGAACAGGCCGCCCTCCCTCCCCGGACCCCACACTGCCCTCCCCACTTACGTCACTCTTCTGCAGCGTTCACGCCACTGCCGGGTCGGGGCAAGGAGGCGGGGCAGACAGCTTCAAATGAAACCTCTGCCCGAGTGTAAGCATTTGTCGCTGAATTGCCAGTGAGCCGCGGCCTTTCCCTTTGTGCTCATGGCCGCGGGGGAGTGCGCAGCTGGCCTCCCTGGGTCCCAGTGGACCCCAGCTTGCCTCTGGGCTCTCAAGACACCCCCAAAAAAGTTCTAATGCAAAACAGTCAAACCGTGGCTGTTATTTGCTGGCCACCTGTCCCGACCTAAAGGCTTCACTTCTCCAAGGATCGCAGGTGCACGGTGCTCTATATTTAAAGTTGTGGGCTGTCGCCGAGGCAGTTGACAAGGCTGTGCACACGTTCTTGTGGGCTAGATGACCAGGTCTTGTCTCTGGTCCTTCCGGTGATAGGGGTAGTTTCATGTTATGTGTATTTTTGGGGAGCATTTTGCATTAAGAGGTGACAACGGGCTTTCTGCAGGCACTCACTCACTCATTTATACCAACAGGCCTACAGTGTGTCTACGGAGCAACAGAAAAAACAGGCTCGGAGGGAAAACTTCACTTCCTTCCTGCTCGGGCAACATGCTGCAGGGGCCTTTTCAGTCTCGCATCTTGTTGATCTGATCGTGTTTATATTTTCATTTACTGCAGCTTCAGCCTTCTGGCGCATACTCATTTATAAACCATTCCAATACCTTAGTTTACACACACGCACACACACACACACACACACACACACACACACCCTCACAGGCATACACATACATCAGAAGAGAAACTGAGGCACCGTGAAATCATGCGCCTTTCCGGAGATCAGATTTTCTGTTGGTGGTCGTGTTGAGAAATCATCCCTGGAACTGGAATCCCACTGCAGTCACTAAAGCACACGTGCCCCGTAGCATTCTCGTGCAATGCCAGGGTGATGCGTATGCGTATGAATCTTCATTAAGATGAACGTGAGATATTATCGGAACTGTTAATGTTAATAGCTGTTTTCAACGTTAATAACCAGAGGAGCAAAACGAGGCTAATAGATCTCAGTTCTGTATGTGATTAAAATTATTTATGTTCATTTTAAGGGAAAATCTTAAGTCGATTGCACAGTTTCCCCCGGATTTGTTAAATAGTGACACTGGAAAACACACACATGCACACAAATCCCATTCATGTAATTAAACCGATTCATCAAACATATTGTTGGAGAATCTCAGAAACGCGTGGGACAGAGGATTAATTCACTCAGAAGCATGTAAACTCTCAAAAGTTTGTCAGTCTATTTTTATTATACATATGCTCTCCCATGTATGATTTGTGACAGCTTAAGGACAGATGGCCAAGTGATTTACAACTCTGACTTCAATTATATACCATGTAGTTCAAGTGAAAATAGCGCTCTTGCAGCCCAAATAGAGACGTTAGCAACCATTTATAAGAAGTGTTTTGAAATTCGAATCAAAGGCGAAGCCTGCTTTGTTTGATTTTGTGCAAAAAAAAAAAAATGGACCGCCTATTCCTAAAATTATCACTGAATATTAATCTCTGTTCCTTGGGCAGTTTTAAAATTGTGCAAGTTTAAAAGGGATGCTTTTTTGTCTCTTGTGTAGTTCATAGCAGATATTTCGACCTCGTCACCCCGTAAGAAAATCCGTGGATCCACCTCTTCCAGATTGAGAAAGAAACGACCTGCTGTAATGACATATGACATAGTGTGATCACGTCGGCAGGGATGAGGAGGAAGGTGGAGGAGAGAGAATTCTTTTCTGCGCTTTGACTTGTAAAGGCACCCCACCCCACCCTCATATTTTCAGAGTGGCATGGGACTTCTCTCTTGCCACTTAAACTTACTCTTAGCGTTTCAGTCTTGATGTACAACTTACGTTAAAGGCTGTGGTGTGTTGCGTGTGTGTGCGTGTGTGCGCGTGTGCTCTTGGTGGTGGTGGTGATTTGAGCAGCGTGTGCCTTCCTGCTGCAGACTATAACCTAGTGTTCTAATGTGAGGGGTGAGGGTAAAAATAAATACATGCCTCTAGAGAGAAGAGGGGGTAATATATTTTTGCCTTTCCATTTTTAATTTGCCCATTCTAAATTCCATTCCAGAAGGGTTTGTATGACTTTATACTTTCCAGAAATATTCTATTTTTGTAGGCTAATGGTTCAGTTTACTTCTCATTTCTTCATTGCCTTTCAGATAAGTACTTCCCCAGGAACTTAGTATTAAAATTTTGCCTTTTCAAATGTACCATATGGAATTCCCAGAGGAAATTATTTTTCAAGTGTCAGTCTCACTCATGAATTTGGCTATAGAGTTGCGTTCTTTTCCTGGCACAAACCCCCCTCCCCAATTTCAGGCATTTTCATAAATGAAGATACAGAGGGACTGAAAAAGGATCCCTGGATACTTGATTTCCGTAAACATTTATTCGCGTAGAATTTTCCAGAATATTCCCATGGTAAAGGGAATGTAGAGACAAAGTCTGCGCTCACAGACGTACAGCAGTCTAAGAAGCCAGGTGTAAAGAGCACTTTTCCGTTCTCAGGGTTGTTTTCGTACGTAGACTCAGAGGTGTTTTCTACCCAGACTGCTGACGCCTTCCAGAAAGCAGGCGGCAGGCAGCATGTATGTCCCAGGACACCGAGCTTGTCCTGCCCTGGACTCGGGGGCTGTGGCTGCCACATCACCCTTTGGCGCCATGACTTATAAAGTACTCGGTCTACTTGTCGACAACTGTTGCCCGCACGCCTCCCTAAAAGTTTTAAGAAATCAGGTCACTTGAATTTTCTAGTATTTTTGGAATGCAAATTACCCGTACAAAAAGCTTCAACGGCAGTTGTAATTGTAGATTGTTAAAAGTGAAAAACAGAGTTGTCAGAATTCTATTAGGAAGAAATAGTTTGGGTAATATTTTTTTGCTTTATTGACCTTGCTAACTCTATAAAAAGCTAGTGAGTACAACATTTTCATTTGCGTGTGTGTATGTGTGTGTGTGTGTGTGTGTGAGAGAGAGAGAGAGAGAGAGAGAGAGAGAGAGAGAGAGAGAGAGAGAGGGGTAGGCAGACAGAGACACAGCAAGAGACACAGAGAGGCAGAGAGGGAGGCTACTCACTGGTTTCCTCTTCTTTCTTTCTATAACCAAACATAAGACATTAAAAGAGCTTTGACATAGCATTTAAAATCTAAACTACAGCCAATGTCAATATTATATAGCTAATATTGACTTTAATCAAAAAGGTCTGGCTAATGTTAAAGCTTATAAAGAACAAACACAATTGTGACACTTAATCGCTAAACTACCACTATACAAGTCTATGGGTGATAATCTCAGCTCCGTGAATGAGCTGACTTTCAGAGATAATGGTGCTATTAGTCAGATTTGGTCCCTTTACCTTATCTGTATTGTAGATAAATAGCTCATATTTCAATAATCAGAGTAGAAGGCTTCATAAATATACATTAGGTTTTTGGCTATAGATTTCAACACGATCTAGCTGTACATACAGCTACAAAGAGATGGGTATGAAATGTAGTAAGTTATCACCCAAGTAATTTGTAGCATCATTGAAAGGGATCACACCTGAGCCTTAATTGTGAGGCTTTTAAATGTTAGAGAAGCAATTGAATTGCGAAATTCACCAGGAAAGACAGGAAGAACGTTCTGAACAGTCCAACCAGTTTGGAGATGAAGGCAGGCAGCCAGAACAGTTCATTCTGCCCGTGTGTGTGTGTGTGTGTGTGTGTGTGTGTGTGTGTTGTGTACATGTACATACTTAGGTCCATAATTCATCCCATGGCGGGGTCCCAGTGTGTTAAAATGACATACAAGAAATCCGTAAGTCCTGAGTGCTCTGAGGACTCCGAACCTCCACAGAGCACCAGATCTTGATTGCCAAGTTCAGGACTTCCAGGACTCTGCAGTCACCCAGGCACAACTCCCAGAGACAGACCCTTAGATCTAGTGACATCTGCAGATGTTTCTTAGAGCAATTACAATAATCATTGTGACTCCATGCAATATCTTCAGTGAGCAAGAAAGCTTTGGCAGAAATGGGCAAAAAACTTGGTGTTCTACCCTAAGAGCCTTTCCCTTCTCCCTTAATCAGTTGATTCTTATTTTCTTCTGCGAGTTCTAATATATTGCTGCCATTACTTATATTTATTTTTTTAATGTTTATTTATTATTGAGAGAGAGAGAGAGAGAGAGAGGGAGGAAGGGGCAGAGAGAGAGGGAGACACAGAATCCGAAGCAGGCTCCGGGCTCTGAGCTGTCAGCACAGAGCCCAGTGTGGGGCTCAGACCCATCAACCGTGAGATCATGACCTGAGCCAAAGTCAGGCGCTTAGCAGACTGAGCCACCCAGGCTTCCCGACTTATATTTATTTTAGTCATTTGAGGTAATTTGTAGATTCATACACGGTTGCAAGAAAGAATACACGGAGATCCTCTGTACCCTTATCCAGTTTCCCGCATGGTAATATCTTATAAAACTGTAGTACAATATTACTGTCTCATTACTTTGAAGCACATTGTTCCAGACCTCACCAGGGGGAGACCCTTCAAGTTGGCTCCTGGGTTCTTTTCATCTTTGAGCACTTCCTTAATTTCTGGTGAGATATGCCAGGCTCATCTTGTGTTTCCCTGCTTCAGCCCCGGAATCAGCCGTCTCTCTCGGGGAGCGTTGATTCCTTTTATTGAAGATGGTACGTAGAGAACAAGATGTGGGGGTTAGGTGTGCTTTTTCCTGCTGGAATGTCATTATTTCTATGCCATCGCAGCATATACCCAGCTATGAGATATTTTTATATGCATAGACACAGATACATGCATACACACACGTCTGTGTCTGTTCCGGTCCATCTGTGTATATATTAAACTACCACGAGGTTGTGCTCATATCACCACATTGCAGTCCTCCCTCTTTTCGGAGTGCTAACACCCTTCTCTAAGATTGAGAAATCTAGCTCTCATGATCCACAGTACACTTAACTTCTTTGGCTCAGTCCTAGCATGGTAACCCGGACCAGTGGGAACACCTGGTTGAGGCAAGCATCGCTGATGGGTTCTAAAAGTAGTAGTGGGCGGAGGTTTGAGGAAGACTGAGATATTTACACGATTTCTACATATCTGTCCACAAAATATTGCAAGGGGTATCATACCCTGCCAGTGGAGAAGCCTGGGAGATGCCACCTTAACCAAGTGACCAAAGGCGCTATCACTAGTATTAGGACAAGCTGAGGTGAGGTATTGAAGAGGCTCGTTCCTGCCAAAAATGTGTGACTTGAATCTAATTCTGAGGAAACGCCAGACAATAGACCCAAACTGAGAAGCGTTTTACAAAATGGCAAGGCCATGAAAAACTGAAGAAGGGAAGAAAGAGGTTAGTCTCTTGCAGGTTAAAAGAGACTAAAGGCACATGACAAATGCACCTAAGACATGAACCTAGATTGGCTCCTGCGTCTCTTCTTCTTTTTCTTTTTAAAATTTTTTTTAAAAAAGTGTTTATCTAGTTTTGAGAGAAAGAGAGAGAGGAAGAGAGAGAGAGCGAGCTCAGGGAAGGGGCAGAGAGAGAGGGAGACACGGAATCCGGAGCAGGCTCCAGGCTCTGAGCTGTCAGCACAGAGCCTGACGCGGGGCTCGAACCCACGAACCGTGAGATCATGACCTGAGCTGAAGTTGGCCGCTTAACCGAGTGAGCCACCCAGGTACCCCTTCTTCTTTTTCTATAAAGGCTATTATTGAGGCAACTGGCAGACTGTACATAAAGTTGATAGATTAGAACTAACCATAGGGTATCAACATTTATTTCTCGATTACTTGATAATTGTATTGCGCTTATATAAGAGAATGTTTGTATTTTCTGGAAATAGACACCGAAGGATTTAGAGGCAGAGGAGAATCCTGTCTTGGTGAAGGATATACGCATGGGCTTTAGTTTAATATTTTCGCACCTTTTCTGGAAGCTTGAGTTGTTTTCAGACTACGCACGTTTTAAAAAAAGAGGGAAGCGAAGGTCTGCTCATGCACCTCTGTCACTTTCTGGAGGAGGTGTAGGGTCCCTGATATGCCACCGAGGCCATCTTGTGTGTTTGCCCGGAGTCTTGTTGGGCTCAGAGGAGCCCGTGTCTGTATTCCTGTAGGTTCCGTTCTTCCCGTGACTGCAGAGAAGCAGTCGAAGGACGGTGTACATATCGCCCCTTCTCTCACCTCTCCTCACCAGCTCTCCGGCTGGCTGCATCTAGCTAGAGTGATGATGTGACAAGCCACAGGCAGTGCCCGGTAATTGTGGAGGGACTTGTTAGTTTGTTTATTTGGGATTTGCCCTCACTGGTATGCCTCACTTCATGTATTCTGTCTACTTTGGGAAATCATTAGCCCATGAGTAAAGTGTACAGTATTTTTACTTATCGTGACGGGCTTCCCATTTAAAAGGGAACTGAGGGGCGCCTGGCTGGTTCGGTTGGTGGAGCACGCAGCTCTTGATCTTGGTGTTGTGAGTTCGAGCCCCACGTTTGGTGTAGAGATTCCTTAAAAATAAAATCTTAACAAAACGAGGGGAAGTGAGAAAAATTTCTTTTTAAAGATAAGTCATTCCTTCCTACTTTTGACAAGGGAACTGTTTTCTGCGTTTATCTGTCTTTTGTTGTGAAGTACACATATCTGTTAGAGAAGTCCTTATGATCTTCTTGGTATCCAGCCTTAGACCTTAGACAAAATCCTGATCACAAGGTCTTGAAAGGCAGAGAGTGCAAAATTGGTGCTGGGCATGACGTTATACGGAAATCAACTGGATCAGGAAAGATTCTAGAACTGGGGAGGGAGGGCAATGCCTCACCAATACCATTTTGGATTCATTTCAATTCATTTTTTTTTTCCTAAGTAGTGATCATAGTTTAAAATGATGAATATCTCTAAAAGAAACCATTGCTCCTCAATTCACTTGAACCAATGTATTCAAAAAAACCACGTAGATGTTATTTTCACTCAGAAAATTACATAGCTGGGTATGGAATTTGCTTCAACTTCAGCATGTTGTGTGCAAGTGGCTCCTTTTTTAATTTATTTTTATCTTAGAGAGAGAGAGGAGTGTGAACAGGGAAGAGGGGCAGAGGGGGGGAGAGAGAGAGAGAGAGAGAGAGAGAGAGAGGCAGAGAGAGAGAAAAAGAGAGAGAGAGAGAGAGAGAGAGAGAGAGAGTCAGTCCTAAGCAGGCTCCACACTCAGTGCAGATCCTGATGTATGTGGGGCTTGATCCCACAACCCTGGGATCGTGACCTGAACTGAAATCAAAAGTTGGACGCTCAACTGACTGAGCCATCTAGACACCCCAAGTGGTTCCTTTTTTAAAAAAAATATACGTTTTTTTTTTTTTTGGGACGGGGCAGGTGCCAGATACCTAAGCACATCCATACAAATACCATTCAGATAATTACAGTGAAAAATACCAAACGTGGACCAATTCTTTTGAAGAGTTTGCCTTAGCAACTTCAGTTTTCTTTCTCTGCTCATAAAGTTGAAAAGTCATAACCTAAAATTATATTGATACCACTTCTGTCCCAGATTTCACATCTTGAAATCTCACAAAACATCACGATTTGCACACAAAGCGCTGAAAAGAAGTAGACACGTTGTCTACTCCAAAGGTGGCAATGGCGGCGAGCCCCAGGGTCACGTCCAGGACATCTTGTCAGCCTCTTAATTAGTAAGAAAATCCGTGCTAGCCCAGCGCTGTCCTTGGTGAGTAGGGAGAGTGGCGTTGGTGGTCATGCCTGGCCCCATGATCTTCACCATCTCACTGAAGTTTTCCTTCAATCCTGCAGGTTCTCGAGGGGGACCAGAGACTCTTTTGGGCACCTTTCTTGGGCACCGTGTCTGTTCCTATGAAATGGGGCCTTTATATGCGAACGCAAGGCACAGATAAACACAGCCACAATGATGGGCCGATCAGTACCTGAGTCCACTGGCTGTGTTGACATTTCTGTTCTCACCCTGATCGTTTGTTTATCCGATGGTGGTTAACATATCCAAACCGAGCTCGAAGAGTGATAAATGGGGTGCATGTTTATTCTCTTGTCTCTGATGCGAAATGATTTTTGAACAACAACCTTTTGATGTGCACACATGCTCCAATGAGGTTAGGATAAATGAATTGTGCGGAGAGTAGGAGTGGTCCCACCACATGGCAACCTGCTTTGAAGTTTCTAGCACCCTCACAACCAGGTTTCCAAACCAAAGATGGAGGCATCTTGAAAACCCACCCAGCTTTTCCTAAGTGTTGCCAGGTGGTCGTAAAGATTATTACAAGCAAAATTGGAACGTTTTTCTCTGCTTCTGGTGTTGGAAACGAAGAGACAGCAGTGGCTCTCTTGGAGCAGCCTGCTGCTTCCTCATCATTTTAGCGCCCGTCTCGCGGGGTGGTTGTGGCCGTGGGACAGGTTAATACGTAAACGGGCTGAGAAGCGTGCCTGGCGTGTCATAAATAGCCAGGCCTCCCTCACGGGGCTCCCGGGAGCATTAGCTGAGTGTATCCATCTAATATGCATTACGAAGTATCTGGAACAGCTCCTGAGTCACACCAAGCACTCAAGAAATGTTAGCTGCTGTTATAATTATTATTCTCAGGTCATCTGGGGTCAGGTTTTGCTGCTCATTTCCTTTGAAGAGTGGATGTTCAATAAATGGTAGCTATTATTATTCAGTAACCTTATGCCTGGCACATAATAAGTGCCCAACGAATGTTAGTACCATTACTGTTACAAATACGATTGCACTATGAAGATGCCCAGAAGTCTCCCCTTTGTTGAGCCGAAAACATTTTCCAAGGCAGACGATTTGGCCCGTGTGGCCTCGGGGTGATTTGCAGACGGTTCGTCATTCCAGTAGATTTCTTTCCCTCCCGTGGCTCCCGCCCTCCACGAGCAAGAACCGGACGCACTGAGGTCCGGTCGCTCCGGCCGTGATTCTTGGAAGGTAGCTCTTCTGTTTAGCCTGCTTGCGAATGTCTAGTACAGTTAAGCTGCGCTTCCCCGTGCCACCAGCAGGGGCTGACGACTAACACTCCATGTGCGAGAGCCTCCACGTTTTTAAGATTGGAAGCTGGGAATTCAGGGAAACAAATTCGTGGCATGCTTCGTGAACGGGGACATTGGAACTTGCGCACAATGAATTGGCCCAGGACAAGTAATGCCAGGAGGGTATGGTGCCCTGACCCCTATTGTCAGGGAAGTTAAAGCTCAAAGCCTTCTGCCCTTGTTTGTTCAATCACTTAGGAAGTATTTGAGTGCCTACTGTCTGCAAGGCGCCCAGTTGAGTAATCTGGGAACCGATGACAAGGAAAAATAGAAAACAGACATTAACTTTGCCCCGGGGTTTTCTTTTTTTATAGGCACATTAAATGGCTTCAATGGTAGTTCGTTCAGAAAAATAGAACCTCTGTCATTAACACAGACTTTCTTTATTAAAAGCGTACCAGAAGGGTTAAAGCAAAAGCAAAAATATAAAAAATCTGAACAGAACATTCCAATGCATTTTTGAGATGGTGAGGTGAAGGCTAGATGCCGCAATGCCACCACCCCCGCCCCCGTCCCCTTTCTGAAGTAGCCTTCACAAAGTACTGAGTTTGTTAGGAGGACTGAATATTCAACTTCACAAAAGAAGGCAATTTAACTTCATACTATTCTAAATAAAATGAACTGTCATGTTCCAGAACGCTGAACATTTTCCTGCTGTATCGTCCATGAAGCCATGATACACAAGCTCATTTTTCCAACCTGTCCTTCACCTTCTCCTTTAAATAGAAGATAAACTATCCATTGGCATCTTGAGGAACGCTACCTTGCATTCCACTGGGGCAACAGGAATGTAAATAGGTATTCACTTGTGGAGGACCACTTCCTGTAGGTAAAACATGAGGGAGGGAGGAGCCTGGGACCTCCGGGAGCCTCAGTCCTTCCATCTGTGTGATGGAGCTGTTGTGGAGGGCCTAGGAGGCAGTGTAGGTGAAAGCACTTGTCAGCTATTACGCAAAAGACAAATGTGGGGGTTGGTTGAGGGGTTGGTGCTTTTCCATGTGTTAGTTTTAAATTTGGAAATGTTACAGCCATGCAGCATGTCTATACAATAAGTTGGAAATATTTGTATTTTTATTACCGGAGGATCAGATGTTTGCTTGCTTTAAAGGCGACACAACTCAGCAGATTTTACTCAACTTTTATCTTTATTTACTTATTTATTTTATGATGGCTGTGTACCTTTGTGGGAAGAATAAGTATTTACAAGAGATCATGAGTTGACCTTTTAAAAAAACAAAATATTGGACTAGTGTCTGCCTGTCTTATTTGTTCAAGTGTTGTTAACACTCTTCAGGGGTGGTTTTTAATCAGTTCATCAACATCACCAAAAAGTACATCATTGAAATTGAAATCTAGATTTAGTAACACAGCGAAGGCAGATCATACAAATTGACATTTGTACGTTTTCCTGATTCTCATTTTGTGCACAGCTAACTTAAGATGCCAATGACTCACAAAACATATTGTTTCAACATGTTCAGATTGCTAACAGACCATACTGTTATGCCTTTTAGATTCCAATAAACCATATGAAAATGCTAATTATTGAGTCTACATTAATTTGTATAAATTATGCAAATTGAGTAGCAATTAAGCACTACTGTGGTTGAGGTAGATTCCATGCTATTTTTTAACTTAATGTTGGACTGACATAGACTCTGTTCACTAAAATAAATTGTTTTATTGTTGAGTGTTTACAAAGCAATTGCTGATGGTAATTGGTGGTAGATGACACTATTGTGCATTTCAGTAAGATTTATTTAACCATATGCACCACAGCCAAAACACACACATGCAGGAAGAATGGTCAAGGAGTGGCTTTATGGCAGTTCGGTCAGAAAAAAAAATAGAGCTTCTGTCCATTAACATAGACATTCCTTAGGAAAGGTATTTTAGAAAGATGAAAACAAGTAGGACAAAGGGAGAGCACTTGGAGAGATGGAGTTTGGAATATTTGAAAGACGTAGACTTTTGCAAGAGGTCAGAACATCTCCTTCCGTCTTTTGAACAGATTCCTAGGGAGCAGTTGTGATTTTAGATGCCTCCTCGGTATATGGGTGAGAAATTCAGCCCTGATTTGGTCACACCAGTTGTGTGTGCTTTGCTCTGGCACACAGAGGTTTCTCTCGAGTCACTCAGACACGCGCAAACACTCTAACCAGATCGTGTGCCTGGGTGTGCGCGCGCACGCGTGCTCACTCCCACGTATGTACGCACGTGTGTGTGTGTGTGTGTGTGTGTGTGTGTGTGTGTATTTAGCAGTTGGTGGGACGCCATCTTCACACTCTCTCCAAACACTGGTTTAATTATTAAGTGTCCGTGTCTTGGGAGCGAGTCAGCCAGTTTGCTCGTCTCAGTCCCTCTCTCTGGCAAACAGGAACCTGCTGTCATCCTCTGTCACCACTGAGCAGAACTGGAGGCCAGACATCTTTCTGTCTTTGGGATTCAGACTGAGTTTTCCCAATGTAAAGGTTAAACACACTGATACAATCATTGCGAGAAGAAAATAAATCCTTCCTTTCCTCCAAAATTATTGTGTGAAGGAGTGTGTAAATTATGATTTGCAAGTGCAGTACTGGCTTTAATGTTGAAACATGACATTGTGGTGACGAGCAGATCGTGTCAGCCTTTGCTAATTTATTTCATTTTAGTTTCTCTAGCCGGCAATGAGTTGGGGGACTTTAGATTCATAGCAAGCGATCTTCCTGAGAGTTTAACCAAAATAAAGGGAATATGTTACCGAATGGCTACTGAGGTCATATTTATGCCATTGTTGTAATAAGTTTAGTAAGACAAATCTAGGAATTGATTAGTTTTACTGGCTCCGTAAGTGTGTTTTCCATAACCTCCAAACCAATTTTCGCCAGTTTTCATTGGCTTGAAATATATCAGAATTCTGAAAAATTCATTGAGTAAATCATTAACTCCAGTTTTTGTTACTTAATATTTTAATAACCAATGATAAATCTCCTCAAGGGCTTTTTCAGCTTAAACTTTATGGCTTGAAATACAGCTCGCTAAGTCCTTTGGTTTTCCTTTACAAACCAGACTTAATTGTAATCCCTGTTACTTTTGCCAGATTTTCCATTTCCCTGGCTAAATCCATCGGGGGAAACCAGGTTTTAGAGCAAGGTCTCTACTGTGAAAATTTCATTCCCACTAGCTCACTAAATCATTTAGAGCCAAAGGATTTGAATAGAACTCTACTTCTGGCAAAGGAGGTGAAGCTGTGCCTTGCCATATGAGTCAACACTTTGTTGCATCGCTCAGATAGGATCCCTGGGTGGTGCGGCGATGGGCCAGCACTGAGCCAAGAATCCAAAGACCTCTGTTCGGGACCAGCTTCAGGGCTTTCGGCATACATAAACTCTGTGCTTGAGTGTCCTGATCTGTGGCTTCCATGAAGATCAAATAATACGTATATGGGAAAGCTCCGAGGAAACCTGAAAGGACGTATAGATGGCAGGGATTATCACTCAGTCAATAGAGCAAGGTATTTAATTAAAAGTCAGCATCATGTGTTGATTTCAGCTTAGAGCCTAATACCAGACAGCACTCCCCCCCCCCCCCGTTGAGCTGTGTAGCCATGGATGCGGGCCTCAGTTTCCACATCTGTGACGTGGTGAAAATAACAGCTCATCCACCTCATAAGATTGTTATGAGGATTAAACAAATTAATGTCTGGCTCATAAAAGGCACTTAGTAAAGGTTAGCTGCTCCTCTGGGGACCCGCTGTATTAATGTTGACAAAACAGAAACAATGCTCACTGGGCAGGTACGAGAAGATGCCTGATAAAGTTTTCTTTCTTTCTGTGTTCGTTGTCTACCTACTGACATTCAGATGCTTAAAACTTTATTGAATCGTCTAGGCCACGCCAGATTTGCCAACAGAAGGCCATTTTGTTTCTAAATCATGGATCCAATCTTGTGACTTGCTTACTCAGTAGAACAGGATGGTCCCACAAATGACATCCTGAGATGTCATGTAAGGAAATGATATAAAGCGTAGTTTGGTGGTCAAAAGGACATGGATTTGGGTGCCAGCCTTTTCAGTTACTAGCCGGGTAACCTTGGAAAAGCTACTTAAATTCTTGGTGCCTTAGTTTTCCCATGGGTAGAATAGAGATACTCATAGTACCTGAGTCATTGGGTACCTGGCCACGAGGTAATCCACACAAGGACTTGACCCATAATACTTAATACTCATCGCTACCACCTTCATTGTAGTTATTCTTACAGAGATATTGTTTTGATTATTACGAATTAAGTCCAGATTCCTGAGACTGCCATTGGCCGGTTGATTGATTGATTGGAGTATAGTTAATACACAATGTTATTAGTTTCAGGTGTATCATGCAGTAATTTGGGAACTCTGTACATTCTGCTGGGCTCACAAGTGTAGTTACCGTCAGTTGCCATACAGTGTTGTTGCCATACCACTGGCTACGTTCCTCACACTGTTCCTTTCATCCCCATGACTCCCAAGGCTGGCGTTTAAAAACTCTCTATAATATGGTCTACCTCTATCCTTTTCTTTCTTCACACGTTGAAATTTTGAAGTATGAGTATGACCCAAATATTGCATGGAACTTACCTACACCCGAATAATAATTCGTTATCTGTGCGAAATTCACATTTAACCTGGCATCCTGTATTTTCACCTGCAGATCTGGCTGCCTTCCCCCCAGGTATGCTCCTCCCTCTTCCACTTCTTCCCCTGCCTCCAATGGGGAAAGACCTCCAAGGAAGGTAGTGCCTCCCCACCTCCGGAGTCTCTAATTAAATGCTACTCAGGAGGCTCAGTTGGTTAAGCGTCGGGTTAAGCAGCCAACCTTTGATTTTGGCTCAGGTCATGATCTCACGGTTCATGAGTTCGAGCCCCACATCGGGCTCCATGCTGACAATGCAGAGCCTGCTTGGACTTCTCTCTCTCCCTCTCTGTCTGCCCCTCCCATGTGCGCTCTCTCTCTCTCTCTCTCTCTCTCTCAAAATAAATAAACTAAACTTAGAAAAAGAGCTGCTCAGACCCCTGAGCATACTATTATAGCAAGAGATATTTTTTTTATTATTTTCCTTCATCTCTGTTGACGAACATATCTTTATTCTTGCTCCCCCAGTGTGCGATGGTGTAGATTGGGGGGCCGCCCACTTTGCTCTTGCTGCTCACTGCACCGCCCACCCCGCTCACCGCCCTGCCCCACCGCCCCAGAGCCCGCCCTGCGGTCCTCCACCCTGGCCGGCGGCGTCCGCTTCTCTGGGACGTTACAGAAGTTCCCCTGTGTGATGCCGATGTGTGGCCAGGGTGGTGATAAATCTCTAGGCCCCTGCTGCAAACCGTTCCTTGTGCCCGGAGTGCCCCCCGCCGTCATGCCCATGCCCACATTTTACCCTTTACAAATTCTACCATCCGTGAAGATCCTAAATCCAGTCCCTGTAGTCACCTTCCGGGACACTCATCAGCACCTGCCTTCCGTCAGGGGGCCGCCGCCTGCTTGTGCCTGGACACTTCCCCCGTAGCGTTGGAAGCCTGGAGGGCCGGGGTGCCAGCCCAGCGGGGACTCACTGTCCCTTCCCCTGGTGCCTCGCACAGTGCCGTTGGCCTCCCTGAGGTGCCGTCGATGGCTGCCCAGTGGAATTGACCGTGCACGGAGCGGCCCTGGCTTACCGTGAAGACTGCTAGAGACAGAAACTTGGTATAACTTCTCTCAGTATGTTTTCCCGAAGAAACTGATGCAGATGTTTAGTGATCATTTGATCCCAAGCTGAAAGCACTTTTAACTACCTGTATCAAAACTTTGCAAAGAGAATAATAAATACCTTCATAGGAAGCATTAATAGTAGGCTTTCGTTTCTAGTTTTACCTTGCTACCTCAAGTCCTGTAAAAGTTGTTGCAAAACCAAACGAGGAGGTGTTGAACTGGCCTTACTGGATGCTTCGCAGTCATGAACTCTGGGAATTGTAGTCTCTGTACGTGAATCCTAGACATCCATTTTGATATCTGCACTTTTGTTTAAAACTGATTAAGCCAATAGGAAAATAAAAGATCTTTACCCATCTCAGTGAGCAGTGAAATCCGACTCTATAGCTTGCAGTTGAAACTATTTTTTTTTCCCCAAAGCCTTTGAGGGCCGTTACTCGGTCTGGTGTAAACAATTTATTGTTAAATTCCTAGAATATTTGCATTTTAATTACAGAAAATTTTAATTAAACTGGAAACTTTGTTGAGAAAAGGCAAGTTCGGGCAGCAAGTACACTTTGGGAATTCTGTGTCTGGCTAACTTATTTGAAGACATCTCCTAGCCACCTCTGGGGAGCGTCTGCTGGAACAGTCGAGAAAGGCTGGACTCTGAAGGGTTGCGGACTTGGCCAGGTGTTGAGATGCTTTAGACAGAGATGGAGGCAACAAATCACCTTTTCTTTGGCAGGGGATGGGGGGAGGTTAGATAGAAGAAATACGGAAGCTATCTTTTTAAAAAAATTGTTTTTAATGTTTTTATTTTTGAGAGAGAGAGAGAGAGAGAGAGATGGAGCGGGGGAGGGGCAGAGAGCGAGGGAGACACAGAATCCAAAGCAGGCTCCAGGCTCTGAGCTGTCAGCACAGAGCCCGACCCGGGGCCTGAACTCACGAGCCGTGAGATCATGACCTGAGCCGAAGTTGGACGCTTAACCGACTGAGCTGCCCAGGCGCCCCTACAAAAGCTATCTTGATAGAAAGATTTTAATACATTTATGTCCACCCTGACGATGGGAAATAGATTTGACAGAACTGAAACGAAATTGTTTTACTAAACAGCATCTTAGTATAGGGCCGCATCAGCAGTTGGTCTGCCTGACCCGGAGGTGTGGATCTACAGTGAGAACACTGGGTTCACGCCTGGGTTCTGCCCCTTTTAGAAGCTGTGTATCCTTGGACAGGCCATAGAATAAAGTTTCCCCAGCTGTGAAGTGCACATGGTAACCTCTGCCCTTGTAACCCCACGAGCTTCTGTGATGGTTAAATGATGGAAAACCGGGCAAACACAAGCACCATTAATGCGTGCGATCAGTTTAAAAACATTTTGGTTAAGATCTGTGAGCAAAGTTAATGTAAAATACAAAGACAGTGAATTATTTAAACATTAGGAGGAAGTGCCTCCTATTGTTGAAATATAAAGTAAATGTCCTGATCTGTCATGATTCTTTTTTTGTAAATGTTTACTTGTTTTTGAGAAAGAGCGAGTGAGAGCAGGGGAGGTTCAGAGAGAGAGGGAGAGGCACAGAATCCGAAGCAGGCTCCAGGCTCTGAGCTGTCAGCACAGAGCCCGACACGGGGCTTGAACTCATGAACCATGAGATCACGACCTGAGCTGAAGTCAGACACTTAACCGACTGAGCCACCCAGGTGCCCCCGTCATGATTCTTAATGCAGCTATGAGGAAATCACGGTTAGGGTTTTGAACCCATCTCCCAGCTTTCAGATTGACAACGGTCATACATTAATTTCACCTTACTCCAAGTATATTCTGAAAGATGAAGTGGCTGTGTTTCTCCAAAGATAATCATGGAACTGAAAAGGTTTCCTAATATCCTGTAAGCAGGTTCAGCACAAATGACAACAGATGTTAAAGAACAGGTTTGGTGAATGTGGGTAGAGTTCCAGGGCAGACGCTGCTTAGGTGAGAGGCACATATCAACAGGCACAGAGAGTGACTGAGCTCCTCCCATGTGCTGGGTGACGAGAGATCAGAGAGAGGGCTTTCCGAGACTATTTACGTGGTCTAGGTGTACGTTGATGACCTGCTCTGCAGTGGGAGCCGTGGGATTGGAAAGGAAAGGAGAAATGTAGTTCTAGGTTTTGATTTGTCCAAGGTGTCCTTCCTTCCAGCGAGTGCTTGTGTAACGGCCGCCCCTCGGATCCTGCCGTAGGGAAAGTAACCGCAACGCAGGCTTTTGTTTATTTGCAGGAGCTTTCACGGAGGTCCATTCGCTGTTCGTGTCCTGGTGGCTTAGTGCCTTGCATCTCCTCCCCACTGCTTAGCTCACAGCTGCAGGTAGAAGCTTTGCCCATTTGGGGGGGTAGGGATAATGAGGGTGCCCCTTTGTCTCCTGCGATGCAGCTCTGAGAGCAGAGGGAAAAAAGGCCGAGGCTTGGGGAGAAGCGGAAGTGGCTCCATCAGAAGCATCAAGATTAAACAGCTCTCCCATCTAATGGTAGGAAATGAGGCATTTTCAGTGGGGCAGGCTCTGATAGCTGTGTCCTTGTGATGCCACACACGGCGTGTGGGCGTGTGGGGGTGTAGGTGGTTTGTAATGAAGCCAGTTAACAGATAGACCCAGACATGGGCCATCTTTCTCCTCTGCACAAAGGTGGCCTCCAGTGTGATTAGACCAACCTTCCCCCCGCTAGCTATCAAAGTCTTAAACAGAAACACTGATGGATATTTGACTAAATTAAAAAAAAAAAACCCACCCTTTATAATTTAGTAGCTGTTTATCAAGCAGTTAATTCAAGCAGATGTTATGGCGACATGTATTGAATGCTTACCACGTGTAGGGCACTGTACCCAATACAGTCAACGCACAGTTAGAAACATGCAGCTTACCGGGCTCAGTCTCAGAGACTCAAATAAATGGGTCCAGCGCGGGGCCCCAGAAGCTGCCTTTCTTAACGACTTCTAGCCGACGCCCAGGCTGCTGGTTCCCAGACCAGCCTTGGAATAGCCAAGTTGAAGGGCACGTGACTAGATGCGTGCTGCTCAAACTTTATTGTGTGAAAATGCAGATTGCAGCTCAGTCGATCTAGAGAGGCAGTGGCCGAGTCTACCCGGCGATCTAAGCCTATTGTCGTCCTCCCCCACAACAATTTGATCTTTCAAGAACAGCAGTGAGAAAGAAAACAAGGCTTCCATTCCCAAATGCCTACCAGTTACGGATTCTCACTCTGCCCGGCATGCCATGCCGAGTGCTCTGCGTGTCTGCTCTCCTTTAGTCCTGACAAGAACTTATTGAGGGAAAAAAAGAAAAAAAAAAAAGAACTTACTGAGTGAAGACAATTCCCATTTTACAGATGAAACAACTGAGCCTCAGAGAGATCTCTCAAGTCACACAGCTAAGTCAGAGTCTCCAGACCCGAACCCAGCTCTGGCTGGCTTGGAAGACTTTGACTTCTCCTTTATACTATACTGTTTCCTTTCGTAGTTAGTCAGTATCCACCCTAAAGACTTTCGTTTGCTATTTAAAGTACCTGCCCTCTGTTGTTTGTGTCCCTCGATGGTCCTTCTTTGACATGTTCTTTGTTAAGCAGAATCTTTATGGCTCCACACAGATAAACGGACTGGCTCTGCTAACTGGAAATTTTTTTTTTTAATCTTCCAATAAGCATGTGATGCATTACAGAGTTGTATTTTTTCTTAAACTCTGGATAACCTTTAAATTTAGTCTTATGAGAGTTACGGGCAGACAAAACAATGTAATTTATTAGGCCTTATTTTGTACCTTGTACTTTCATATCTGTTTTTTTTTTTTTCTAACTCTCTCTACTGCCCTGAAGATCAGAACGATCCCCCCTCCCTCATTTTAATAGATGACAACTAGAGAAGGTTCTTGACCTGAGCAGCATCACAGGGCTACAGAGACTGAATTGGGCTTGGATGCCAGCTCTTACCCTTTGGCCCTGCTGCCTCTCGGTTCCTCATCTGTGAAATGGGGGAGAATAATACTCATTACTCAGAGGAATCGTAATACTTGGCATTGATTAGCTGTTCAGTACAGGGGAGCTGTGAATTACTTTGATTGTTTTGATGAGGCTCAACATGGACTGGAAGCCCTTGTACACCCCTCCCCACCCCAGAGTCTCTGGAAGTTAAGTGCCCCATGCCACTTTGTTAGATTATGCCTGAAACTGCGGCTCGTTTAGAAGGACCTGATCTGAGCTGCTAGATATAAGGCGTCGTTTATTTTCTTATAGCCCTAAACACCAGCTTGTTCCAATTAGAAATAACTGTAAGGCATCTGCTGAAAATATGTGCACTTTTTGTTAATCGGGGGTTGCTCGAGAGAATGGAAAAGAGGTTTATATATTACATTTGCTAATAAAGAGAAATGTTAAATATAAACAGTATTTCAAGATGAGGACTAAAATGAAATACCTAAAACCTTACCAGGTCCAGCTGGTTCATATTTACATTGCCAGGAGGAAACACTGCAAACCTTCTGCATTCTTAAATTAAAGGGACAAATCGTTATCTGCCGTGAGCCGTGTGCCAGGGGCGAGGTGGGGGGGGGGGGGTTGATAAGAGTATCAGCAGGAACAAAGACGGTCACTGACCAGCGAAAGATTGACTTTCCACCCCACCCCATTTTTTCTGAATCTAAAAATGAATCCCATTACACTGCATTATAACACAGGAGCAAACTATAACAGAGAAAAGCCAATACCGTCACAGGAGCGAAGTTTATCCTCCGCACAATGGAGACCGTCCTGTAGTATAATTCACACACCGAGGACACCACTTCCTGGGAGTAAATGAAGCATTTGTGGTATCTGCTCTCCCAGTTGGTCTCAGGCCACCAGGGTCCCATTCACTGAGTTATTGCTTCAGGACGCTTAATGGTGCCCTAGTGGCCCCAAATGAATGAATGCAGCTTCTCTAACACCCCGACTTCCTGGAGTAGCTTGTGCCTGAGGAGAAGCCGCTTCATTGTAAGCCACGCAAAATCCATGCAAGAGACGCTTCTGGAGCTTCCCGAATCCTGTCACCTCCAGTGTAAAGCTGTGAAAGCGGCCATACCTGGTACCTTGGCTGGTAAAAATCGTTGACACCCTTCACAAAAGCAAAGCTGCCCTCTCCCTAGCCAAGACGGGTGGAAAAAACAAGGTCTACAAATTTAAGATCTTTCAGCTCTGCCACATGCTTTTTGAAAAGAAAGAACTCAGTCATTCAAACAGCCTGATTTTTATGAAGTGACATTTTAGATTATGATATGACATTGCAGATTTGACATGATTGTGCTAATTGTGAGAAAATATGCTACTTTGATCAAACTGGAATAAAGGAAATAAAAAGACAGTGTGGTTCAATTTGTACTGAAGGGTGACTCATCCTCACAGCTTTTGGGTTGTCGCCATAGATGTCTACCCTAACATGGCACGTCCGACATCCCTAACGTCTTCCTTCCAGGAGCCTGTTGCCTGCTTATTGTTAACGGGAATTTAACATACGAGCTTTCGAGCTTTCGTGTGAGTTGTTTGCCTAATTCAGATTCCTCGTGCTGACTGGCATGGATTGTATTTAACTGGTTTTATTGTGACGTGACTATGATGGATGTGACAAGGGCCTCTATTATTCGCTGGGGAGTGTGGCCGTTAATGAAGCCATTAGCTGAGCTAAGGCAAGTGAGGAAAATAGGGAAATTACCATTATTCTGAAGCCATTAAGTTGTAATCCACTACTTTCTCTCCTTACTCAAAAAGGCATCGTCTTTTTAAGGCCTCCCTGACTGTCCTTTAAAGATTCATTAATTCATTAACTTTCCAAGGAGATGGGGGTGGATGGCATGGTTGAAATTTTAATCAGTCCAGCATATCATATTATGACCATTATGCTGGTGTCTGTGTTCATTGCTGGACCACATCAGGTTAATTTTAAACAAACCACATTACGCTCGGTAGGCACCCAGGACAGGCAGTATGTACCCTCATGTTACAGATGAGCGAACCTCTGCTTAGCACACATCTTTTGAAAAGGAACGTCTCACGTTGTGCACTGTACCGAGTGTGTGCCCCCAGTCTTTACACCTGTCTCAAGTCACAACTAACCAGGGCTTTGCAGAGTCGGTTACACAGTGGCAGTGTGCTAGTGCTGGCCCTGTCGGGCATAGTCTCCTACTTCTGCATTTATGGGGAGAGGCAAACGCCGTCTGCGCGACTCATAGATGTCTTCGGCAGAATCAGGAAGCTTGCCCTGTGGGTGGTTTCAGTTGACTCAAAAAAAAAAAAAAAACCATTTTGCTCAGTCAAGTTGAGTGAAGTCTACTTTTTGGCAAAGCAGAGAGTTCTTAAGGACAGAGTCCTGGGACCTACAGCCCTCAGGAAATCACGGTTTCCCAAGCAGCACTTAGAGCAGTTTTTCCCGTAGAGGGACAGTGCGGTCAACTCCCATGCCTGATCCTTGACATAATAAGGAAGTTTGCCACCCGGAATCTGTACCTTAGCTCACTGATCGTGGGGTGGTGCCAACTGGTTGCATCTTCAAGCCCATTAGTGTAGGTCTGGTGCATATATAATTGTTATTGCAGACTTCAAGGTCCAGTTGGGTAAAGGATACAAATTAAGGTCTTCTGCACCTCCATCCATGCACACACATGCTCCCAGGCTGAAGGGCAGTCTGAGGCCTGAAGCAAATGGGCTCAGTATTTCTTGTCACATTTTTGCATGTTTCGCAAGGTGGGCTAGAGCCTAGCCCTGAGTAGAAGCTTGGTGCGTATTTGTTGAAGGAATGGACAGAAAGGAAAGGGGCAGTGGCTACGAGTGATCTTTGGGGCCATTCTCATCTTCCTCACCAGCACGGCCACACATGAAGTGGAGCTTGGTCCCCCCCATCACAGGGTGGACCCACCAAGGGCTGGAGCTGTAATGGAATCTGTGTCTGATGCCTCCCAGGCCCGAACCTGGCCACCTGGCCTTGGACCTTGTTGTGCGAGTTAGCATGTGGTTTCCTGACAACAGACAGTTACCCCGAGACCAAAATTTAAAATAAGGGGATTTAAAATAAGATGGGCAAGCTGCCTCGTGCCTTTCCATCTGCATTTCCTAGTCTATAGCACGAGGAAGGCAGCAAGCTTTTTCGTAAGAGGGTTAAAGTAGGTGTTCGGACCCTTTGCTGCCACCATCCCTGTCGCTTATTTATTTTTGTCCCTCTGTGTCCATGAAGGCAGAAGTCTTTTAGCCATAACATCTAATTACCTCCCATGGGAGGGAGCTGGAAAGACAGAAAACATCCAAAAGGTCAGTTCAGTTAAAGCTGGTGATTGGCCACAGTCTGAGGTGAGGTGGTCATTCTCGAACTTGGAGCGGATGGCCACTAAGCAGGGTCCCTCCCAGGGCCAGGCATTTCCCGGCCTGCCTGAATTTGTTCTATGGTTCTGCTTTCCCTGGACAAAATGCTCACCAGCTCTGAATATGAGCCATCCCTTTCCTTAGTTACTTTTTAAAAATGGTTTTGGGATTCACCATTTGAATGACCCACATGATTTCTTATACTCATGACTGTTTCTTAAAAGCATCCCTTATGGGAAATGGTTTGATGCCCTAAGAAAACAAGCGGGTTGCGGGCTTCCATCCTCTCTGTTTTGGTTTCCTCCACTTGGACCAACAGAATCCTCAATATGGGCGTGTCTGTGTGTGGTACACGCCTGGGTCTCAGTTCGTCTCTGCTCTAGAGATTGGGTCCACTGCAAGGCAACACTGTAACAGGCAGGCTCTCCTGCATGTTTATTTCTAATATTAATATTTCCTCCTGCGTTCTGTAGCGCCATTCTATGCAAGCAAGCTATTATTGTCTTATTCTTATTTTGAGGTTTTGTCAATTGCCATGCTAGGAGGCTTCTGAGTTTTTAAGAAGCCATCTTCTCAAAAAGCCTTTGGTGAGAAAGACATGAGACTGTGAGTCCACTGAGCTCCATTTGTGTGGGTGGCCAGGCCAGCTATGGGCAGAATTGCTGGTCCCATGGGACAGTCACCACAGTCGTGACTCAATTTGGGAGGAGATGCTTTGAGGCTACGCAAATATCCCATTGCTCTTGAAGGTTTCATGCACCGATTTTAGCATCCATCGGTGAACGTTGCCTGCAGAAATGATTACTGTGGTGTTCTAATGAAGATTGTCTCTTTCCCTCCTTCCTTCTACTTTTATTAATTGGAATTCTTCTGTAAAGAAGACCTGCCTCCTTTCCCCCTTTATGTGTTTATTCAGTCATGTATTTATATTAGTACGAACTCATGGGTATTTATTGTATTCTGTGGGTTATAGTCTAATACTGTGGTTAATTATTTTCTTGCTCAAATTGTTCCAGCTTTAGCCATCACAACCCCTTCACTTCAGATTGCGAAACAGGCTGGAGGGGGGAATGCCCTGCCCGAGATCATGCCGTGACTTTGGAGACAGCGCTGGTTCTGGAACACAAATCTCCCTTTGAACTCAAGGTTTAGGCCTCTCCCATTACATGGCGCCATTCTGTGAAGCACGGTGAAAAATATTTAGGTGCGTCCTCTTGCCTCACTCTCCATTTTATCTCTTGATTAGTTCAGCTTTGCTTGTATTTACTTCATAGTTGGGTACAGGAGGAACTTGTGGATGGGGGCCCTGCTGTGTTTAAGTTGGTCACATACATAGCACTTTGCCAGCGTGATCCACTGGAGAAGGGGATTTAAAATAAGATGGGTGCATCTTGTATCCCTTTTAAGTGGTCACCCCATTATAAGGCAGCATAGGGAGGGGATCACATGGTCAGCATCCTAGTTTGCCTGGGACAGTCCCAGTGTGTACCTGTTTTCCAGGTGTAATTGTCACTAGTGCTCCTTTTTTTCCCTCAAGAGTGTACCGATTTGGATGATTGTTTATGTGGACACCCCAGGCTTTCAATCTTTTGGTCCCCATCAGAATCACCTGGAGGGCTTGTTATGCCACAGACTACAGTGCCACCCCCCCCCCCCACAGCTTCTCATTCCTTCGGTTTGGGGTGGGGCCTAAGAATGGGCATTTACAGGAAGCTGTAGGTGATGCTGGTGCTGCCTTGCGGGGACCCCACTTGGAGAACGACCACCCTGAGCACTGGACAGGCACTCACTGGCAAATGAATGGATGAATGGTTGGCAAGGAAAAGATTCAGTCAGGTGGTGGCAGATAGGCAGTTAGGCAGATGCACAGTGACGAGACGCTGCAGTCATGGTGGTGAGAGGGCTAGTATGGGATGCTCCATGAGTGGACGGCAGGGGCACTTGATGTAGATTTGAGGCCTCTATGCCTGGACTCTGAGAAGGAGGTTGTATTGAGCTCCCAGTACCTTTTTCCTAGTCTGTTCTAAAAGTGTAGTAATAATTCAGTCAATTGGACACCAAGCGACAGTCCAAATCAGCATTTTTCTACTCTTAATTTTTATTTAAATTTAAGAGGTGAGGAACCAGTTGCTCCCCATTCCCAGTATGGGAATGCACTATTCATCTCTGGTCTAGGAACAATTCTTATATATGTACATGCATACAGGTTGAATTGGACTCCGTTTCTCAGTTATGTCATGGAATAAGGACAGAGTCATTTCTTTCTTGTAAAAAAAATTTTAAAAATGTTTATTTGTTTTGAGAGAGAGAGAAACAGAGTGCAAGCAGGGGAGGGGCAGAAGCAGGCTTGGGAGCAGGCTCCAGGCTCTGAGCTGTCAGCACAGAGCCTGACGTGGTGCTCAAACTCATGAAATGTAAGATCATGACCCAAGCCGAAGTCAGATGCTTAACCAACTGAGCCACCCAGGCACCGCATCATTTCTTTCTGCTGCCTGCCTGCATCTACTAGACTGAATAGTGTTCAAAAATGACCTTGAATCTCTACAGGATCCAGAATGAGAAGTACCTTATTACTGTACATATTAAAGGCAGGAAACATGAAGGGATATAACACATTTTCAAAGGAATTTTAGCAATAAGCGATGGAATAAAAGATTTTCAGTGAGCCCTTTACTTAACCACAAAGTGTATTTAATCAGAACAACCCATCCCTCAAATAGTTTAGTAAAATTATGTTTCCTTGGGGATTCATAATTTGAATATAGTGATAGGGGTGTTTGTTTTTCACAACACCACTAGCAAGAATATTCCATGGACCAGTCGCTCTAGCCATGTGCGTTTTCCAGTAAGAACCTAGCCTTCAGACTCTGTTCTCAACAAGGTTGAAATTTGCATTGGAATCTGTCACTGAACGTGGCTCCTCCTCCTATCACCTACTGAGAGGAGTTTGAGCTGATGGCGTAGTCATTGGGCACTTGCTTGCGGATAGAAATATTTGCCCTACCACCTGACTTTGTAGGGCTAAGTGTTTGGCTTGGCCTACAGCCATAGCATGTTGAACCAGAACTACCACCAGGTACTCTCTCTGATGTGCCCTGATTTTATACCTAAGACGCGAACAAAAACGGTGGGACTCATCACCGTCACGGTCAGGGATGTACTGTGCGATTAGTATAGTAACATCCAGAGGCTTTCCACTGGTGGGTATTATTCATGTTTT
This sequence comes from Cryptoprocta ferox, assembly GCA_028646485.1. Lineage (NCBI taxonomy): Eukaryota > Metazoa > Chordata > Mammalia > Carnivora > Eupleridae > Cryptoprocta > Cryptoprocta ferox. The sequence goes on along the minus strand of CM053579.1, from coordinate 5,337,135 downwards.
GTAGCAGAAAATAATCTTTTATACCTCGGCATGATGCCATGGGATAGATTCATTTAAAATATTTCTCAGTTTTCCCCTCGAGTAAATTATGCTTATAGAGATGTAGTTAGTGACACAGGCAAGATAATAGTAATGGCACCACTAGTTATATTGCTGTACATAAAAGGTGACATCGATATTATCAAGTGCCATTAATAGTCGCAAATGGTGTCAGATGCAGCAACCTTTGATTTGAACACAGCTTGTAAATCTTGTGAAACCGTCTTCTCCCCCACCAATTTTCGATTTTGCTTTGGCTCTATAGTTAGTTTTTATTTAACGAGAGATAGAACGGCTTAGGAGAGCCAGCATCCCCCCTTTGGTAGCAGTGGCTTTGGGGACAGAGTTGACACCTGCTTCCTAGATGGCCCCAGGGAGGTGACCTCTTTCCCTGGTGTGCTAAGGACAAAGCAATCTGGTGCCCCGGTCCTTCATATAAAGGAGACACTAAAGATGGAGGTGTGCATGCGTGCACTCATACCGCCGACTGTCATGATGGCCACAAACGTGGCAGCAATCGTTCCTTTTGCGATTTTTTGGTAGAAGCCAATGATCGACGATGGCATCGCCAGCTTTTAGATGGCTGCCGTGTGTGTTCTATATCGCTTCCTGTGTAGACCTGAGTGTGCGACCCAGTGTGTATTGTTGTATCCACTGTGTTTCCACTTTGTTGTTTCCCTGACACTTAAGTAATGTTTGAGTGCTTAGGTAGTATTCTACATGGAAATTATTTTCCTCTTTGTTTCTGAGGGAAAGGATGGATCCCTTGGCTGGGTACCTCCCCATGGTCCCAACCATATCGTCAATAATGCGACAAATCCCGAACGCTCGTGCCTCAAGTTTCCCTTCTCTGCAGGCCAGGGATATTTAGAGTCTTGGAAGAAGCAATGTTGGGTTTGTGTGATGCTGCTTTATGTTTGCTGTGGTCACGTGCAGAAAGATACTAACATTTAGCAGTGATTGGGTCTCAATAGTTGTATTTATTGAGCAGCTAGTTAAGTGCAAGGAGCTGTGAGAAATAAACACGTGATCAAGACATTGACTTTGCCGGTGAGTCATTTACAGTCTTGCTGGGGAGATTATCCATGCCCACAAGCACTGTGAAGAGGAGATAGAGTTAGGAGCTAACAGAGAGCCTGATGCGAATTCACAGGAAGGACTGCTCCCTTCCCACGCCGAGGGGGAAAGAGTGGCCTTGAGATTGGCTTTGTACATGAGGAGATGAGAAGGAGATGAGAAAGGACAGTCGAGGTGGAGGATACAGGGGGATAAAGGCAGAAAAAAAAAAAAAAAAGGCCAGGGAACGGGTTGCAGATTCGTTGGGCTGGTTGCATGCCAGGGAATATAGTGGGAAGGCCCGGGCGAGCCGAGCAGGAGGGGTGTCTGCTGCATGGCCGGCGGCCACAGGGCGGGCCACTGAGCTGTAGCCATAGTCCCTGTGGCCATACCGCCCGCAACTTCGGCTGCTGGGGCAGGGAGCTGCAGACTCTGGGGAGCCACTGCCAGTGACCAGGGAGTGACATGAGAGCTATAGCCTAGGACAGTTTAGTTGGTATCCTGAGAGGTTGGAGAGATTGGGCGTCCAGCTGGGAGGCCTGTTGGAAAGAAAATAGGTAATCGTTTTGCAACCAGTGTACTTGCAACACAGGCATTTGTAACATCTTTGTGGTTTTGGAATGAGCAATTTCTCCTCCGTGCATATTTTTATTTGAATATAGTAGTTTGAAAATGCCCTTATATTGCCACATAGATCGAGTCAGAGAAGGGATCTGGAATAGGGATCTGTGTGCGTGCTTGGATCCCTCCTCAGTGCGTGGATCTCAAACCCTAGTGGGCCTGAGGGTCGCCCCTGGAACTCTTGTTAGGATTTTAGATTCTGTAGGAGCGGCGTGGGGCCCAGAAAGCAGCACCTACGCTAAAGAGTCCAGGGTGGGGTGCCTGGTGGCCCAGTCCATTGAGCGTCCGACTTCAGCTCTCATGGTTTGTGGGTTTGAGACCCACATCAGGCTCTGTACTGGCAGCTCAGAGCCTGTTTGGGATTCCCTCTCTCTCTGCCCCTCCCGCACTTGCATTCTCTCTCTCTCTCTCTCTTGTTTTCTCACTCTCTTTCTCTCTCAAAAATAAGTGAACATTAAAAAAGAGTCCAGGGCGATTCTGATACAGGTGGTCTCTGTCCTTTCCAGGGGTAAAATGGCCTGAGTCTTGGCCCACAAGTGGCCTGCCTATCGTGGGCCAATTACTAGGGTGGGTACCCTATGTGCCTTCCCTCATTTTGTCCTCAGCGCTGCTCTGTGGGAGGGAATTGCTTTATTCTCACCTTTGGGTGAGGCCTGTGAATCTTTTTCAGGAGCAGAGGTTTTAACACGCTTTAGTAGGAAGGGGGGGGGGGATTGTGCGACGGCACAACAAATTGAGTTGCCATGGATGTGGTCTGGTCCCGAGGCCCCTCTATAATTAAGAGGGTCTCGAGGAAGAAGCGGTGACTTCCCAAGCAGCCAGGTTGAATCAAAATCGAACAAGGAAAAAGCCCTTCCTCGACGACATAGATTTCACTGGAGGTGTTCCCTTCTCTTTTATGCTCCCCGTCTGCCTAGGTGTGTACCAAGATCAAGGGCATGTCTCCTCTTCATCCTACGTGTGTCGCTCTCCACTGTGCTCCTTGCCGGGCTCACATCACCGGACGCTTAAGGCTCGAGAGAGGTCTTGTGCCAAGCAGGACGTGGCAGTGTGGAGTGGCCGCTGTGACTCAGCCACCTCGCCACGGCAGCAAGTCCACTGTGGTTACCTGAAGTCCTTCCAGTGAGCTTCATGCTGGCGCCCTGTCACCCTGCGGGACGCTCTGCCTTGGGAAGGCTGCGGTCGTTTCGTTCAGCTCTTACCACCCACGGCCATTGAACACTGCCCTGTGCCCTGTGGGGTTCACGGACAGATAGTCTGTGCTGGGGAGATTGGCACAATGTTTCATTTCCAGCCACCACTTCCCCCGCATTTGCCACACACAGCATTCTCATTTGCATTGTAGTGCCATCTGCACCTGAAATGTCCGTCCATCCATGTCTCAGGATGTGGCTACATAAAGCAGCCACTTCCTATTTATTTTTATTTTTTTAATGTTTATTTATTCGTTTTGGGATAGAGAGAGCACGCGAGCGGGGAAAGGTCAGAGAGAGAGGGAGAGAGAGAATCCCAAGCAGACTTCTTGCTGTCAGTGCAGACTCCCATGGGGGGCTTGAACTCACCAACCGTGAGATCATGAGCTAGGCAGAAATCAAGAGTTGGATGCTTAGCCGACCGAGCCACCCAGGCACCCTCCTATTTACTTCAAAATGTAATATTCTAGTCTTACGGCGTGGTCGACTCCATAGGGCGGGAATACCTTTAATAGAATGGATTCTGGCCCATTAATTCATGGAATCAGGAGGATTAAAATTTCGTGTTTTCATGAAAACATGTGATCCGAACTTACATGCCGGCCATTTAAATGCGTTTCCAGTAAAGACTCATTCATTAAGTTGATGAGTGTTTGTGGAGGTTCTGCTATTTACAGGTAAGGAAATACAGAAATAACGGACACCACCCCACCCTCAAGGCTGTTGCCTTAACGTGCGCGGGCTACGTACCTCCTTTATCATTTTTAAGGCTTCAAGGATGATCTCTCATGAAAATAACTGTACTGGTATAAAGTGTTTGGTTTTTATTTGTTTTACTTAATTAAAGGGGGTCCTGAGCAACAGCCTTGAGGGTGGGGTTGTGTCCGTTATTTCTGTATTTCCTTACCTGTAAATAGCAGAACCCCCACAAATACTCATCAACTTAATGAATGAGTCTTTACTGGAAACACATTTAAATGGCCGGCACGTAAGTTCTGAACACGTATTTGTGGCGTGGACGCCCTCATGAAGGAATGGCCAGACAAGCCGCGAGGAAATTTTCCGGTGCAGCTCAGGTGCAGATCAAATCCATTTCTCCTCATTCAGTTTGCAGAGTGCGAGTGAGTTCCCTTGGCCACTCACCGTCCCCTCTGTGTTTGAACAAAGTTAAGAATTCTTCCCTCAGTCCAGTCTTCTGCCAGCTGGATAATCAGCCTCACTTGCCTTTCCTCGGACTTTCGTCTTCCCAGGCCTCTACGAGTCTCTGTGGCTCTCTGATCCTCTCTCAGTTGTGGATCCCAGGCCTGGAGATGCCGCGGCGAGGTCTACAGAGGATTAGTGAGCATTTTGTACCTGAACCTGGACGATGGCGATCACAGACTTCGTTAGTGGAGAAAGAAAGCCATAAGACAGTGGACGTTTCCTTAGATTCGTGATGAGGTTTTCAAAATCTGGTTTGACCGCTCTTTGCTCTTCCTTCCCCCAGCTGCTATTTCTAGAGCCCAGAACCGTGATTAGACAGCGTCAGGAGAGGAGGCTACTGTGTTTCCCTCTTGGTGATTGAAAATGATATGCTTAATAGTTTATTAAGCATGTTCAAATAGCTTCTTCCAAGAGCTGGAGCAAGATCCCCCCTCTCGCGTGTAATTCTGCAGCTCCTGACTTGTCCTTTAGCTGGAAAATATTGATTTGCTATTGTTTGGCCCCCAGTGGATTGCTTCTTATCTCCAAGACTGGATTTTCGTTAGAATGAGAGCTGACAGAATTCAGATGTAGTCAAGAGAAGTATGTTAGGGTCGGCAAAATGTTAAACACGGAGAACAAATGGGGTATTAACTCGGGAAATTTTGTGTGACTTTTGTGCAGTGAAATGCTGTCAGGAATCGGGACCTCTGAGGTGCACGTTTGTAGAAGATAATTCTTTAAATGTCCCCGTGTCCTTATGGGCAGAGGGGATTGATTTCCATGGATTTGTTTATACCGGTTAAATCATAAAGCAAGACAAAAGTGGGAAACAGCCCACATTTTCAACAGTCAGAGAAGACTTGCTTCAAGTTTGGTACCTCCAAACACTGGATGACAATTTTTCTTCTTTGTACTTTTTCAAAATTGGTGGTTTTGTTTTACAATGACCCCGTGTTACCTTTTTTATACATACTCATAGTCATTGTGGTCATTCATTCTACCTGACCTTGGTCTTGGGCGCCCCGGTGCTCCTAATGCATTTCCTGTATCTCACGGAGAGTGAGGGGGAAGGTGAGGGGTAAATTGCGGCGTGAAGACCCCACAGCCTTACCCTGGCCAATCTGTGCCAGCTCCGAGGGGCTACAAGGCCTGAACTGGCTATTTGGGCCCCTTCCCTTGGAGCCAGACGTGTGGAGTCCAACAGGTGGGTACATTTGCCTCTAATTGCATTTGGTTCCCAACGTGTTCAGAGCGCTGTTCCCGAAACGGCCCACCACGCTCCTTGGTCTGTTCACTTGGCTGCTTTGTTTTTGACGAGAAGGACCAAGTGTAACATTACAAGGCGAGTCTTGGCTTCACAGCGCAGGTACCTTTGCGTGAATGAAAAAGTCAGATTGGAGGGAATGGAAGGCTTTAATGGTTTTTGATTTTTCTCTAACGTGTTTTGTTCAAAGTCTGTTTACCTCTAACTATGGAAATTAGGGACATCCCTCACTTACTGCCTCTGTAGTGACAGTTCCTGAGTCAGTCAGGGCCCAGCTCTGTTCTGAGCAGTTGTTGGTCTGTGGGAGAAAAAAGCAGACAGGAAATGAGAGGCTTCTTCTCCCCACTGGTTTGGTCTTGGTGGTGAGACACCAAATATCTGACATCTAGTGGGGATTTAAAAGGGTGGCTCTCCCTTTTATGTCCGAACACATTCTTTGCGGGTGACGAAAGAGGAGAGAGACTCTTTCTTCTGTGGCCTTCTCTCTCTCTCTCTCTCTCTCTCTCTCTCTCTCTCGTGTGTGTGTGTGTGTGTGTGTGTGTGTGTGTGATGTTTTGGAACGGAACTGCAACCAATGGACGATGACGTGCACAGATCTTAGGTGTGTTCAGTTCCACGAGCTTTGACAGTTGCATACGCCCAGGTAACCACCACCAGACGAAGGAAGATACACATGGGTTCTGCTCATTAGCAATTGTACGCAGGCCACAGACAATTCACAATTTGCTGGTAGCCACACTAGGAAAAGTGAAAGGAAACAGGTGACACTAATTTTAATGCATACCGTACTTTAACCCAGTGTATTTAAACCGTGCCAATTTCACCACACAATTAATATAGAAATTAGACCAGGAAATGTTACACTTTTTTGATAATCAGTCTTTGAAACTTGGTGTGTGTGTGTGTGTGTGTGTGTGTATGTGTGTGTATATATATATGATGATTTGGATGCCAACTTTTTAAAAAACATTATAGTGAAATACACATAACGTACAGTTTACTATGGCTTTCTCTGAAAGGGGTTTTAAAAAGTGCTTGAAATGAATGAGTAGGGGCTCCATGAACAGAATGCTGTGTCTCGGTTCCTACTTCCCAGTGACACTAACTTCTGAATCCCTGTGGACAGAAGGCAGACAGGTCTTTCGGTGACATTATCTGAAGACCCGAACCGTATCTGAGCCTCAGGCTCTGCCCTTGATCCGTTCTTTGTTGTTTGCTCATTGTCTTCCCATCTCTGCCCTCTGACTTCCTTCCACTTATATTATGGATTACTTACCGAGTGCGGGGCATCTGCAGAGTTGCTGGTGAGGGAAAGACAGTGACATCGTCCTGGACACGGAGCAGCTCAGAACCCAGTGGAAGAAGATAGTTCCACACACCCCGTTGCGGAGAAATATGACACAGCCCTTGGATTAGAGGACTTCTGGAAGATGAGGGCTAACTTTTAAAGCATGGTTAGAAGTTGACAAGGCAAAGCAGAAAGAATAGGCACTAAGAATGAATAGAGCATGAATTAATAGTTAGACAGATGGCCAGCTCCACCGTTTACAGGCGGTGTCACCTTGGGCCAGTTGCTTTACGTCTCTGGGCCTCTTTTCCATCATCTATAAAGTAGTCATAATGAGACCTACCTACCAGAGCTGTCAAAAAATCAAACAAACAACAATAAAGGGGCTACTAAAAACCTGTTGTGGTGATTGGGTCATTCACTCATTCCTTCATTCAGCAAGCACTTTAAAAGCCCTACTAGGTGCCAAGTGCTGGGCTAGTTGCTGGGAAGATTGTAGCATAGTGTGTATCCTCCCAAAGCTGGATGCCTGTCTGAGGGGGTTTAATCTACAGTAGCTGTTTTATCAAGAGGAGAGAGGAAGACTTGATAAAGGCCATGATGCCATTGGGGAAGGGCAAGAGGTGTTTTTTTTTTTTTTTATGTTCATTCATTTTTGAGAGAGAGAGAGAGAGACAGAGCACAAGCAGGGGAGGGGCAGAGAGAGAGGGAGACACAGAATCTGAAGCAGGCTCCAGGCTCTGAGCTGTCAGCACAGAGCCCGACGCGGGGCTGGAACCCACAAACTGTGAGACCATGACCTGAGCCGAAGTTGGTCACTTAACTGACTGAGCCACCCAGGCGCCCCCAAGAGGTTTAAATCAAGTTTACACGTGCCTAGGGAGGGGTTAGTGGAGGAAGGTAAGATTGGGGGGTGAGAACGGGGCCCGCCTCCCAATCTCACCCCTGCCACAAACATTTTGAGAATCTTCTTCAGTGTTGACCAGTATTTGGGATTATTCATGTGTTTAAATACAACCAGAATGGACTGTTCTGTTGCAGGGATAACAGGAAGCACTTTGGTTTAAGTTGCATTTGCCACGTCTTACCATCGGGATTTCACGCTGCCATGAGGGACCGTGCTGCATCTGAAGTGTTCACCCGATTCCTATACAAAGGCCTTTTGGAACGCTACCCACACTTAGGTTTTCACTGACGTCACCGGATGCGTAGCCCCTAGCACCAGACCTGGCACACCATATTTGCTCCATAGGTGTGGCTTGAGAAGCTGAATGGGCAGACGGGTGGGCTGAGTTCCATGAGCGTCCAGGCTGCTCTGCCGAGTCAAGCCTTGCAGAGGAGAGGCATCTTGCTGCTCAACAAAAGGAGCCCTGGCTTAGAAGTTAGGGTATCTGGATGGTAGCCCTATCTCTGTCATTCATTTGCTTTGTGACCTTGGGCAAGTCATTTAACTCCCCTGGGACTGTTGCCCATCCTGCAGAAGAATGAGTTTCAACTCCATGACCTCTGGGATCTCGTTTCACATTCCATGATCATCCGGCTCCCAGGGCTTATTTCTTCCACGCTCCTGGTGCCTGGCATGCACACATTGTGCTGCGAGCTGCTCACTACCCTTTCCTTTGGGCAGCTGAACTGAACTCACAGCAGCTGAGAACGGAGCACATTGGGGCACCTGGGTGGCTCAGTCGGTTGAACATCTGACTCTTGATTTCGGCTCAGGTCATGATCTCGTGGTTTGCAGGATCGAACCCTGTGTCGGGCTAAGCGCTGATGGTGCGGAACCTGCTTGGGATTCTCTCTCTCCCTCTCCCTCTGCCCCATCTCCAGTCAAAATAAATAACCTTGAAAAAAGAAACAAGAGAACGGAGCACATTGACAAGAGTTTTGGGGGAGATGTCTCATTCCCTTGTTGCTGCCAAGGGGAGTGAAAGGGCAGCAAGAGGGTTCTCATCTCTGTTGGGACCTGTGTTTGATTCTTCGTCTTGTCATTATCCACGCCCTGAGTACTTGATCATCGTCGTGCGTTACAAGGAGGGGGAGCTACGCCTCGTCTGACCTGTAGTTAAAAGCACATGTTAGTATTGTGCTAGCGTGAGTCTGAGCCCTGCCCTCATAAAGCAGTTTCTATCTTGACCTTTTCAATCCTTAATATGTTCCACCTCCTGAGTTGGGCACGCGACCTGGATTTGTGAAGACATGTCTGGCAGCAAGATTGGCATTTCTTTTTGTAGTTGGTTACTGTGTGAGCTTACAGCACCTGGGGGAGGAGCCAGTCAACAGTTAGAAGGATGACGGCAGCCAGTGCCCGTAGGTGTGTGTGGGCTACATACAGCCCATTCAGTCCTCCCGTACAAAAGTAAAATCACCGTCGAGATCTTTCTGCATGTGTAAGAGTCTGCATTTTCAGCCTTGGAATATTCGCTCAATTTTTATGCATCAAATTATGCACATACCAATAACCCTCTAATTTATGGATGCTTGCTATTAGGTTTGGTTTAAATGAGTTCCTTCCCAAAAGGAACCGGCTTCTGTTCTGAAGAAATAAATAAACCGCATGAGGTGAGCTCTCCTACAACTGATTTTCAGTGTGGAGTTTTCAGGGTGTAATTTAGAAGTAGCTGTGGTGGTTTATGACCATAGAAAGTGTGGGTATGTAGGTAGGAGGCTACATGGATATGCTTGTAAACGACTGGAAGCCAGAGGGCAGGGGAGAGACCTGGTGGTGCGGATTTCAGCTCAGTCTCACATCTCTACCCTAAGGCATTAGATGCTGCTAATTCTTCAAAGGCCAAAGATTTGTTTTACAGAAGAAATTCTGATTTGATTAAGATATTGCTTCCAGACCTAATGTTCCTTTAGCAAATCATGCCTCCATCCATGATTGGAAATAAACTGCATGTTATCTAAGCATAAAGAAGCCACATGATTTGGAACTATTCTACAGAAGTAACATTTAGTGTAATTACAGTACATTTAGATTAATTATAGTGCTGGTTCCGGGCGCCACCATAGTTAAGGTCGTATCAGCGTTTTTGTTATTAACCCTGTGTGGAAGAAGTTTGTCCTCTGGCTGTATATTTTTTCCTCTGGAAAATATTTGCATTCTACATATGGCTAGGTGACAGTTGAACGGCCTTTCTACTTTTAAGGTAACTTGGAAAAGATAGGATTTCAGAGGAATTATTCTCGTTCAGATTGCTGTTTCTGTGCAGAATCTCAAAATCGGCAGAAGTTAATTTTCCCAGAAGGAAAATGGGCAAAACGTTGAGCTAGGAGATTGACTTGCTAACAAATGCCCGTGCCTCCCTTTCGTAGGCTTTATAACATTGACCACAAAGTACAAAGTGGCTGGTGCTTAACCGCCATGTCCAGAACTTACCTATCCAACCTGGGTTTGGCTTCATTCACAGTGACCTCCTCGGGAGGCAGTGCCTTAGTCCAACAAAGCTGCCGAACAAGGTTGGGAACAGTGCAGGTTTGTTCTTTCTGAGCATCATCATAAGCCTCAGATGTTCATCTCTTGATAAGTATCGGTGACTTTTTTTCCGGAAACAACCAAAAGTAATTTGGAGCCAGATTTGGTGAGTAAGGAGGCTGATAAGGTCGAATACACATTTTACTAAAAAAATAAATAACTAGAACTGAAGGTAACTCCCTCGAGGAATTCTCAACTTTGTTGAGCAACGCCTGTCTCCTTGAAAACCGTGTATAGTTTCCTCTTCGCGCTGCTTTGAAGGTGCCGGTATTTGTTTGAATGTCAAATGTCTGCTAGTTTGTTATATGAAGAGTCTCGTTATTTGATGGTCCTCCCCCATATAAATAAAAGGTTCCTTAAAAAGTCTACATGATCAACTTTAATGGCACTAAAAATTGTTCTGACCTGTTAAACATGTTAAAAAAATTTCCTAAGATATATCTTTCTGTAAATGAATATAAGTATTCTCCAAAATATTTGGCACAATAGCATGGATGTTCCTGAATACTTACCATGAATCGAGGAGTTGTGTTTTATGTGCTTTAACTCATTCACCTGTGATTTTAAAAAAGGTTTTATTTTTATTTACAATTTATGTATTTTTGAGATGGAGTGCGTGAGCATGCGAGTGGGGGAGGGGCAGTGAGAGAGAGAGAGAGAGAGAGAGAGAGAGAGAGACACAGAGAGAGAGACAGAATCCGAAGCAGTCCCCGTGCTGTCAGCTCAGAACCCGACGCAGGGCTCGATCTCATGAACCATGAGATCATGACCTGAGTCGAAATCAAGAGTCAGACGCTTAAATGACTGAGCCACCCAGGCTCCCCTAAAAGATTTTATTTTTTAAACTAATCTCTACACACGTCATGGGGCTCGAACCCATAATCCCAAGATCAAGAGTCATACACTGTCGACTGAGCGAGTCAGGTGTCCCACCCATGATTTTTTTTTTTTTTAAAGAACCTTAGGCACCCATCTTTCCAAATGCTGCCAATTACATTTGCAGAGTGATTAAGTCACTTGCCCAAGCTGCAGAACTTGTAAAGGGTCCATCTGCTATCTCACGCCATCTCATGCATCACTACCTGCGATAAGTGCATGCATAATGGGTAGAGCGCCAGTGCCCCGCTTCCTGGCATTGCCGGTGCTCCCACGGAGCACAAAGGCAAAAATGGGGCCGACGTCGGCAAGTTTTACAGAACGAGGTATAGTCAGTGAATGAAACAATCAGGGCAAAAGCAGTGAATGTTTGAAGTTCTGACTTGGTTTGATTTTTCTCTTCCCCTTGTATTTTGCCCTGCTGGGTTATATTTCACCTTTTCCTGGTAGAGTTGTGCAGGGGGGTAGCTCTTCTCAGGAACAAATGATGCCATAAATCCGGACCGAAAGCAGCGAGGTTCTGAGCTCTAAGCTGCGGCTCTCCCTGCTTACCATGCTGCATGTTTGAAGCCAGAAGCCAGAGGCTTGGTGTTGTCCGCCACACAGCTCTCTCATTTACGGACCTGTGTATGGCTCCTCTGCCACCAAGCTGGGTTCCCAGTACCCATCTTCCCCTTTTAAACAGGGGGAATATTTAGAGGAAATAGTAGAGAGCACATATGTTCTCATGTCTGTCTCCAAACATGTAAGACAAGAAATGGAAAAAGAGGTGCCAAACAAAACCACCTCTTGGTAATAACGCTGCAATGTAAAAATCACAGCATGGAATTCTTGGAAGTGGCTGCATCCCCCTCCCCGCCCCCCACCACCTCCGAGAGATTGGCACTGGCTGTTTAGTTTTACTCAGCTGAGGGGAACTTATTTACCAGCGCCAAATGCATTGATTTAGTCAACGGGAAGAAAATAGCAATGGACGCCATTCAGCTTTGTGACGACTGGGTATGGCCGTTCTCTGAAGTACTGACTTCACTTAGAGGAAACCCATTAACAGACACCAGGAGTCCCAGGCTCTGGTAGGCCAGGGAGCTGCCCCTTGAATGCTGTGGGCTTCTGTTCCCAGCTCTTGGCACCGCTGACGTTTCTACTCCAAGAAGACAGGTTCAACCCTGTCATTTTTTAGGTACTGTGGGGGAAAGCCAGTTTGGCCGTTTGAGTTGGTCTTTTCTAGTTGAGTGCATGGAATGGAACAATGACTAATTTTCTACTCCCTCACCACAGAGATTGCTTGGCTCAGGGAAGGGCCATGCCTGCGGTGCGGTGCGGCGCGTGAGGTACTCACCCCAGCACGGCACTTAGGTGGCACCAAAGACTGAGCGATTGAGGTCAGTAATATTGAATGTGGCATTCGTAAAAAAATCAAAATGAATGTAAAAGAATCCATGATGAACGAAAGATCTAATTAAAACCATTTTTTTAATGTTTATTCATTTTTGAGAGTGAGCGAGAGAGACAGAATGTGGGGGGGGGGATGGAGAGAGAGAGAGAGAGAGAGAGAGAGAGAGAGAGAGAGAGGAAGACACAGGATCCGAAGCCTTTCCAGGCTCTGAGCTGTCACCACAGAGCCCGACTCAGGGCTCGAACCCACAAACTGCGAGATCATGACCTGAGCCGAAGTTGGTCGCTTAACCGACTGAGCCACCCAGGTGTCCCAGAATGATCTAATTTTAAAATCAAGCCAGGATCAGTAACAGTGCTGTTCTGAGCAACGTTGGAGCCCAGGGTGAAAGGAAAACAAAATTTGCATTCATTTTAATGAAAATATTGCCCTAAAATGGCGTTTATCTTGATGACCGACTTTTTTGGACACCTGCTGGTCACCTGAAAGCCCAACTCTAATGCCATCTCTCGAGAGAGATGAGAGATCGATCATCCCTGATTTCTCTGTCTCCCCCTCCACTGGCTTCCATGTCAGAAAGTAATTTACCTCTGGCCGTTCACAGCACTTTCTGCAGATCTCCTGACGGCATTTGGCACGGGAGGGTCTAATGATTTGTTTGGGCTTTGTGCCTCCTTCAGAATAGTATGGCTTCCTTGAGGATAAAGACCACGATGCCAGCCAGACATTCAACAGGTACTCAAAAACATTCGTGAACGGATGTGTCAAATGAACAAGGGAACATAACCTTCGAGTCCTTTAGTGCTTTATTAGTGGGGTTGCCATTGCCCAGTCATTCCTAACTGTAACCTTGGCTCCACTGGGACCCTCTATTGGGGAAACCCAAGCACCATGGAGAGAAGAAGCTTCCTTCATGTGGGTCGTGCAGGGGGTCGGGTGTACGAGGCAGGGAACAGTCAAGCGGGCCGTGTGAACCGGTCCCGGCAGCCATCTCCTTTCACGGCCCGCGGACAACGCGAGCAGGAGTCAGTCCGGGCTCAGCAAAGCCTCGGAGCAAAGTGTTTTTGCTGAATTGGTGCTTCGGGACCCCCGCACCCCCCCCACCCCCGTGGTGTCCCTCAGCGGGCCTCTGCCTCAAGGTAGGGGTGGGGGTGCCGGGGCCACTTTCCCAAGGTGCCGGTGGGTGTCTGGGCCCCGCCTCGGCCCCACAGAACTGAACTGGGATCTCTGGCCCTGCCGGGGGTGGGGGGGTGGGGGTCATCGTGATCCTGAAGGGCCCGTGCGATACACGATGACACTTAGGAACACAGCCTCAGGCCTCTGTGCATGTGACCTATCTCTGGCAGGCTGCTTTACTTTCTTTGAGGTCCACATTCTCTCACCTATTTTTAGGACAGTGGCTAAATGGTGAATTGCCCTTGACCGAAAAAGGTTTACCTTAGGGCATCCTACTTAAAGAATCAAACAAACAAACAAACAAACAAAACAGCAACACTGAGAGGGAGGCAAGTTATACAATATTCATGGATCACTTCAAATCACAGACGCAAAAGTCAGTATTGACACGGCCCCTTGCCTGTGGAGCTCGTGATTGAGATGCAGGCTTCCATGAGTTCTAATCCTAGCTGGAGGACATTGGGAAACTATTGCACGTACTTATGGGAAAATGGTAATGACAGTGAGGAGTTCCCCAGCCCCTGCCATTGTCACTTTTTTTTAGCAATTTAAGAAGGCAGGGTGGTGCCGGCACGGCACGCGGCCGCCTGGCTGCCTCGACCTGATGTTGAATGACCAGTCTGACTGATTTCCTTTTTAACCACATTTAATCACTTGGCAGTTTGCTCTGGCATCATGTAGACGCAGGCTGTGCTGTCCTGGGAGCTGTGTCTTGATTTAGTGTCAAGAAGCCACGGCTGAAGGGTGAGTACGTCCTGTGACGCTAGAATACGCACCCACCCACGGCAGAACGGAGACTGTGCCGCTCAGGGTCTTGCCAAGATGCTCAGGAGAATGGCACCTCCCACGTCTCCTCTTGACCCCGTGTCCTGTGAGCAGTCCCAGAAAGATCGCAGACCTCACTCACCTCCAGAGCCCTGTCCCGTCGCGCAAGGTGTCAAGGAGACAGTGTCTCTGGCTGCGCCCCTCTCCCTGCCCCAAGCCCTACAGCAGCTTAGGCTACAGACAGGCCTAGGCCGACTCAACCACTGAAGGAAAACAAACCCGATATTCCCAAGACTGGCAGATGTCTCTCTTCTTCCCACCCTTCCATCCCCTCTTTCTCCTCCTTTCCTCCCTCCTGTCCCCACCTCCTGCGGGGGGCCGATTGCCAGGCCCTGAGCCAGGCGCCAAGGGGCGGGGACTCGGTGCCTGTTGTCCCGGCGCGAGCGTTCTAGTCCGTGTGGGCAGATGTGCAGCAGTGAGCACAGATGGAAAGGGTCTCGTGTGCGATTGCGGTGAGTGAGTTCAAGGATGAAAACAGGACCACGCGGTAGAGCTAGGGAAGCGGAAGAGGCCGACTTGGGCCTGGGTGGTCTCGGAAGGGCCCCGTCTGGGCAACGGCCTGAGTGAGGAGGGGAAGCGGGTGTCTTGGGGAAGCTTCTCGAGGAGGTGGCCGTGCAATTACAAAAGGCCCCGAGGCAGGGACATGCTTGGCTCGTTCGAGGAACAAAACGCGCCTTGTCGGGGACGGTAACCTCACAGTGGATGGGGTCAGGGAGGTAGGCAACGACCACTGAAAGATCAGTGGGTGCTTCAAAGGCTGAGATAAGTGATTTGAATTTTATTCCACCTGCGGTGGGAAGGCATCGGGGCCGGGGGGGGGGAGGCAAGGGGGACAGTGTGATCTGACTTACGTGTTAAAAGGGCACACTGGAGCCGGGCGGCGGCCACGCTGTGTGGAGGGCAACGAGGAGGCGGCGGAGGCCAGCCATTGAGGCGGGCGGAGAGGTGATGGCGGTGTGGGGGGCCGAGAAGGGGACGGTCGCAGGGCGGGTGTGTACGTGGGGGCGAAGGCTAGTGACAGGGTCGAATCGGGCAGGCCCTTCCAAGTTGAGTACCCGCTGCCAGCCGGAGGGTGGCTCCGTCACTTATTGTGCGTTGCGTTCGTGTCACTAGAGTTTGCAGAGACGGGTGTTCCAAAAGGAAGGGCCAGTCTTTGCCTAAGAATGACTGCGGTTGTACCTTTGGTTAGACAAGAATAAAATGAGACGGAACAGTTTGCAGCCCACCGAGGGTCACCTTATCCTCCCCATCGCACATAGTCATTTGTAGGTTCTCGGGCGTCTTGGGACCCAATTTCAGCCTGGGCTGTTTTCCCGATGAAACTGTGAGCCCCATGAGGGTAGACAAGGCACTCTGCCTCGTTCCTCCGGGTGCTTCTGGTGTTGGTATGAATGTCTGGCACGTGGCAGGGGTGTGGTAAATGTTTGGTGAAAGGTAGCAAGGCAAGACGACTGCCCCTCTCTTTAGAATCTGTCCACCTTTTTATTTGCAAGGGTCGTTGCGGACACGAAGGGGAAACGCAAAGGATAAGGGAATCTTAAGTGTCCGCGTGCCCAGAAGGGAACCGTGTGGTCGCAAACAACAAACTCGCTGTCAGTCATTTCTCCCCCATCGTGGAAGCGTTCGCTAAATCTGCGGTGGCACTTGCTTGTCTGGCAATATCATGACGTTTGGGACTAAATTTCAACTCTAGTTGATCGTTTGACTCTGACTGCAGATACATTGTAAGTACGTATTTTGTTCATGTCCGAGACACTTGGGATGACCGATCTACGACAAGACCATACTCAGTGACTGATGAAGAAATTGCTAAGGAAGGGAAGTCCCGAACGCCCAGGGAAGCGGAGAGGCACCGCCTCATTCCGTTGATGCGATAGAGGCAATGAACTGCCTGGAAGAAAGCTGTTTTTCTCCGGCGTATTTGGTAGGTAGTTCCTTCTTGGTTAAAGAGAAAAGCATCGACATTACTCAGCAAGCCCGTTCGGAGGCGTCTCGATGCGGTCTCCCCTGCCTTTTCTCACCCAACTTCTACTCTGCCATTTGATACCATTTTCACATTTTTAATTACGTATTCTTCTTTCCTTCGCTCCTCTTCTGTGCCTTTCCTCTTGCTCTTCCGATGCTCAGGAGGACTGCTCCCTCACCCTCTCTATCTCCGGTAGCCTAATTATCCTTCAGTGTTCAGCTGAAGTACAACCTCCTCCAAGCAGCCTTCCTGGATTTCCCCAGCCCAAACGTACACTCTTCCCGTGTGTTTCCTCTGGCTTACGGTATGTTCATTTTTTTTTTTTTTTTATGGCTGCCTCACACAACTACACCGTGCCTATCTTCCACAGTCCCCAGAGAGTGCATTCCACAAAGTAAGGCTCAGCAGAGACTGTTGAATGGCCAAGTGGAATTGCAGTAAAATCATGATCATTTTTCTCATCCTCTTCTGCATTGGATGCTCGTCACCAGGAGGATCATGGACGTGCGGGGGAAAATTATTTCTTGGTGCTCAGAGCAGCGTTGTGCAATTCATCTCTACTTTATATATATGAGAAGAACAAATTCTGTATCCCCTGTAGTTTATTTTCTTAGGTTGTAAAAACTGGCTTCTTTCCACCGCTTTATTCAATCTTCCCCCAAGGGCATCTGCAGCAAAAATTTATGAATATTTTTTATTAGCGATGATTTGGTTTTTAGTCCTGGGAAACAGAGCTAGAAAAATTTTAAGGTCATTAGCCATAAGAGTTTTAAATACATAGTCGTTTGAGTACGTTAGTTTTAGCTTTTAGGTTCTCTGCTATCTTTGGCTTTTTCCATTTAAAGTTAATAACGATAAAAATAAATCTCATATTTATTAGCTTTTTTCATCCTAAGGTGTTTAACAAACCTCAGGAGTGCAAATATAATGTAGTAAATCCATATGCTTGCTCCTAGGTTTATGGCCCTGAGTGCACTTGATTACAATTAGTTCTATTTCATTAAAATGGCCCACCGCGCACAGAAGAATTGAGTCCAAAGTTACTGGGAAAGTGTTTGCAGAAACCCTTGTCAACCCAGTTAACATGTCTTTCAAGACAGCACGTTAACACAGAACCTCCGTATGTTTAAGCTCTAAAATGTTTACCTTTAATCCTCTTCTCTCTTCTTTCACAACCATTTGTCGCGTTAACAACGGTGTTGGATTCCGAACTCAAGCCTGGGGACAGAACAGTCAACGAGGCTGTTCGAACTACGTATAAGTAGATACGGGTGTGTATAGATAGCAGTAAGCTAGGTTGTGTGTATATGGTAATAAGGTGGTAGGCATACATGCATACACGTGTGTGTATAATGTATGTAAAAGTGTATGTTGGGAGTACATCGCCAGGTGTGTGCATGCCCTACGCCTCGGTTTACAGAAAGTTTACCCTCTGCTATAAGCGCTGTGCCCAAGAGTTTACACACAGTATCTCATTTAACATTTGCAACAACTCCATGAACTACTGTTGTCCCCATTTCACGGATTAGAAAGCCAAGATTCAGAAATAGGATGCCATTTGCCGAAGTTTGTCTGCTAGAAGTGGTACGGTCAGGGTTCCGACCCAACGTGTCTAACTTCTAAGCTCCTGCTCTTTGCCAGTATACATTTGACGTGCCTCTTGCTTAACCTTATACTCACTTTGTCCCCGAAGTTAAGATTCAGAGAAAAAGAGAAAAGAACGCAGAGTCTGAAATCGGTTGCATGAGTATGAATACTGAGGACCTGTTTGTTTACTCGATACATGGCTTTGGGAGTAAAGAGTTATCCTTCAGACTCTGGCGCCCGGTCCGTACTTGATGCAGAGCATGAAATACAGCATTTCGGTGACAGCTGCATTCCCCCCTCTTCCAGCTGCGGACCACCTTCTTGAATTACGGTGGTCGTTTAGCAGTCATGGTGGCAAAGGAGGAGCTTCCAGACTCGTGACGTGTTCAAACGCCAGATGAGCCACCAAGGTAATCCGTGAGGCCCCCATCCTTAAGAAGGTCCACATGGCGAAAACCATCTGTCCTGAAGAGCTCAGCCATCGCCCTTGTCTCCAGATCTCAGACAGTGTTAGGATTTTGCAAAACGCGCGTGAGTTTCAAGTTACTTTCACCTGAGGCCAGGCCCTACTTTGGCGCTCTTTAGAAGCAAGGTGCCGGCCAAACCCAAGGGGCCTCTGCGGCCCCCGAGCCTCCCTTCGGCGCCCTCTCAGGCCCTCGGTAGTTTTGGCCTCGTAGCCTGTCTTACGAGTGCAGTTCATTTTGTGCGTGTCGTCATTCGTTTACTGCCTGTCTCCCTGCTAGATTATGAACTCCAGGTGAGCAGGCACCGTGTCGGTTGCTCAGTGCTGCACCTTACCTCCAATGCTTAAAACGCTGTGGCTGGCAAATAGCCCTCAATTAATATTTATCGAGGCACGGATAAATGAATGGAATCTGGTAGAAGACCAGACACCTGCAGCCGCGTAGTGGATTTAGACTTGATTTATGCCACCGAGAGTCCCCTTCTTAGTTTTTAAGCACAGCCCTCGTGCAACACCTCTTCCATGGCCTAACAGCTCTGGGGGTTTATGTGGCGGAGGGCAAGTCTGTTTGCTTGGTGATTACAAGAGACAGATACAACATTTACTGGCCTTAGCACCTCCTGAGCAAATGCGGTCCCTGGAGCAGGGCACACCATGCTAAAGCAGGGAAACCCAGCCGTTATCTCGAAGCGAAGCGACACAGGCATCAAGGCCGTGGCTCACGATCCTGTGGTCAGGAGCTCTGGAGTTTTCAAGGATAATTTATGGCAACGCTGATGAGACACAGTTCATTTAAATACTGTGACTGCCGAAGTATTGTGCAGTGAAAAAGTCAGCTCGTGGTCGGGCGGAGACCTTGTTGGCCCCTTTTCGCTCTCCGACACACCGTTGTTTCAAGCGCCTGCTCTGCAGTGCTCGAGTCCTGAAGTGACCCGGGAGAGATGCGCTGACCACGGCCGCCGCTTCACGCACAGAGGATTGGGTTTCTGCAGACGGAGCACACGCTCATCTTTACTCAGCCCATTGTTCTTTGATTGGTTAAATGATGCTCTAAATGGAGGACTGTGATAGCACGAAATAAATGTTTTATACAGTGCTCGAAAAAGCTTTAGGGGAAAATTTTAGCAAAAGAACAGATTCTGTCTTGTTTCTATAGAAACCAGTAGTAAGACCAACTTGGCAGTCCCCTGCACACTGGAGGGCTGCTGTGAAGACCCCACTAACCGGGGAGCGCCCCTGCGTGTGTCCCTTTGATCTCATTGGGAGTGGGGGACATCTCGCCGGAAATCCCCGCTTCCTCACGGGCCGAGAGGGCTGCAGTCCACAGTCGCTCGGCATCCGCGAGCCAGAAAGGCTCTTAACAGGAATCTCTTGTTGAAAGAGGAAGAAAAAGATAAACATAAGGAAAGCTCTAATATCAGCTGTCAACAGACCTTTGAACTGCTGCTTACCATGGAGCACAAAATGTCCTGGTCACGTCCTGACCAGATCAGTCGTAAACTGGCCCAGGCAAGCATTTGAGCCATTGGATGGTAGGACAGTCTGCGGCCCTTGCAACTTGTCTGCTTCCATGCAATCTCTTTCTTAATGAAATTAGAAGCAAACGTGTCCTTTTTAGTTTCATTTGTAAAGCTGTTACATTCTTGACAAGTGAATGTTGGGCGAGACTTAAATCAAATTCCAAGGCAAACACTTTTCTAAAGCCTAATCAATACTACAGCTTCAAAATGAAGTTTAGGTCAAATGTAGTGACAGGATGAAACGGGCGCGTTTTGCTCCAGTCTGACATGTCCCAGAAGGTAAGAGGAATATCTAGTAACTGACAAAAGGGTTTTCCCTTTGCCTGACATTTACTTTGTACGTAAACAGTCCAGTATATTGGCATGTCAGTGTGTTAGTTGGGGGTCCAAAACACGATGCGAATTTAGATGGTATGTCTTTCTGCTCACAAAACACACGCGTGATCAACAAGAGAGCATTTATTGCAGTCTTGCCCTGCAGTTGGCAGAGTAGAGTGAATCATTTTGAAGTGTAAACTTCCTCAGATCTGAAATATATCACGAGAAAACACAAGACGTAAGGGGAATAGATTACGAAATAAAAGGGCCGTAGTTAGTAGTCCATAGGTTATGAACGTCGACTATCGTTAATAAAATACTGGGACAAATGTAGAAGGCTGCATTTAGTGAGCGTGGCTTAAACGCTGTGTAACTTCCTTGAAGCTATACTGCGGAGGCAGTGTGAAGGGTATGAAGTGACCTTCTGCTGGCTGTGTGACCTCAGGTAAGTCACTCCCCCACTCTGAACTTCAGGTTCCTCATCTGTAGAATGGTATTAATTCAAATAGTGGTGATGGTGATGAGGAGGAGGAGGAAGAGGTGGGGATCTCTCTTGTTGGGTTGTTGCGTGGCTTAAGGAAGAGCATTCTAGAAAGCGCTGCACATAGGAGGTGCACAACGTCCGTCATGTTCCTTTCCCCCGTCCCTAAAACTAACCATGTTAGTACTGAACATTTCTCTTTTACCAGGCTTTCCACTGTCATCTGTCTGCTCTTAAAGGAGAACTCAAGTTTTGCTTAAAGATCCTTTGGCAGAACAGCAAACAACTTCTCTGAGTCAGAAGCTTACATGGAATGCGAAATACCCCATATTTTCTAGACCCGTCTCAGTTCAGCTCCCTTTCCCCTGGGAGTAAAGTCGAGGTGTAAAACCCATCAAATCCTTCTATGGATTGCAGATGATGAGACCTTGGGATTTGCTCTGCCAGACCCAAAACAAAGCTTTTCTGGAGAATTGTGTGAGTGTTTGACTTCTGGGGTTGAAGTCAGAGTATCAGCCTCATCTGACATTAGTATTCAGAAGCTCTTCTTATTCATGGATAAGTCTTGGTTGCCTAGCATGCATGTAAGAGGAGCTTAATACATATTTGTTGAATGAATAAATGACAGTATTATGAAATAAGATTAAAAGTATGATGCTTACAAAACGGATCTCAGTAAATTTGTTTCAGTGATTTTTTTTTTCCCCTCCCACACCATCATGTGTCCTATCGGCCCACGTGCAATGTATGAGAAAGAGGTAGCTGTAGGTAAAAATGGGAAGAACCCAGGTTTCCGTTCTACTGGCCTTATTGATGTATGCCAATGCGTCTTGCCGACGTAATTGATTGGATTAGCGTTTGTCTAAATTTTGACTGGATCAGGCTATTGGCTGTTTCTAACTTCTGCCAACCCAAACGGACCAGCAGTTCTTTGTGGTGCTCTGTCATCTCCAAACAGCCATTATCAGATAAAAAATGTACTGCCTCCCAGTTCTTGGGGCTAGGAATTCGAAATCAAGATGCTGGCATGGCCGTGCTTCCGCTCAAGGCACTAGGGAGACTTCTAGATGCATCCCTCCAATCCTCTCTCACATGACCAACTTCCTCCTGTATCTTCACATGGGTTCCCCTCTGTGCATGCCTCTCTGTGTCTAAGTTTCTTCTTTTATAAGGACACCAGCCACATTGCATTACGGTCCATCCTGATGCTGTCATCCTACCCTGACTGCCTCTGTAAAGGTCCTGTTTCCAAATAAGGTCACGTTCTGAGGTAGTGGGAGTTAGGACTCCAGCATTTCTTTTTGGGGGAGACACAATGAGCCCGTAAGGACCTGTCATCTCAAAAGCTTGTCATTTGCCACTGTGCCTCTGACACTCGTGGTCTAGATGGAGCCTTAGCCCCCGGAAGCAGCTCCAGTCTTTGGACCTGCTTGCTGGGCAAGCCTGTGGACTCTTTAATTGTTGACCAGGCCCCACTGTTAGGCCCTGATTCGGTGGATTTCCAAATATTCTGGAACTCGAATTTGTCACTGATTCAGCCTGGCCTGCCCTCCACTCCCCTCCTCCCACCCCACAGTTAGTCTATGTTGGTAAGTTTAACTGGATCTGAATGATATGAAGAAAATTTAAACTTTTGGGCAAATTAAATTTAAATGGGAAACCAGATGGCAAAGCTGTCTTGGATTACAAAGTAAAAGGTAGTATTGATTAAAGAGAGGATTTCTAAAAGTCTTGCAGGTACACTGTGCTCCAAGGGGCGAAGCTGCTAACTGAAATCCTCCTAGGTAAATAATGCCAGTTTTAAGAAAAAGGCATTGAATTCACTTGCTCAGAAGCAGGCATTCACAATGCAGCATTATCATTTTAAAACCACTTAATCTTTTGGGGAAGTTTGAGAAGGTTCATCATCCTAAGGACAGATGGACACCTGATAAAGCATTTCTGTTCCAATCTAAGGATCAGCTCAGTATCGGGGGGCCAGTGGCAGTAGGGCTAATATTTCTGGGCCCATCTACATATAGGAAGCACTTTCCAGAAGTTAGGCAAAAAAATCATCCTAGGGCATTAGCAATTATTTTGATTAAAAATTGATAGGGACCTTCAAAGGACACTATCAAGAAATTGGAAACACATCCCACAGAATAGGAGAAAATATTTGCAAATCATACATCTGATAAGGTACTAGTATCTGGACTCTATCAAGAACTGATGCAACTGAATAGTCAAAAGAGTAATGACCCAGTTAAATATGAGCAAAAGCTCTGACTAGACAGTTTTCCTAAGAAGGTACATAAGAGATCAATAAACACATGAAAATATGTCCAACATCGTAAGCCGTCAGGAAAATGAAATCACAACCACAATGAGATACCACGTTATGCCTTCTAGGATGGCTATACTCAAAAAGAAAGACAACGGTGTTGGTTAGGATGTAGAGCAGTTGGAATCCTTATATTTTAATGGAGATGTAAACTGTTGAGGCCACTTGGGGGAACAGTTTGGTGGTTCCTCAGAAAGTTAAATATAGAGTCACCATACGACTGAGCACTTCCACTCCCAAGTGTATATCCAAGAGAACTGAACATATACATCCACACAAAATGTGTACATGAGTGTGGAGAGCAACCTTAGCCATAAGAGCCCCCACGTGGAAACAACCCAAATGTCCGTCAGCCGCTGAATGGATATACAACGTATGGTTTATCTGTACCGTGGGCTGTTAGCCACAACAAGGAGTGAAGTAATTAATGATACATGCTACAACTCGGGTGAACCTTGAAAATATTCTGCTAGGGGGCACCTGGGTGGCTCAGGCGCTGAAGCGTCTGACTTCGGCTCAGCTCATGATCTCACGGTTCGTGGGTTCAAGCCCCGCGTCGGGATCTGTGCTGACAGCTAGCTCAGAGCCTGGAGCCTGTCTTCGGATTCTGTGTCTCCCTCTCTCTCTGACCCTCCCCTGCTCACGCTGTCTCTCTCTCTCTCTCTCTCTCTCAAAAATAAATAAAAACATTAAAAAAATAAAAAAAATATTCTGCTAAGTGAAAGAATGCAGATCCAAAGGGTCATATATTATACAACTTCATTTATATAAAATAAGCAGAATAGGTTAAATCCATAGAGTGGTTGCCAGGTGCTGGCAGGGAGGGGACAGGGAGAGTGACCACTAATAAGTACAGAATTTCTTTACGGGTGATGAAAATGTTCTGGAATTAGATACTGTTGTGGATTGTACATTTCTGTGCATATACGAGAACCACTGAGGTATATACTTTATTTTTTTAATGTTGGGAGAGAGAGAGAGAGAGACAGAGGGACAGAGCATGAGTGGGGGAGGGGCAGAGAGAGAGAGAGAGAGAGAGAGAGAGAGAGAGAGGGAGACACAGAATCCAAAGCAGGCTTCAGGCTCTCTGAGCTGTCAGCACAGAGCCCGACTTGGGGCTCGAACTTGTGACTCACGAGATCATGACCTGAGCTGAAGTTGGATGCTTAACCGACTGAGCCACCCAGGTGCTCCAGGAGATACATACTTTAAAACGGTGAATTGTGCGTCTATGAATTCTATCTCAGGAAAGCTGTTAGGCAAAAATTTCGCTCACCAGCTTTAACATTCATTGACAATTCATTGGAACAGTAACCAGATCCGCTGTTTAGCACCTAGCCCAACAGAATTTCTATCAGGGAGGAGTATTTTATCACTGGCACCAAGAATTGCTGCTGCGTGGTGGTAATAAATAGCAGACAGCCTTAAAAAACTGTTAGGGAAGTTACATCGGAATACTTTAATCACTCCAGTTAGGTAAGAATCACCAAGCTTCTGGAAACAAATACACAGAAAGGTCTCAGGGTTGGGCCAGGGAGCAGTGGCAGTCAACAGCCAGTGGTTTGCTGGCCTTCCAGTTGGAAGATCAGCCCGTTTAGTGTCCTTCACTGATCCTCAGCACCTCCGCTAGAGGGGGAGCAAGGGAGGTGAGGGAGACCCACAGTGAGCACAGTAGGATAACTGCCTGGGGGAAATTCTATAGGAGCTGGAAAGTCCAGGCTAGCGCATAGTTCTTGTGTGTGTGTGTGTGTGTGTGTGTGTGTGTGTGTGTGTGAACTGCAAGTCGATCGTAACCCGTGCTTTTTAAAATGGTGACAGAGACAAAAATTTTGTCCTCAGGGATAGCATAGAAAAATTAAGGCATTAAAGTTAGAATCTGTATCAGTTAACATCGAGGTTATTTTGAATTACGTTAAAAAATGCACGTGGGGAGGAAGGCTAACTTTGATGTGCGCAGCTGTTAAAAACCAACGGCGCATTTAAGGTTAACATCTCTCTCATTTCCACACATGGAGACCTTCAGGGTTTTCTTGCAGTCCTGGAAACAGGTTCAAGTTAAGTAATACAAGGATTTGCAATTTTATCCTCTGGAAAGAGACACTAAAGGATGGGAAAAAAGGAACATGCTGTATATTTGAGGAGAAGGAAGAATCATAATTTAGCAATAGAATTAGCATTAGTTGTCGCGTTCCGATCTGACACGTGAAACTAAGAATGTGTGGCAAACGGGCATTTCTGAGACTCCAAACTGAAAAGCTTACAGCTGGATTTTTCTCACCCTGAGCATCGTGTACTCTGCCTTGATAAGGAGGAGACAAAGGATAAGCCACCAATCTTTTAAGAGAATAAATATAGAGGTTCTATCAGAGGGATAGCGGAGATTTAGCCCAATCTATATTTCTCACAGCAGCATCAGGGTTTATGATGACCTGAATCACCCAAAGAAAGAATAAATAGTGTTCAGTAAGGATTTGGTAACAACTGGATTTTATCATTGTCTGAGTCCTGAAAATTGGGAACCCGTGTCTCTAAGTGTACTGACGGTTCGCGAAAATATGCAGTGATCCGCGCTGGCTCGTTCATTCTCCACAACATATCGTCAGTCCTCCTCAGAGTAGGAGCTGATTTTCTGATATGTAGATTACTCGTGGCCCTCCGGCCCTGGTGACAAAGGGGAGGGTTGGGGCTTTGTGAAGGGATCTGACTGAATAGCCCTATAAGTGTTGGTGTCGACAAAGCCAAAGTTAGTGGATTCTTCATTATGATTCATGGCCCCTCGTAGGCAGCGGCACAACAGACTGAGCCGTAACCACAGCTCTGGGTCCGGTTTGCTTTGATCCCAGTCAGTGACCTGGAAATCTCTCTTAATAATAGGAGCACACAGATTCGTTCTGTAGCGCGGCAACTTGTTTATTCTTGTTTGGGTCAAACTGCTCACGGATGGGGATGTGACTGAGGCCGTGCAGGAGATGGTGGGCTGAATTGGTGGTGCTTTTTCCTGTCCTTGTGCTTCGGGGAGATGACTGATTAATCTGGTGCTTAGGTGGCTTCGGCCGTTGCCTTGTCCCCACTTGCTAGTATCTAATGGTAACGACCACCGTTTACTGGTGCCGGACCATGCCTTTTATCTACCTCGTCGCTTAATCCTCAGCAAACAGCTGAGAGGAGCACATTATTATTTCCATTTTAGAGATGCCAAAACTTAGAGTCTGCGAAGCCCTTGCAGCTGGTACACCGACCTGCCCCTGTTGGGATATTGTGCAGATGCATGAATATACGCCCAGTGCTGGTGGGCTGATGTGTGCATGCGTGGACACATGCGCGTGCCTGTCAGCTGAGCACGGTGTCCGGGACAGGAGAAGGACACAAGAAGCCCTCAGTAAATGAAAGCCATCCTTCTTTTGTCTTGCACAGCACGGAGTATTTTGCCGGTGCCTAACAGGTTCAATAGATAGTAGTTGAATTGAATTAAAATCTTGCTAAATAGATTTCGCAAGTTGGCTTTCCTTCTGTAATTAGCTTTCTGACAATTTGGGTGGTAATTGGTTGATGGAAAGAATAATTAATAATAAAGGTTGTTTATTTGTGGGGTAAGCATTTATCATAGTTTTCACTGCTTTCCGTCAGCATTTAATTCACGAAAAGGCTCATGAGTTAACTACAGAGAAATTATATTACTAAATATTGAATAGTAATTACAATATATGATATGTTTTCCCTTTAATTAGCAAATAGGCTGTTCATTATATTTTAGATAATTGTTACATATCATTTGATTTTATTTCTTTATCATTTGTGGCAGGTGATTACATTTCCACAGGGTATAATTTTTTATCACATTATTTTGAAATTTGATTGCAAGATTATGCAGTACCGAATTCAGTGTATTCAAATCACCCTGAATTCTCTCACGTTCTCTGGTTCTGGAAAATTTGCACTTCTTTTTCCCTCCCTGTGTGCGCGTGATACGTAAGAATTCATTATTAGCGAACCCCTGTAATTGTGTACATCTCTCTAAATGCCCCGACTCAGAGACCTCGGACCGTGAACTTGGGAATTTCTACTTGTCTCCCATCGCAACAGCCATCTCTTTGAAAATCTGTCTCTTTTGCTAATAAATGCACCTAATACATAAATGTGAACAATGTCAAATAATATATAATAATGCAATCGATACGTAAGCGTTGATGAGATTATAATATCCAACAATATTATAATAAATAAAAATGAAAGTAAATGCAAATTTTATGTACAAGTGTCTCTGGGCCCTGAGGGAGCTCAGGAGCACGGTAGTGATAGCTGCTGGCTTTCCTCTCCCCCGTCTTTGAGTAACTGGGCTGATAATGCCCCTCATTGCCCTGCTACACGATTGACACTGCGAGTTTAGCTATGACAGGAAATCAGTAACGGTGTGTGTGTTGCCTGAATACATTCAGACCTCCCTGCCTCTGCTTTGATAATGTTATTTATGATGAAGGCGAGATCACAGGCTGCACAAATTACGGTTATCGCGGTATTCAGGCATCGGCGGATAAGGCATCCAGATGCCTGGTCACAATTTGGCTTATTAACGTGATTATCTGATTTCCTACAAGTTCTGCAATGTCTAAATGGCAGCCTTCACGGGGAAAGTTTCGCAGAATTCACACTGTTCCTCGCGAGGCAACCGCCTCGGTTTAAAATAAGACCCCATCAGGGGAAGGGGGTAGCGGCTACAATTGTATGGTCTTACAGAGATTGTTGAGATATGAGATGTGAAGCAAAACTCTTTCATTCCCTCATTTCGTTTTGTTCCAAGGAGTTGAAATAATACTGCTTAATGCCATCAGGACGATGTCAGTACTTCAGGGGAATAACTTTCCTATTTAGATTTGGTCATGCACTCTGTTTAACAGCTTAATGGCATGTTGCGGTTCCCAGCATTCCTTAGGGCATGCAGGGAGAATGGCATGGACCTCTTGAATAATTAATATGGTTTTCAGAGCAGTAGTCATGGAAACCCAAGCAGTGTCACATATTCGGATTATAAGAATTAGGCACATTTTGAATATTACATTGAACCAAAAGAGGTGGCTATTCCCCCCAAAGACAAAGGGCTATTCCCCCCGATTCCCGTAGCTCAGTGAAATGAACACGGTTTATATATTTACTTATGTTCTAGGCCCATGCGAAACTAATCTACGCTTCATAAGAAAATTATTTTTATATTTTTGCGTCTGAATTGCTTAATTGGTTTCTTTGCTCTATATTCGGAGTCTCTGTTTAATTGAGATGTTTACACACGCAGGGTTCTGTTTTCATACTTCATCCGGTGCTGTTCATGGTCACAGGTTATTACTTTTTTATTAAAGAGAAAATGTAGAACTTAATTTACAATAAAATAGCATAGACCACTTGCTGTCTTGAGTATGTCTAAGGTGTCACATCCTCTCTAATGCTGCCCCAAACCCCTGATGATATGAGGATGGAGGATTTTCAAGATAGTTAGACGGTTGCTCTATACAGAAAGGCTACAGTGTTCCCAAGAAGTTTCTGGACCTGTTCCGTTAGACTAGTTGTGTGGCTCTTTTATTTGTCTCAAAAAGTTATCTCTTCAGAATCAATATCGTCATTACCTTGGGGTGTGTGTGTGTGTGTGTGTGTGTGTGTGTGTGTGTAAGAAGTCAACCGGGCAAGAGCAAAAAGCTATCATCCAGTCTTCAGTAAGAGTGTACGTGTAAAGAATAAGAATAAATGGAAGTTATTTATAGAGTGTAAACCCTCTGGTTTCATAAAGCGTGTTATGCTGTTATTTGCTCAGGTTTATTCCACAAACACCTGCACTAAGACTCCCAAGGGTCTGCCTTCCTAGAAGTGATGAAGGAAGTGATTAGTAAGACCCTTAACAAAGAAAGCGAGAGGAAACAAAAGATAAAGGAAAGCAAAGACCTCGTTTTATTACTACTACCGGTTTTCTGTCTGCTATTTCAAATTGACTTCCTCGCAGAGATGTGTCCTCTCACGGAAGCCCCCACAGGTTTTGACCTCCTTGCTGTGTGCTCCGCCCTGCCAAGTGCTCCTGAGTGGTGGGGTCCTCTTTGGGAGCCCCAGGTTGTCCTCTTGCCTGACGCGGATCCTTCCTCTAGGATGAACGCGCTCAGTGGTGTCCTCCTTTCTTCCCCCAAATGTGGTTACCGCAGTGCCACCGTGTCTCCCCTGCGTGAGGCCCCACCTACTTGTCACCTCTCAGCCTGTGCTATTGCTTTCATTAGGATTCTGGCTGCGTGGCTGGCCCGGCCTCCTTCCATCTGGGGAGAAATTGCAGCCCCTCCGCGATTCTTTTTGGAATTACTGGACAAACACGGCGGGACTGGTGCTTTGGCAGAAGCCCCCTCCCCCCCCCCCCATTCTCCCTCTGGTCCCCCCAGTGCGAGCGCTGTCCTGCTGCGGGTTTTTTTTAGTCCTGTGTAGCACTTACTGTGGCTCTTGGCCTTTAATTTTTTTCTGTGAACTGACCCAGTCGGAAAATTCCGCATGCCTGTGATTCGAGGTGCTCTTTCTTCTTGGAAGTTCGCAGCCTGTGTTTATGTAGGCTGCCTGCTTGCAAGGACTTGTTGAGTTCTTCCCATATGCCTCTGCTTTACCCCCAGGGCTGTCTCTTTGACCTTCCCCCAACTCCTTTCCTCCCTTCATTGTTTCCTTTGCAGTGGCTCTCCGGCCTTCTCCCTCTCCCCCACCACTTTTTCTAGCCTGTTCCTAATGATCTTTGAAGGTTCTACTTCCTGGTCATCTCTTCCCCCTTCATGGTACACGGGCCGTCCCACACTGGACCAGATGCACTGTGCGTAGACCGTGCCACACTGGCAGGTGTGTTGGACGCATCTACTCTCATGCTTGCCCCCACCACCCTACAACTGTGAGGGGCTCTGGGACGAGCACCCCATCTTATTTATTTTTCTAGCTTCTGCCCTATGGACAGTGTCCAGAACATAGGAGGTGCCCAATAAGTGTCCCTGGCAATGTTGTTGTCCATTTCAGACTCTTGGAGATTGTCAGGCTGCTTTGTTTTGTTACCTCGCGTGATTTTTGCTGCCTCTTAGACGTGCCTCGTTTGGGAAAAACAACCAAACACACCCCGGGACGTTCCAGGATGCCTCCTCAGCCAGCTAGCGCTCTGCAGGACAAAGATAGTTGAAGACAGACCGTGAAACATTCGGTCGTTTTGCAATTTCTCTTCTAAGTACGCATATCTGCTGGAGGAAGAAACAAGGTGGAGAGTGACCGGTGACATAGAATCTGGCCTCTTAGGCCACCTACCCCCAGGACCACCGCTGTCATGTTAATGAATTCCAAATAAAAACGTCTCCCCCTTCCGCTAGGAAGGACACCTTTTTCCCAGAGAGTCTGCTTTGGCATTACCCTAGCCGTAGATTTTGTTTCTGGGCTGCAGTCAGCTAACACTTGAGCTGGGCCTGTGTTAGCTAAGCTGTTAAGCTGTTACGAAGCATGAGACACCAGGGCTCTTGTGTCTGTGATCAGGAATGCGGCAGCAGAGAAAATCAAATAGTAATTTGAAATAGAAATGTTTTGTTGGGACAATTAAGCACCATTGTTAGCCTCCATATGCTAAACTGAAAACCCAAGTAGGTCTGTAATTGATGGCTGAAATGGCTGAATATGGCCTCCGTATTTGTTACCAGATTGCCTCCAATATATTTTGTCTGTAAATAACGCTGGAGTAGTACACACAGCTATATGGAGCTAAATTTTACCTGAGATGCACGCTCACAGTTTCCTCTGAGTTCAGTGCAAGGCCAAGCGCAGTTTAGTTCGGTGAATAACAGGCTTTTATCAGCAACATGTATATCATAGCCACACGTGTTTTGAAAAATAAAGTGATTGTTGTCATTTGCCACAGTAAGGAGAGAGTTGTCTGTAGTAATATATTTAAGTGATGCTATTAGTCATTTGTGCCCCCAACGTAAATGCTGTTTCCTGTTTGTTTTATTAAATATGACAGTACAGCAAGAATCTCCTGATGCTCAGAGACCTAACTGGAACCTGGGCTTAACTACAATTAAAGAGCAATGTCTGCGTTTGCAGCGCGTGGCCACCAAGTTAAAATAGTCTCCTGTTTTGTGACGGCCTGGCATGCTTGTCACGGAACCGCCGGCTGGGCTTTGTTGCACTCGGTCTGCAAGGTGGGCAAGTAGACACGGTGACATAGAAATCTTTTTTGAGAGTAAATGATCGCGAGGTGCGAGGAGCGGCGAGGCGAAGTGGCAGAATGTGGCGCTGGCGAGGGGAGGGTGGGCAGGGGTGCCTTTGCGACACGTGGAACCACTTTCCTTTGGGTCCTGCGTCTCTAGCAGAGGTTTTAGGGAGAACGCGTGGCTTTCTGAGTTTTCCATTGCTGAGCGAGGTCATCGCTGTCTCCTCTGCTGCCAGGTTGAGCTTTGCTCCGAGGCGGCAGGCGGGGCCGGGCCCGATCTGCTGCTTATAACCCAGGTGCCGCTACGGAACTAGCCCCGGAGCCCCTCCTCCAGGAAGCGCTGGCTTGGCCGGGGTACGCCCGGCCGTTCACGCCCAGCTTCTTTGTGCCCCGGGCCTCCTATTTGCCAGATGGCTGCTACCAGTTCTGAGTCAGTCGAGGCTTGCGCTTATCAAATTGAACTCAGCTTCTAGGAGTCTCTGCTTCTAAGGGGCTTCTCCTTGGAGCCGGCCCATCCACCTTGTGTAAAAACAAACCTCAGAATTAAACAACTTCATTTCCTTTTTTTGTTTGTCTTAAAGTTATTTATTTATTTTGAGAGAGAGAATATGCAGGAGAGGCAGAGAGAGAGAGAGAGAGAGAGAGACAGAGACAGAGACAGAGAGAGAGACAGAGACGGAAAGAGAATCTTAAGTAGGCTCCATGCTCACCATGGAGCTTGACATGGGGCTTGATCCCACAATCTTGGGATCATGCCCTGAGCCGAAATCAAGAGTCAGATGCTTAACCGACTGAGCCACCCAGGCGCCCCCAACTTTACTTCTTAATGTAAGTAAGAAAAATCAACTTTATAGTTACTAAAGCTTTTTTCTTTTTAACTTTTAATTTTTATACGCTTTCAGACATACAGAAAAGTTGCAAGAATCGTACAAAGAATGCCCATATACATGTCACCCAGATTCCCCCAGTGTTACCATTTTACCACATTTGCTTTTTCCTCCTTTGTCTGTCAGTACAACTGTCTATCTGTGTCCTTTTTTTCTGAAGTATTTGAAATTATAGACATGGCACTCCTTTATCCCTAACGAGTTGAATATATATTTGCTAAAAACAAGCAGTCTCTTACAGAAGCGCAGCGTGTTGTTCACGATCAGGAAGTTGACCTTGATATGACACTGTGATCTAATCTGGAGATACTCAGATTTTGCCAGTTGTCCCAATAATGTCCTGTATGGCAATGGAACTTCAGCATTCAGCCTTTATGTCTTCTTTAGTCTCCTTTAATCTGGAAAATTTTCTCAGTCTGTCATTGTTATTTCATGACCTTGATATTTTTGAAGATTATAGGCCATGTATTTTGCAGCGCGTCCTTCATGTTGGGTTTGTCTGATGTTTTCTTGTGAGTAGATTCAGATTACATGCTATTGGCAGGAATATCACAGAAGTGAGGTTTTGTTCTTCTCGGTGCATCATGTCAGAGAGCACATACTGTTGGTTTGTCCAATTACTGCTGATGTTCTTTGATCACTAGGTGAAGGTGGTATCTGTCAGCTTCCTTCCCTGTAAAGTTAGTATTTTTCCTCTTTGTAATTAGTAAGTATCTCATGGGGAGATACTTTGAAACTGTGTAAATTATTTTGCTCCTCATCAGAGTCTCACCCACAACCCCGGTGAAAAATGGGCAAGAGCATGTGCGTAGACATTTCATCAGAGGGTTTACAAATGAAAAGATGGTCAGCGACATTAGCCAGCAGGGAAATACGCATTAAAACCACAACGAGATCGTGTGTCGCACCCACCGGGATGACTGGAATCAAAAAGACACACGATAACAAGTGTCGGTGAGGAAGTAGAGAGATTGGAAACCTCGTACGTTGCTAAGTGGTAATCCCAAACGGTGTGGCTGCTGCGGAAAAATGTTTGGAAGTTCCTCAAACAATTAAGCATAGAGTTACCGTGCGACCCAGGGCTCGGACTCATGAACTGTGAGATCTTGGCCTGAGCCACGATCAAGAGTCGGATGCTCAACCAACTGCGCCACCCAGGCACCCTGCAGCATCATTTATAATAGCCCCAAAGTGAAAACCTAAATAACCATCAACTGATGAATGGATAAATAAAATATGATGTATGTCCATAAAATGGAATATTATTTGCTCTTAAGAAATAGAATTCTAATATATGCTAGACAGGGCAGAACCTTCAAAACATTATACTAAGTGGAAGAAGCCAGTCACAAAAGACCACATATTGGGTGGTTCCATTTACATGAAATGTTCAGAGTAGACAGATCTGTAGAGACTGAAAATACATTTGTGGTTGTCAGGGGCTGAGGGACGGGGAAATGGGGAGCAACCGCTTAATGGGTGCAGGATTTCCTTTGGGGTGATAAAGAGAATTCTGCAGTTGGTGGTGATGGTTGTACAACCTTGTGAATGTACTAAAAGCCACTGAATTAGCATTTGTTGATGATTCATTGGTGAGTCCATGGAAACAGTTATTATGGCGGGTGCTAAGGGGTGATTTAAAAAATTCCATCATCCCCGTGACATTTCTGTTGGCTTCCTACAGTGAAGACAGACTTTCCTTTCTTCCTCTTTCTTCCTTTCTTTTTCTGTCTTTCAGTGTGGATTCTTATGTTTTTCAGTGGGCTGTGATGCTCCACTATCATTATGTGTTCTGCTGCTCAAACTGTTCTGAGTTCGACCAGGGAGAACCCCATAAAGGCGGTACTGGTGTCTTTTTGTCATGCACCTGCCATTCTTTAAGTCTGTTCTTACGTTATACATAAAAAAACTATCCTGGTTCACCTTGTACTTTCTCTGTTCCAGCCCTGGAACCAGTTGTTTTCCAGGGAATACCGTCGGTGGAAATGGCATTTGAAAACGAAGATCTGGGAACTATGCGTGCTTATTACTGCTGGGACGCGATCGAATCTGAGCCCTCTTAGCAGACAGAGCTAGAACATGCAGGTGCATTCTAGAGAGACCTGGGTCCCTTTAGTCACTGTATATTATTAACTTATTTGTTCCATTCTAGAATACACAGAAAGTTTCAGAATTGCCAACCCATGACACAGTGAAAAGAAGCCTACTAACCAGTGTACAGTATTCACTTGTAGATCTCTCTTTGTCTTTGGTCTAAAGGTATATGGTTGAAAGACTGGTTTCAAAAGCTACCTGGGTTCCTTCTCCATCGCGCCCCACCCCCAACACCTGTCCCGAGTGTAGATGTGTTATTCATTTGAAAGATAGATCAGCTCATTTGTTTCTTTGGGGGGTTTTGTTTCCTGATCTTTAGTATTTATTTCCCTTCTTTTGAAATCATTGTGAAACATTAACATGGTTTCAAATGTTAGAGCTTTTTCACTAAAAATATGTCCCTATCAGTTCATAGAGCTCTTCCTCATTTTAAAGCATATTTTAATTAACGGAGTCTCTAGTAAGCAAATGTCAAATAACTTCTTGCTGGTAAAGAAATGTCAAATAACTTCTTGCTTCTTTACAGAGAACGTCACTTAATCTTTTAATTTGAAACTTATTTGCAAATGCTGGGACTTTTTAAAACGATGGCAGAGAATATTAAGGAACCATTTGTAATCCAAGAGAGCGAGCTAGGAAGATGGCTGATGTAACAATTGAATAATCAAGGAAGAGAGTGAAAAACTGAACTTTATTTTGTCTGCTTACCAGCTGTTAAAAGTGAGTCATCAAGGTCAGCTTGACCTAGTTATGTGTCCCTGGGGATAAATCAAATCATCTCCCCCCCCTTTTTTTTTTTTTTTTTTTTTTTTTTTTTTTTTTACTGAGTATCTACTTTTGCCAAGTGCCATTTGGACATAGAAGAAACATAAGATGCAGTCCCTGACCTTAAAGAGCTTCAGGTCTAATTGGAGAGAGAAGCCAAACATGGATAAACAGAAAATCCAATCTTGCGGAACAAGGCGCTGTTCCAGGATAACAGATAATTATTTAACAAATGGATTGTACCAGCTTCCAAGAAGGTCATGACTGCTCCAAGAGTGAAGAGCTCTGGGTACTGGCCTGTCCAGTCCCTGGATGTCTGAAAGCTGGGATTTGAGATGGTTTGGGAGAGCACATGGGTAGGTGCAGGGAACGGGGAAGCCGTTGCAGGCCATGGAGGAGCTGGTGGGTACAGACAGAGGCGGTACACCCCAGTGGTTTTGAGGACAGCACTGGTGGCAGACCACCTGGATTCCACTGCCGGCTCTATTGGGGTCAGGTCACTTATCCTTGCAGGTGTCAGCTACCTTCGTCTGTAACGTGGAGCGATGATGGCATCTGTCACATGGAGATCTTGGGAAGCTTAAACAAGGTAACCCATGCAGCACTTAGCACAGAGTCTGCCATGTAGGATGCTCTCAGTAGATATTTGCTATTTTTGTGTGAAAGCACAATGGTACGAAATTAGGGGATGCAATTTAAGAAGAGTGAATAAAGGGGCACCTGGGTGGCTCAGTTGGTGAAGCATCCAGCTTCAGCCGAGGTCATGACCTCGAGCCCCATATTGGGGTCTCTGCTGTCGGCACAGAGCCCGCTTCGGGTCTTCTCTCCCCCTCTCTCTCTCTGTACCTCCCCCTGCTCAAGTGCTTTCTCCCTCTCTCTCTTTCTCTCAAAAGTAGCAAATAAAAAATTTAAAAAAGAAGAGTAAATCAAGCAGCAGTCTGATTGGATTGGAGTGTTCGAGACGGGAGCGGTGGGAAGTAGAGCCTGAAATATGTTGAGACTCTCTTGTGGAGCGAGCAGCATCGTAGCTGATATTTCCGCGGGGCTTCCGGTGTGCCGGGCACGGTTCTGTGTGGTACGTGTATCAATCCATTTACTCTTCTCACCAACCTTATGAGCTAGGGATTACTAGTGTCCCCAATTTGTGGCTGAGGGCAAATCGAGGCACAGGGATGTTAAGTGACTTGCCCAAGTTCACGCTGCTTGGGAGTGGAGGATCCGCGGTGTCCGATCAAGGAGTTTGAGTTTTGTTCTGTAGGCAGTGGGGAGCTATTGGTGCCCTTTCATTGTACTTGTAGGTGTGAGGGGGGTTACTCACGTGAACTTGTTTGAGCTAAGCAATTGTTCAACCTGCCTCTCATACTAGATGAAGACAGAGAGAAGGGCAGAGAGAAAGGGAAGGAGGGAAGAAGAGAGGGAAGCAGGGAGAGAGAGAGAGAGAGAGAGAGAGAGAGAGAGAGATACCCAGGGCTCAGCAAATGAATGAATAATGATACTCCCTCACTCTGGGCTACCTCTTGTAGCGTGTATAATGGTGCGTAATGGAGAAAGCATCTCACTGGCATAGTTACAACTATGTGCACACTGAGAACTGAGTTTTAATAAGTGTGCATTCAGATGAAGCATATGATCTTATGGTCTTTTTTCAAACTTGAGAAAATATGATTTTCTTTTAAAAGGTCTCTAAATTTATTCACTGTAGATTCACTAATACTGAATGGGAAGTGGCACAAATACTCCTGTAGGCTGTAATATACGTACTAGCTCAGCAGACACACAGCGTTAACTAGCCTTGAGTTACAGGGTTTGTGGCTACTAGGAGAGACGTCATTACGTCACTTCCGGGAGCTGTTAACCTTGGAAATGGGAGAGGTAGTTGTGGCAGGTGCTTTCATTGGTAGAAGATAATCTCAGCCACACTTTGATGGAAATGCTTTTTAGACTTTTAGAGTTTCAAGAGATTAATATTCCATTCATGTTCATTTTAGGCGACACTAGCTTTCTTTCTTCTCCTGAGTATACATTATTACAGGACGATAATACTCGAATTGTTGAACTAGAGTAGTGACAAGTGTTTTAGTAAATCTGTGGAAACGCTTTGGAATCTGAGCCCTGTCAGTCTACGAATTAAGCAAATATATGCCCAGTTCATCTTTCCAGTGCAGTTTAAATATTTGAAACAGAGAACTCTTCAGCGTTTATAGAATGGGACAGATATTGGGCTAATAAAGGGTGCTCTTCTGAATACTTTCACATATTTCCTTGGCGAGCGGAGAGTACTTTTTAAATTATCTACATTACCATTGACATCAGTGGGCACTTTAACTCATACAATTGTAGACTTTTACAGCTGGCAGGAATTTTAGACATTATCCGATCTGGTCTTTTCATTTGACACAATAGAGGGTGAGGCTTAGAGAGGCTCAATTGCTTGTCCAAGGTCACGCACCTAGTACAGGCTGCCTGCCTGCCTGCCTTCCTTCCCTCCCTTTCCTTCCTTTCTTCTTCCTCTGCTCCTTCGGTCTCTTCCCTCTTCCCCCCTCCCTTCTCCTTCCCTGCTTCCTGATTTTCTCGCCATGAACATTTATTGTATTGGGCACCTTCTAGGTGCCAGATACCAGTCTGGGCACTGGGGACCCAGCAGTGAATGAGGCGACAATGTTCCCTGCTCTCATAGCCCCAATTTAACGTACTCATAAATGCCTTTCTTCCAGACTGGAGCTCATACTCTACTCTGTTACTCTGCTAGGGATTCACTGACCAAGACAATCTGGAGGGAGAGATAGCTTCTGCCTTAAACAAAAGCACATGTGACATTATGCAGTCAGCATTTGCATATTTTAGGGGATAGGTCCAGGAAGGGGCTGTTCTGTTTACCTTGATTCTGACAGTGTTTCCAAAGCCAGAAAGGCTGACCTCTCCAAAATCGGATGACCGGTGGGAAATTACTTTTAAACATATCGCTCGTGATGAAAAAGCATGCATTTTAGTGTATGAATATTTTATTGA
This sequence comes from Cryptoprocta ferox, assembly GCA_028646485.1. Lineage (NCBI taxonomy): Eukaryota > Metazoa > Chordata > Mammalia > Carnivora > Eupleridae > Cryptoprocta > Cryptoprocta ferox. Next base: position 5,299,140 of record CM053579.1, on the reverse strand, counting down.
GCAAAGTGCTTGTGAATAGCTCCAGAATTTTGTAATATGTAGCATGAAGGGTGTAATAAATTTCATAATTGAAAAAAGAAAGGCGATTACAAAAACATGGCTTTAAGGGGGCTAATAACTCCCAGAAAGAGCACACGAGTGCATAACCGCTTGCGCACGAGAGTGCTAGATCTTGCAAAAGGCCCGTACTGAAAGTTGCAGTCGAGTCCTTAAAAGGAAAGGGGACACTAAAGGTATCTTTATCTCTTTGCCACGGGAAGGAGGCTGCCTGAGGAAGCGTGGCTGATCTCCACTGCGGAGCCTGGCCCTACATCGCTTCGCAAATGGGATAGATGGGATCCAGGCTTCTGCTGGCTCCCGCCGGAAAAGCAGACATACAGATCTAGAAATATATTCGGTTTTCACGCATGCTTAGAGATCTGCTCACTGTTTCCTTGGGTGTCAGTCCACCCTTCTGTTTACGCTGCCCTTTCCTGGTTACCCGACGTGCACTTTGCACACAGGAGGCGTCCCGCATGCACAAGCTTGTTGTTCATGTCCAGTTTTCCAGGGTTTCTGCTTCTCCCAAAAGGCAGTCCCCTGAGGTCCTCTTTGGGGAGCACCAGTGTGCTTTAGCTGTGGTGGCCTCACTAGTCCGGAGAATGGCTCTTTTGGTGTTGTAGGTAGACTTTGAAAGGCTGCAAAATGGCCCTGCTCCGGGACTCTGTCCCGCACAGGCTCTCAGGCAGCGTGTGCACCTGCCCGGGCATGCGCACAGCATGGCTTTCCACGTTAACGGAATGCCCGTGTTGATCCAGAAGCAGCAACATTTGCTCATATGGGGAAAATGTTGACATTTCTAATGCAGTGTTGTGACCCGGCCAGAGTCACTGTTGGCAACGATGAAGTAGCAGTCATGCTGTGGCTTTAAGGGTTTCATTCACGCGGTGGGTGGGCAGGGGCCGGAGAGGGGCAGGCTGCACTGTTGTCACCTCATCGGGCCTCTCCTGTGGTAGCCCTTCCGACTTTTGAATTTGCCACTTCGCACCCCGAGATCAAACTGGAGGGAAACTACTTGTGAAGGTCAGAGAGGAGATGGACCTTTGACTTCTAGGTTCCAATAAGGAATGCGTTGAGCCCGTGGGGTTGTTCAGTGATTTCAGAAATTGTTCCTCCAGACCAACCATTCCCTGTTCCCATTTTTTAAAAAATCAAAATCTGCGTGTAAACTGATTAGAATGCTTCCTTTCCAGTGTGAAAAGTTGTGCTTTATTTAAGTCAAGGCAGAAATACCAAAGCAATATACAATTTATGCTAGCTCACCGGGGCAAAGTCAGGTTCGTTTGGTCACCTGCACGCCGCCGGCGTTTTTTCTAATCATCTTGCCCTGGATTGTTCGAGAGAGCTGATAAGAGATGATGCTGGATTAAAGTGAGTCGCAGGACCCCTGCTCTGTCTTTCAACGGAGTTTGTAGGGATGCAGTGACACACTGGCCATGGAGATCAGAGGAGCCACTGTATGTCATTGACTAAATGAGGCTGAAACCATGCCATCCATGGATCTGCATGGCACCTGGCCAGTCGAGAGCTGAGCTAGGTTGGCATTCACGGCAGGGGAGTCAGAAAATTGCTCAGGTCACACCTGGCCCAGTGGGTCTCGCAGTGTGGTGACAAGACAATCCAGTTGACGGACTTCGAGAACTTTCCTCTTTCCACAGACGGGGCAAACACAGAGGCAGTGAGAGGCATTTCACTGCTCTGATGTGACTTTTTAAATCTACTGTCACTAATGCCGCGGATGTTAATTCTGGCAGGGTTAGTTATGAGGAATTAAAAAGCCACTCTGAGCAGACTGTGCCTTTCGCACTCTGACAAAAACTAGGTCCTGGCACGAGGACATTTTCTTCGTTCGTATCCAACCCCAAAGGGCTGCCGTATGTGGTGTTCTGAATCTGACTCCTGAACAGGGGCCGCCGGGGAGACAGGATTCCAAAGGCCGGTGACTGTTTCAGGAAAATACTGCAGCGCCTGCCTGGAAATCACCCAGCCAGGGACATCCGGAAAGGAGAACGTATTTATTTGCTTGTTGGCGCGTTACAACTTTTGAAATACGGTTTTTACTGCATTCTGTGTAGACCCCACTGCATCTGGGCTCTCGGCGTTGGCTGTGTGCGGCCGCTAACAGGTAGGTTTGCAGAAGCTCCGTAATCGTTTGCTGTTTACTTTGTTGCCCGAGTGGCTCTAGGGTGTCCGTTTCCTTTTCAGGAAAATTTCCCCAGCTTCTTACAAACGAGGCACTCTTCCACCAGCCTAATGTATTGTACTCAATAGCAATCTTGTTACCCCAAATATATTGCAGAAAGTAAGCTGTGAAAAAAATACCGATATAAACAGGGCAGCTGTAAGGCAGATGCTTAATTTATATTACTGTAACCTCAAAAGGCCGTATTATGGAGGGAACCCACCTAGAAATGGAAATAGGTAAGACTGTAAAATGCTACCTTGCAGCCAAACTAAAGCCCTATTGTTCTACGGAGTAGGCACTCGGGCTGGTCCCAGAGCAGCAGCTCTCCACGTCAAGACTTTTCCAGAACACGAGTGTTTTAGGAAAGGCATCTGCTAATCATTACCAGAAAACACACAGTTGGATAGACATTAAAATATACTACCACCTTCCATAGAGAGCAAAGCCGGCCGTGTGAACGCAGAGGAGCAAGGACGGCCATTGGCTATGAGGGAAAGGAAAGAAGCAAATCCATCCATATGTAATTAGCCCTTCCCTTTTGTCTATAGATCATATTGCTCAAGGGGACCTAGACAGGCACCCGACTCTCGTTCTATGCGTGTGCTCTCTTTAACACCTTTCCCTGTCTGCTGAGTGGACCTACCTGGGTGGGCCTTGCTTCTGGTCGTCCGCTAACAGCGCTTTGCTTATCCACGCTCTGCGTGCTTTTGCGTCTTTCTCCCTTCCTCCCTCCCTTTTTTTCTTTTCATTCCTTCATCTCTGGAGCCCCTGAGACATTGGTGATTCTCCAGGAATGCATCCTTGCCCCCTCAGATTCTCTGCTAAGAAGTGCGGGCAAACCCAGCATTGCCCCGTTCAAGGTCCGAGCGTTGTCAGAGTGTGGGAGTGCGCTCTGTGGCATCTAGTGGCTCCAAAGGAGTCTTCGTGGACCCTTCCAGAAGAGCCAGAGAGTCATGAGGGCAAGGTGGAATGGAGCCCAGGGTTACTAATACCCAAAATAAGGAATTTCCACATTTATTACATTTCTTTTCTTTGGGAAATGTTTCCTACACCCAAGACTCAGTAAAATGGTTACTTTTCAATTATGATTTCAAAGAGGGGCAAACCAAGGCAGGGGAGTGGTCGTATGTGCAAAATGATTGGACAGAAACCATATGTCTCACCTTGTGATATTTCCATTCAGAAAGTACTTGTACGTATCAAAGCAGTGGAGGGTGCACAGGGTGCAGGTTGCTGTGTAACCCGTGTTTACGATTTCCCTTAAGTGCACAAGCTGGTTGTTTTTGTTTCCCTTCGAATTACTCTTACCACCGCCTGGGTATTACAGACAGGCCAGTGTAAGTGATGAGCGTGTATGTTCATCGCAGCATTAGCAGGTGTCATCCAAATGTGTGCTTGGTCTGGATTTTCTTCCTTTTGAGCTTTCTGTTTTTGCTGTGCTGCTGATACTGGTAGTGCCATCAAAAGAGAATGTGGGACATGAGGTCCATCCGCAGACCCAAGCCACGGTGAGTGGCGGGGGGGGGGGCGCAGATCATCATAATTAGCTGATGGCTAAGTTCTCTGGCAACGCTGGGATTGAAAGAACGCGGATGTGTATGGACGTTTGTCTGCATGTCGGTCCGCTGGCTCCGTTGTAGGGCAGAGAGTTCCAGAGCTCTGGAGTCAGGAGAGCTGGCCCGGCCCCACTCCTGACAGCTACATTAATTCACCTATGAGAGTTTCCGTCTCTCTCTCTCTCTCTCTCACTCTCTCTCTCTCTCTCTCTCTCTCTCTCTCTCTGGAATCAAGCTGATTATCATTTCTACCTTGCTTTTGTCGCTAAGGATCAAACCAAAGACCGAGCAAGCGCTTGAAGTACGAAATAGTGCCATGCATGTGCTGATTATTCTTGTGCATTGCATATTACTATCTATATCGCTTATTTAATGGCTTCCAGCCTTGATCCACTCTTTCAAGGCATGGACTGGATTTACTGCATCATTAGCGAAGAGACTTCCTTTTCTAAGAGGGCCAAGATTAGACTCTGTGTAACGTTGCCTTCCCTAGAAGTGACCACGTTCAAGTACTAATTTTACGTGCTCTTGAGCATTTGGCAAATGAAGCGGAACACTTTTGACAAAACATCTTTCCATTCAGACCGTAGTTTCACAACACAGACCTATCATTCCTGGTCAGAGCAAGGCTACACACCGTTTTCAACGGGATTTCTTCCTTTCGTTAAAAATGCAGTTCACCCACAACTTGTTCCTGTCTCAGGAAAATGCTTGCCGCCACATTTCCTCATTAGCTTTGCCTAAGACAGCCTCCTGTGTCACAGTGGATGGAGCCTTTATGAGCCTTTTAGCCAAATGACTGATGTTTGTCTCCTTATGTCAGATCTGAGGGCACGCCTGGCATCTCTCTTTATTCCCTGTCTAACACCATCAATCGAGCAGCTGCCGGCACCCATGATCAGGCTGATCATGAAAATGTGCTCAGGAGCCTGATGACGCCGATTGGCTTTTATCTGAAGAGGCTAGTAGATGCTGCCTACAGCTTGCAGTTCTGTGAACAGTGGATTTTGTCCCAGGACGGGCAGGTGACAATCACCTGAGTCGATTGGAACTAGGGGTGGGCATGCAAATTAGCTGTGGCTCATTATGGAAGAAGTTCTTAGAAGGATGGATCTGGTCTCTTTTAGCCATTTCTCCATTCACCCCTGAGAAGATCCTTTGGTCCTTTCATTCTGATTTCTTGTCCACTAGACAACTTCATTATTCCCAGGGCTGTGGGAAGAGAGATGAAGCCCAAGGCCTGCTCATAGGGAGTATGTTTCTCTAAATGCACTTCTAAGAAATGATGGCAAACACTTGTTTATGGAGAGCATCACATTTCAACTGTACCTTCATGAGGTTTCCCTGATTGTATGATGACAGCTTCCTTCCTTGCTGAAGATCAAAACGATCTGTGAGGTTTTGTGAGTCTGGGACTGCTCCCGGCCCGCCGACTGGTGGAATGATTTGCGTGTGATGGGGGCTTGGGCTTCCTGAGGAGACCCCCCCCCACCCCACCATTTGCGAGCTAGCTGGATGGGGTTAGGGGCTCTTGGCCTGTGGCCACTAGATAGAGCGTGGCTAGGTGCCTTGCGCAGTGTCAGCTCTGTGATGTTGATCTCATCGGTGCCACGTGTTCCCACCCAGGCTCCGGCAGGGTGACCTGTCCCTCACGGCTCTGAGGTTGTGGCAGCCTTATTGCCGTGCCTCCTCCCAGCTTGCCGTTCACCCAAAAGTGTAGCCATATTTCCCTCCCTGTCCCCAGATCCAGCCTCCCTTTGTATCCTTTCTGGCTTGGGAAACCAGAAGTTTGTTTTTTTAAATAATTTAGTTCAGAACCTCACGTTGCCCTAATGGTGTTTGAAATAGACCATTCTGCATGCCCTGTATGGGGGCGCAGGCTGCGTGCCCAGAATGACGTCTTTCCCTGTGGATTCAGGGAAACTTGGAGACACAGTAGCTGGAACTTGACGTGCTCATTTCTTGTCATTTCTGACCAGCTTTTAATTCTATAAACCAGCAAGTTCCTGTGGTGGTCAAACAGTGGGTGGGGGGGGAGCAGTCTTTATATTTGTTTAACACTTTGTATAAATGGTATATCATGATTGCATTTCTCTGTAATGACAAGGAACCTAGAAACATGGGTGTGAATAAGGGCCTTGGTGGTATGTAAAATACGTAGTTCAAGGCCACCGGGGACCTAAAGAGGAAGTTTGGTAAAAAGCATTGGTTTGCAACTCTGAATTGCCTAGGGAGCTTGGAAAACATACCTGTGTCCAGAATCCACATGTAGCAGTTAAGTCCAAACCTCTGGGGAGTGCCCTGGCATGGGTATGTTTTCACAGCTCCCCAGGTGATTTGAATGTGCAGCCAGGCATGAGAGCCACTTGTATGGTAGAAGCATGAGGGTCTGCCTCAAAGATGGGGCTTCTCAGTCTAGTCTCTGGCCTTATTGGTGCTGTGAACTTGGATAAATCATTTACCTTCTCTGAATCTCGGGATCCTTATCTGTAGGATGAGAATCCGAGTGATAGCTACTGTTTATCAGTTGCTTCCTCTATATCAGCCATGTGCTGACTGCATTACCCGTGCAGTCTTCCTGAATCTTCACAAAAACCTCAGAACGGTTGAGTACTATAGTCAACTCCGTTATACAGATGGGAAACCGAGGCTCAGAGAATTTGGAGAATTTGTCCAGGGTTATACAAATAATGAACGTGGAACCAAGACTCTAACCCAAGTGACATTGGCTCTAGAGTCTAAGCTCTTAACCATTATTCTAGGAAATATGGACCACCACCGTCATGATAATTTCTGTGCAGAGTTTATATATGTTTGAATACTCTCTAAACTGTGTGTGGATATGCACGTGGAAATTGCTTGTTGGTAGTGGTCATAGTGGTAGGAAGACTGGGCTGGGGATTTCAGCTTCGGAGACATCGACCCTTTGGAACTGCTTAACCCAGCCAGGCTTTCATAAGGTCTGGAATCAATTCAGAAGTACATCTGGGACACTCTCCTCAAGACCTCTTTTTACCTAATGTTTATGTCTGCTAAATTTCAGGTTCTTGCCCAGTTTGCAGAGCTAACTGTGTAACATCAGGGACATAACTGGTGTTTAAAAGAAGAGAGGTGTGGTTGTCATATGTGAATTAGCTGCTCGGACTTTTTTCAGAGCCGGATTGATCACACACATCTAATTTCACTCCTTCTAAAGCCACACCAAAACTACAGTGAAGGGATTTTTTAAAGGGATAAGTCCCAAAGGACTGGGACAGTGGAGTGGAAATAAAATTTGGGGAGCTGGAGTAGGTGGAGAAATAGTAACCGATTTAGCAGATCTAGAAATCCAAGCTGTAAGCCGGCAGCTGGAAAAGCAGAGAGCCAGTCCAATTCGTGTCACAGAACCCCGAGAAAGCCCAGGAACTGATGGTGCCAGATATCCCTGGAGCTGTGTAAGAAGACGTGAGATCCCTTACTTCCCTTCCTTACTCTTCCCTTCTCCCACCTCTGCGGGAAATGGGAGGTTTATTCTCTGAGAGGGTGAAACAGAAGGTTGTCCCGGGGTACTTTCCTGGAAACAGGGACATTAAATGAAACCATGCATATGCCACCAACCAAATTCGGGGACTGCCAGTCTGCTTCCCCCAGAATGCTGGCAAACAGGATTCATCCTGACATTCCAGAACAAAAGGAGATAGAGAGAAATGTCCATAAACTTCCTGTAGGAGGGAGGGAGAGACAGAGGGAAGGAGGGAGGGGGAGAGAAAGAAAGGCAGAGAAAGAGAGAGAGAGGGAGAGAGAGAGAGAGAGAGAGAGAGAGAGAGAGAGAACAAGCAGGTATCATACAAAGGGACAGAAATAAGAATGGGTATGAACTTCATAGCAACAATGGAAGCTAGAAGACAATTCTCAAGGAAAATTACTTCCACCCGAAGATTTCTCCCTAGCCAAATGATCGGTCAAGTGGGAGGGTCGAATGAAGACAATTTCAGACACTCAGGATCTCAAAACAGTTTGCCTCCAACCAATCCTTTCTCAGCAAGCTACCAGAGGATTTGTTCTGCAAAGTGAGGGACTATATCAAGGAAGAGGATGGCATCCATATGGGAAGGGAACACAAGAGCGCCAACACAGGAGACCTGCAAGGGCAGGCTGCGGGGTGATGGTGAAGCAAATCCCACATGTAGACAGGACCAGTCTGGGTTGGAGAAGGTCAGAAGGCTCCAAAGGAAATTTATCACATTTATCGAAGATCAAGGGATGGTATTTCCACAACTGGTAGAGAGTTTGGGTTTGTGTTAGTGATAAGTGCAGAGAAAAGTAAGCCAGACAAGAATAAAAGCCAAAGATGGGCATTAACTTCAAAGAACTGTGCAGGAAAGGAAAACCATAGTCTAGATGACTTAGTGTTGAGTAGCATGTATAATCATGAGAATGGAAATGTAAATTTCAGTGTAACCGAAGTTTTGACAAAGTGTGTTTGGAAGTTGGAGGGATGGGAAGACTTGAGTATGTGGTTGGGTAGGGGGAGAGTAAGTGGGCTAAGTGGTCACCTTCCACTGAGGGAAGGGATCGAAAATATCTAAAGCTGGAAAATCAAGAGCTAGCCATACAGTTGTGTTATGTAGAGAAATGGGGGCAAGTGTGCAGAGGACGAACTCAAGAAAAGTGGCAATTGCCTCTGGAGGAGGGGGAAGGAGATGGGGATTAGGTGCAGGGCTGGAGACTGTTGTAACAAATCATTTGGAACTAGTTGACGCTTCAGCATCACGTGCGTATATAAATTCAACCCCAAGCGTCTTCTGCTCCTTTTTGCAAACACGGCAATGAAAAATACCCTGAGATGGAAAATGAACAAAGTAATAGAAAGTCCTACTGAGCAGGTAATGGTCACAAAAAAAAGAAAGAAGTTCATCAGCAGAGAAGCAAAGCCTTCCTCGGAGGTTAATTGTGAAGGAGAAACAATCTACAGCTAAGGAAATGGGCTCCCTGCATCCAGGGAACAAGAGCCTGCCCCCACCGTTCATGGCCACTTGCGAATTGGCATGACTGCCGGGCCAAAGGGCCAGGAAAGCAGCACAAAGACCCCTTCATCTAGCCAGGTCTCTTCATTCGTTGCTTGCAAATCCAGTGGCACTGACCCAAATCCAATGGGCACTTGCGAGGTAGCCTCTGAAAAGAGCATAAAGTGGGACTGCTATGTTCCATCTCCTTTGTCCAGGAATTGGGATTTTCCCTGACTTTGGCATTGGCACTGGCATCGCGCATCGCTCTTTAGTATTTCAGCTCTCTAAACTAGGCCGAATAGCGACATGCTGAACACTGGGACAAATCCTCAATGCCAGTTAGCAAGATGTAATGAAATCCAAGAGCTCAGCGCACAGGAAAATCATATTAGCAGATATTTGTAGGCATTTACATAATTGATGTGACTCAGTAGTTTAACCAGGAGAATATGGGAAGTATGTGTTAGTGTTTTCACCTCCTTTTGTCTTTCGGAATAAAGATGTGGCGATGGCAGTATACATCGACTGACTCCTCAGGGAACATGATCTATCTTGCCACAGTAAAAACTCCCTGATAAACTCTCAGCGTTACTAATGAATGACTCAGTAATGGTGCTCTGTCAACACTTCCTGTCTGTCACCGGGTAGCGAGCGAGGGGTTACTGTAGCTGGACTCTCCAGAGAAAGGGCAACATCCCATGGGGCAGATGAGGATGAGGGTGTCCTAACTACCCTGTTTGCTAGGGTGAAGCTCCAGTTAGTTCATTTGAAACAGGTAGTGCCTTGGTGGAGTTTTCCAGGATCGTCTGCTTGCAGTGCTTTGTAACAAAGAGGGGAACTTTTAAGCTGGAAAATGCTTAAGAGCATTTAAAATCTCCAGCCCTGCTGTTTTTGAGTGTTGCCCTAAGAAAGGCCCTAGAAGGGGGCGGGGAAGCAGAGGTGGGCAACGAAGGGAGTGCAGTAATTGCAAAGAGCGTGGTGGGCTGGCCAGGGACTTTTCTTTCTGTGCACCAGGTAAAATCCACACAGGAACCCTTAATCGCATGTTGTTCTATGGTATTATTAAGTGAATACATTTTTCATGGCCCACCTGCTAGTGTAACTAATTAACAGCCATTCTCATTAATTACATTGATCAGGATCATAAAATAATTTCAAATTGCTGAACATGATCAGCAGGAGTAAAATGGTTTCACTTTAATCCCTTAATGATTTTTTCATGATTAATCAAACAAAATATATGTAGTTATTTGATCCACTTTTTTCATCTTGGAACTGCAACTCAGGGCAATTATGGTAGACATAAAGTTGATGCAAACAGAACTACATTTCATGCAGTAGCTAATTAAGCAATAAGGCACAATGGGGTGGGGGGATATGATTATCATGAGATAATCACCCCCCTGAGGAGTCACAAAGCAAAAGGTACAGTTGAGTACCTCTGCTCCCACAGGGCTGTGATTACCTTCCGATAACCACATATCCCGTCGGTGCCTTACTGCTCATCGGAAACTCTTTCTGTTTTACGCAGAAATAAATTGAGGAAAAATGACTTTGATCATAGGAAATGGTTCATTACAGTATAAAGGTTTCATCTATTAATAGTGACACCATTAATGCGTGCTTTAGAAGGCTAACTAATCAATCATACTGTTCTCATGTCATCCATGGGTGCTGGAGCTCTTTTAAATTTACTGTTTACACTTTGAAGAAAGCATACATTTGGTGGTTTGGGTGTGTAAAACATTGTCTCCAAATGCTCATCCTTCTACTACTTTTTGATCGAATTGGAAAGTTCTTGCATTTAACATACTAAACGTTTCTTGAACAAAATCATAAAAGAACAGTAGGGTTACTCACGCAGGCTAAGAAAGAAGAAAATACATCTGTTAGCTCTCAGCCATCATCTCGCACATTGCTTTCAGCTCCATAACTTTCCCTGTGTTGTACAGCCAGCTGCAGACCTGACGGTGGGAATGCACGGCCATTTCAGCGGGGAAGATGATTCGGGATCTTTCTAGGACACGCTTCCTCTCCCTTTCTTCCAAAGGGAAAAGGGATGAAAAAAAATCACACCCACCCAAAGAAGAACGAAGCGAAATGACCAGTATCCTTCCTGTGCCCAGGGCCAACTGGCAAGATGGAAGGTCCTGCTCTCTCAGATGTCTCCGTCTGCAGCATCAGTTTCTCCATTCTCACCTGTGCATTCCGTGGGGTGGGAAACTTAAGTTCGCCCCAGCCACCAGACCGAGTTCTTTCTTCTTTTAGGAGCAATAATGGGGTTAGAGCACGGGCACACGAAAGAAGAACAAAATAAAATCAGCAACCGCACCAGTCTCACCAACAGTGTCTAAGCAACAAAGAATGGAGACTAGCACCTAATGGTTGACAAACTTTACTTTCAGCCAGGGTGCCTGGTAGTGTGCTATTTGCATTGGCTCTACAGAATTATTTCATGCTTGCTAATTGTTAAGAGACACCTTGTAAACTTTATTTTGACCGACTAAGCGTCCCTTTTCATTATTAAAAATCACTGTAATTGAGATTGAGGTATACCTAAAACGATCAGATTTATTTCATTTCATAATCCGCCCCCCCCCCTGCGCCCTTTGGCAAAAATATTTAGGGCATTTTCAAAAGTGGTTCTTTGTATGTTTGTTCGTTTCTGTTTTAACTGTAGAACGATAACAAAGATAGTTGTTGGTTGTTGAAGATGTTCATCCAAATTGGCCCAGGTTTCTTTCAGAATGAGGATGCCTGGTTTAGCGTCTGTGGGCTTCCTGGAGGAAATGTAGCCATGTACTTATTGTGACCCTGTGAAATGAAGATAAATCGTGTAGTGTGCAGGATACATTACTGACTTTATGACGTGCAGAAATCGGCAGTTGAGCACCTCCCTTCCATAAAAGCAGCCTTCCATTGCTTATATTGTGTTTTTAATGTAACTTTGTTAACAGTGTGATGCATTGAAAAATTCGAAGGTAAAACAGTTGGACACCAGACCCAGTGTTTTTCCTTCAAGTGTCGGGTAAGTGCTAGTTTTGAAAAGAACAGTCTGCTTTAGCCCTCCTAAACGTTCAATTCAAGCCATACTGCTTGATGAAGGCAAACCATTTGGCTCCATGTGGCTCTGCTTGGCATGGGGCTCTCCACCATTAGAAGCACATTTTGGTCAGGGTTAAGAACGAGCAAGATTTTACTGAAAAACAAAATAGGCACAAGAGATAGGTAATCAGTATGATCTTGAGACATTGGCTTCACACTGAGCGTACTGGTCCCGCAGCTTATCTCAGGTTCGCAGCACTACTCAGGCTTCCATTCCGCATTACGAAGAGGAAATGTCAGTTATTAACTTAAGTAGCATAGGTACGAATTGTAAAAGGGCTTTTAAAGTGCCAAACGCTGAGAAAGGAAATTAAATGTAGTTATTTATGATAGAGCTTTGGAAATACTTCGATTTGTTCTTGGGAGACCTGGCATTTAGATTTTAAATTATGTGCACTCTTCAAACCTGCACAACTCACGTAAAAATAATAATAAAGGCATCGTCCCCTGTAATCATCCACATGTGCATTTTGTGCGTTTGGCTGTGGATATTTTCCTCCCAAAGCAGCCGACCATCACCACTTGAGCCTTCTCTCACATGTGAAACAAGATTGTGGCTGAGGAGTTAAAATGATGACAGATGAAGCTTCACGGATGAATGAAGGTCACTTGAAAAACTCTTAGCAGTTGGAGTTCGTTAATTTTTTGGTTTTAATCCCTGCGACTCCTCAACATTTGGTGGAGACCGAGTAGAGGAATCTGCACCTGTAAACAGTGCAGGTGTTTTGATCTTTCCAGGCTACGCAGACCTGATAAAGTCTTGTGTGGAATTTAACGGCACAATAGGTCGTCAGCTAGATAGCCCACATGATATCAATGAAGTGGGGGGCCAGCTTTGGCGAGACAGATGGAAAGGGCTGCTTTAAGAAGGGATCAGAAAAGGCATTGCTCCTCCGCTGGCCTTAATCCACTAATCTGATGTTATTATTAGCGATAAGGAGCAGTGGCCAGAAGAAAATCTCATTCTCTGCAAATGTCATTTAAATAGGACTCTGATATTTTCCGGTCAAGTCGACTGGCTTTAGTCAAATAGTGAGCACTTTATTTGTAAATGCGGGGTTGGGGGGCGGGAGAAAAGCTTCAGTTCAGCAGTTCTTAGGCCGTCGGCTTACCAGTATCGATTAATTGTTCAGCGGTGGCCGCTGCTTCTTTATTAAATGCGCAGCTCGCCATACACAAGGTATCAGGTGTAGGAAACGTTTGTGGACAATTCACCTTTTCTCCCACTGTGGCGGGCGGACCCTTCCGTGTTTCTCCACTACCGTTCCTGGGGATTCACCTCCTTCCCGCTCCAGCTACTGCCCCCCGAGAGTGAGTGATGAGGGTGAGCCTCCTCCGGATTTAATTTCTTCTCCTTCTCCTTCTTCCTTCTGGGTGGTCGTTAGGCTCTGTTGGGAAGATCTTCCCACTTAAGTACTAATTGTACTTCTACATGTAGCACGTATATTGCCAATGAATCCTGTCCTCGGAACCTTGCTTGGGGAATGAGGCCTGTCAAGAATCGGAAAGCACTCTGTGGGACCACTCGGGGTACTATTTAACAAGTGATCTGCTTTTTGTTTTGAAATCAGACCCCAGTGAGGGCAGAGCCTTTCTGGTTTCCTAAAACATCTCCCAGGCAGAGTGGAATATACAACCTTAGAAGAATTTGGCGTGTATGTAAATCCTCAATTGGTTTACTACCCCAAATCCACCTTTAAGAAACACAAATCCAAAAAAAAAAAAAAAAAAAAACTTTCTAGCCCTTCCCCATCCTTCAAGAGCAATTTTTAATTCATCTACCTTTAGGATTCCCCAGCCCTTTAAGCTCCCTTGGCATTTAACTTCTGTGGCCCTCACTTGGCATATGGCATAAATTACATGTTCGTGTCTTACGCGCACCTTTTCTTCCCCTTCCAGCTAGAGAGTTGGAACTTCGTAGGGCAAGGCTCTCGTTACTGGAAATCCATATATTGAGAATTTTCAAGAATTAGTTCGTTTGAAAAGATTTTATCTGGGTCTCATAAATCATCAGAGTGCCTCAGAAATGTCGGCATTTCAGCGTCCTAGCAAGCACCTCGGGAAGCCTCTTTTGGCAAGCAGCATAAAAATGTTTGGTTATGTCCTGTGTCCTCGCTGTTGATACACAAAAGATGGCCAGTATACCGATTATTCTTTCCTCATCCAGTAAATTTCTATTGAACGGCTACTATGCGCTACACATTCTAGATACTCGAGGATACAGCAAACAGCAAGACAAAGCAGAAGGTGATGGCTGCCATGAATGAAATAGCGTTGGCTCCCGTGACAGGGAGGGGTCAGGAGACATGGTGGAGTGGGACACTACCTGGACTGGGGTGCTCAGGAAAGGTCTTTCGGAAGAGGTAATAATTGAGCAGAGACATGAAGGAAGAGCTAGGAGGAGAGTGTCGTGTGCTAATTGTACAGCATATACAAAGGCTCTGAGGCGTGAGGGAGAGAAAGGAGGCCGGTATTGACATGAAGAGAGTGATTGAGTTGGAGAGTGACATGAGGTGCGTTCAGAAAGAAAAGAAGGGGCAGATACATTTCATTCCGAGTGCAGTGGGAAGCCTTTGGAGAATTGAAGTCAGGCAGTGACAAGATTTGACTTATGTTTTATTAATAAGAAGTTGCTCTGGCTTCTGTGTGGAGAGTGGGTTGGAGGGGGTGATGGTGGAAGCAGGGACGTTCTTATGGCAGTTGTCCAAGTGGGAGCTGGTTCTGGCTTAGACCAGAGTCGTGGACTCATAGATGGAGGGCAAGGGACTACGTTTTGGAAGCACGCAGATGAAACTCGCTCAGAGTGTTCAGCGAACATGTGGAATCAAGGAGGGTCTTGAGGCCATGCAGACAAGAGGATGAACAGAGAGGAGGGCAATATAGAGTCATAGTTAGGAGCTCACACTTTGGAACGGAGTGGCGCTGGTTGTGATCCTTGGGCAAGTTGGTTCACTTCTGTAGGTCTGGCTTTCCTCATCTGTAGAAAGTGGGTAATAGACGCTACTTCGTAGGTTTTTCTTGATGGAGTGTGTAAGAGCTAATGCTGGTAAAAGGCTTACTGGCACAGTACATCATACGTGCTCAAATGATAGTTATACAGGAGTGTTCATTGATAAACAACTTTGGAACTTTGTATAAAGTTTTATTAAATGGCTGAAGAGGGACCCCCCCGCCCCAGGTGAAGTTTCTGATTCGAAGTGTTAAAAAGTCAAGTCAGAAATTCCACTTAGCTGAGGGCGATGCCAGTAGTGTGTGTAGCTGGCTATCGTGGGAGGGTCCCCCCCCGCCACCGCTACACGAACCGTAAGAAATAACAGCATCGGAAAAGGAAACCCTACACAAAACCTCAAGCTCAGCATACTTTGAAGACCAAGGGGCGCCTGGGTGGCTCAGTCCGTTAAGCGTCCGACTTCAGCTCAGGTCACGATCTCACAGTTCGTGGGTTCGAGCCCCGCGTCAGGCTCTGTGCTGACAGCTCAGAGCCTGGAGCCTGCTTCGGATTCCGTGTCTCCCTCTCTCTCTGAAACCTCCCCCGCGCACACTCGGTGTCTCTATCAAAAATAAATAAACATTAAAAAAATTAAAAAAAATAATAATTGAAGACCAAGAATGCCAAAAGTGTGGAAAAACCTGTGAGTAAAAAAGGAAAAATGACCAAATCCTAGCGCATGATCTTATTCTTCCGGTCGCCGCCCTGCTCACTCGAGGCTCAGCAGTGAGCAAAAGGGAGACTGAGAAAATCTTCAGAAAGACCTGATGTGTGTGAAATTCCGTAAATTCTTGTATGTTGAAAATGTTCCCCCTCCCACCCTTTTTTTTTTTTTCTGGAGCCCCGATGTAACAGCTAGATACAGGTTCTAGTGGCTTTCTTTCATTGAATTTTGGTTTGTTTGTTTGTTTGTTTTTAATGCTGCTCCATTGTTTCTTTGGTTTTGGTAAACGCTTGTCAGTCTCCTCTTGCCTTGCTAAGTTATTTGATGGTGTTTGTCAGGTGGTCTTGAGAGCTTTGTCTTTATCTTTCAAATCGAATGGTTTTACCACCTTCTTTCTTTGAGTTGATCATTCTGGCTGATTTTCCTAGGTATGCAGTGATCCCCTTTCAATGAATTTATTCAGGCCTTGTTTTCTATTTGGGAACATTTTCTTGTATTACAATTTTACACGTTAATTGTTCCAATGTTTTGTTTTTCTTTTCCAGGGACTCTGGTAATATGGATATTATTTCTGACCTTTTTTTACTTTTGTTTCTGTGTCATTTTTCTTCTCTCTTGGTTGTTTTCTTTGAATGTCTCATCTTAAATTTTCATTCGAATCTCTTTTTCTTGTAATTTGTTCTTTATTTTCCAGATTATTTTGTCTTCTCCATTTCATTCCTATATTTCATCAATTCACTTCTTATTCCTTTGTCTTGTACGTTAAAAAAAAATGTTTATTTATTTTGAAAGAGAGAGAGACGAGAGAGAGAGAGAGAGAGAGAGAGAGAGAGAGAGGGAGAGGGAGAGAGAGAAAGAAAGAATCAATCCCAAGCAGTTTCCACGGTCAGTGTGGAGCCCGGCGTGGGGCTTAGTCTCATGACTGTGAGATCATGACCTGAGCTGAAATCAAGAGTCAGATGCTTAACCCACTGAGCCACCCAGGCACCCCTCTTGTACATTTTTAATTTTAGTTTCTGCGTTTCTGATTCAAGGTAGTGTTTAATATCTTTAAATAACTTTTTGAGAATGTTCTTTTTGAGTGTATTCTTCTTTATAGTGTTAGCCTCACGCTTTTCTTGTGCTTCATAATTGTTTCTTGGAAAGGGGATTTCCACAATGGATGAGAATAAATTTTCAGTTCCTCGGCACTGACATATTCACAAAGAGTGATCACGTATTAGTTCACAAAGCAACAATCAATACTCTTCACAAAGTAGAAATAGTGAAGATAACACTGCAGTCACAATGGAATCAAACTAGAAAGCACTAACCAAATAAAAACTAGAATGTCACTTTTATCTAGAAGTTTTAAAAGCTCCAATTAATTCCTTCTTGAAAGAGGAAATATAAACTAAAATTATAGATTAAAAGATAGAAATAAAAATACCACATAGAAGAATCTGTGGAATGCATTTAAAAGAACAGAGGAAAATTCACTACCATGCACACTTTTGCCAATAAAAATGAAAGACTAGAAATACATGGGGAAATACCCAGATCAAAACACTGCAAAGAGAACAACAAAAGACACCAGGAGAAAAAAACACAAGAAGGAAAATAATAATGATAAAAAAATGGAAAATAATGAGCTAGGGAACAGAAAAAAGAGACTAGATCTAATCAATAAATCTAAATCCTGTGTCTTAAAAAATTATTAAAATAGAGAAATCACTAACTTACTAAAAAAAGAGAAAGAGAAAACACTTTGCCAAATAGTCGATGAGAAGGAGGAAATATCCATCGGAAAAGAAGAAATTAAAAAAATCACAAGAGGCTACTTTTCAGACATCCATGGAGACTGGAAACTTCAAGAAAATTGATAGTTCCCCAGAAAAATGTAGACCACCAGAATTCAGATGATCTGATTTCGAAAGCTTAAACCTGTGAACACCTATGAAAGCAGTAGAGAAAGCTACTAAGGAGCTACCTCACAAGAAACCAGATGGTTTCATTGTTCTGAAACTATGTATGTGTTATGGTTGATCAAACTTGTGAATATATTGTAGATAATGAATGTAAGTTTCTCACTGTTGGAAGGAGTAACAAATAAGCAAAGGGAGAAGGTAGAATAAAACTTGTGGTGTTGGATTACAACTGTAGGTATCAAATGGACACCTATATTTTAGATAAGTAAGTGATACGTGTGTGCACACAAATACCTATTTCCTGGCTTGATCTGCTGTGAGAGCCTAAACGGAATAACATCCTCACAGCAATGAACACCCCTAAAAACACCCAGGTTTTGTTTTTTAAATACCATCCTCCAACATGGGAAACCAGGAACGCTTGGTGAGTTGATTGATTCCAGCACCAGGACCAGAAAAGACTAAAATAAGTCTGAAATATCTTGTGTCAGAAGGAAGGAAGTGCAAAAAGTTGTCAAGGCATGTCAAAAGGACACGGGAGCTGACATCAAAAATATAACTGATAGAATAAAATAAATTCTTTTTTATTCATTTATAAAATGAGCTCTTACTGCTATAAAAGAATAAATGAATGCATGATCGAAATACAATGTCACCACTTGAGAAAGACCATGGTAGAGTTGTGGCAGGCACGATCCACCAATGGATCCTAAAATCTATGGATGAATGTTTGAGGAGAAACGAGATGTTATCATGGTCTCAAAATATCTCCCCTAAATTTTGATCAGTGGCAAAGGAAAAAAATGAAAAGAAATGAAAAAATTACTTTAGCAATGTAGCAGACATCTCTCCAACTAAGTGGTGAAGGTTCCCAGCACCAGTAATAAAATGTATGGACCTCACGGACTTCCTGAAGTGATGCACTGAGATGAGTAAGATGACTTTAATGTCACCTTTGTAGCATTGTTGCCCGTGTGCATAACCTACATGTGACCATGATAAAACATCTGACATACCCAAATTGGGAGACCTTTTACAAAGCAATTCACCAGTATTCATCAAAAGTGTCAAGATCCTGGAACTTTGACCTTGAGAGAAAAGATGTGGAATTGTCACAAATCGGAGGAGGCCAAGGGGACACCACTAAATATAATGCCAAATCCTGAATGGGATCCTGTAACAGAGAAAAGGGCATTAGGGGAAAACCTGATGAGATTTAGTGTTTCATTAATATCACTTCCATTTTTTTAAATAATTGGATTGCAGTTTGTAGGTTAATATTATGGAAGGCTGGGCAGAGCATGTACATGAATTCTTTGTACTATGCTTGCAACTTTTCTATAAAGTCTAAATGTCTTTCAAAATAAAAAATTAAGTCATCCTTGCAGATAGATTCATAACACTTTCTAATGCCAGCCAACTTTTTAGCAGCCTTCACAGTTTTCATTGTGTTCCCAAGCCTTTTAAACGCCATGGAAAGGGCATCTGGGTGGCTCAGAGGTTGAGTATCCAGCTCCTAGTTTTGGCTCAGGTCATGACCTCGTGGTTCACGGGTTCAAGTCCTGCATCGATCGGGCTCTGTGCTGGTGGTGCAGAGCTTGCTTGAGATTCTCTCTTTCCCTCTCTGCCCCTCCCTCCCTTCAAAATAAATAAATAAAACCTTAAGAAAAACCTTTAAAAATGCCATAGTATGTTGTTATGAACGGAATGCTTGGATTTCCCATAAAAAGTGAATGTTGAAACCCTATGTCCCAATGTGGTGGTATTTGGAGGTGGGGCCTTTGGGAAGGAGTTAGGATTAGAGGAGGTCATAAGGAGTCGAATGTCATGAATGGGATTAGTGCCCTTATTAAGAGTCAGGAGAGAGCTTGCTTCCCCTCTCTGCCCTGAGCTATGTGAGCATTTGGTGAGAAGGCAGCCATCTGCAGCCCTGACGAGGGCCCTCATCAGAACACAACTGCGCTGGCACCCTGACCTTGGTTGGCCTCCCTGCTTTCAGAACTGTTAGAAAGACACGTCTGTTGTTTGAGCCGCCCGGGCTGTGGTAGTCTGTGATACTGGTCCTGGCGGTCTACACTACATGTTTCAGTTGCCATACTGTCCAAGGATGACCAGTTTTCATTCACTTAATACTAAAACTATATTGCATGTAAGAAACACCTGCAGATTTTGCATGACTTCTGGGTCATGCTTAAGAACATCTAGTTATCATTGTGCAACATAGGGGACACACATAGAAGAGCCAGTTAACAGAGATTTCTGGATGATAGAATTCCACGTAAAGGAGTTGTTTCCCCGATTTAGATCCGAGTTAACCTGGGTGAAATAAATAACTTGTTCTCTCTCTTCTTTAATTTTTTAAAAATTTATTTATTTTGAGAGAGAGAGAGAGAGAGAGAGAGAGAGTGTGTGTGTGTGTGTGTATGTGCATGAGTGGGGGAGGGGCAGAGAGAGAGGGAGAGAGAGAACTCTAAGCAGGCTCCACACTGTCAATGTGGAGCCCAATGCAGGGCTCAAACTCACAAACTGCGATATCATGACCTGAGCTGAAATCGAGAATGGGACGCTTAACAGACTGAGCCACCCAGGTGCCCCCTCTCTCTTAAAATTTTTTTTTAACATTTATTCATTTTTTGAGAGACAGAGCAGAGCAAGAGCAGGGGAGGGGCAAAGAGAGATGGAGACGGAATCCGAAGCGGTCTCCAGGCTCTGAGCTGTCAGCACAGAGCCCGACGCGGGGCTCGAACTCAATGACTGCGAGATCGTGACCTGAGCCCAAGTTGGACGCTTGACCAACTGAGCCACCCAGGCACCCCTCCCTCTCTCTTTTTTTAAACCATTACCTCTGAGAGCAGAGTTGACCTTGTTTCCGGGCAGTACATAGTTCTCTTGCTCTAAGGCCATGGTAAGAAGTTGGCTTCTTCACGTGTCAAGCACCATATTTAGGATCTTGGGCATCAAGACACAAATTAGAACATTGAGGTCCTGCTGTGTGCTAAGTACTTCAAGATGAGGAAGCAGGATCTCGCACAGGTGGAGGAACCGCCCCCCCCCCCCCCCCGCCAAGCTCACTCAGCTAGTGGATAGCCCTTTCACGCAAATCTTCCAGATTCCAAAACCCCAGATTCTTTGCGTTATCCCAGGCTGTCTCTAGAACAGGAGTATGAAATCATTTGAGGACATGGCCAGTCTAGACTTCGGGGGCAACATCAGAGCAACACCCACCACTCCATACAGATCCTGGGGGAGTGTCCTATCTGTCACGGATATGTGACCTAATACAAACTGTTTCTTTCGTCATCTGAAAATTTGTATCAGTGAGTTTATGGCATAAAAGCTTTAATTTGTATTGACTCACAAGGGAACATCTCTTCGAAATGCTTCTAAAACTCTGGGTGTTTTCTTTGCCTCTTATGTGAGTTACATGCTGTTAATGTGTTTGGTAGGCCTTTGCTATTTCCACTGACCTGGGGGAGGATTTGGACTCAAGATGATTCTTACGTGTCACAGGCGGGTTTGCTATAGAAATGATAAGATGAGCCTTGTAACAAGTTGTCGATGCCTCACCGTCTTTTTTTTTTTTTTTAAATGTCTATTTATTTTTGAGAGAGACAGAGACAGAGTGTGAATGGGGATGGGTCAGAGAGAGAGGGAGACACAGAATCCGAATCAGGCTCCAGGCTCTGAGCTGCCAGCACAGAGCCTAATGCGGGGCTCGAACTCACCAACTGTGAGATCATGACCTGAGCTGAAGTCGGACACTTAACCGACTGAGCCACCCAGGCGTCCCCCTTGCCATCTTTAGAACTCCTGCTACATGGGAGTATTTAATAGACCCTGTAAAGAGGCAGTTGTCTTCCGTGCCCTGAAGTTCAACACCCAGCCATAACGCGGCCTCGTTGCCTTTACGGAGGTCTAGGAGACAGTGGGAGCCCTGAGAGTAGGATCCTCTGTCGGCACTGACCTCTCTCTCTATCTGGTATTTGATTAGAGAAGTTGACAACAAAGCTGTGGTTGGTTATTGGATTATCTAGTCTGGCAAGGTTTACTCCAGGATCCACAGCCCTGGGCCTGACATGCCCCAGCGTGTCCAAGAATTTGTCCAGATGGTGTGATAAAGCTATCAGAAGGCCATCCACATACAATTAATTTTAATTAGATTAAAAAAATACATAAAAACCGTGCAGTACCTCTCTATGAAGGAACGGGAGGGGTATCATGAAGTCCGAGGAATACAGGGAGCGAACTGCACCTTGAGAATCAGTGGGAAATTCTGGCTGCCTGGCGACTTTTGGGAAGTTGTCTGGCTCTGGAGGAGGCCAGGGTTTTTGTTGTTTGTTGGTTTGCTTGGCAGAGGAGTTGGTGAAATCTTTCACACTGGTCTGTGGACATCTCCAGAGTCTGCATTTTACATTCTTGTCCTGAAATTCAATCTTACTTTGTAATGGCGTATATGTGTAAAGGTGCTTTTAGCAACGGGAATGGTGAGTGCAGTGTGGAAAGTCTTTGAGCCAAACCCTGTCTTCGATGTGCACTTAAGTTTCCATTAAAGGGGAGTTGCAACTGAGCTCACAGAGCTGAGGGTCAAATTTGAATTCTGCTGGAGGAAATCAGAGTATTAGAAGCTGGGATATAGGACTTCACTTTTCCCCGTGCTGACATTGACTTTCCTCTTGAGCATCACCAACTAGTAAGATCTAGTTCAGTTGCATGATTTTTTTTTTTTTAATTTTTCTCCGCTCACCCAAATCCAGAGATACAAATCCGGAGCTTGTGTAGGGGGGGGTCTCATATAGATTTGCGATATTCCTGAGGGTGTGTGAGATCTTAATCACTTTCATATTTTATTTATAAAGCAAATGTTTCATGACATTGAAACATTAAATGGATTTTACTCAGCCATGTGCAATGTATAATTTTCTAAAATCTCTGATTAATTTAATATGGGCGAATTTCATTCTTTGATATGTGGCCTTACTGTAATTTACAACAAGCTATAAATACTTGAAATGCCGTGGAAATGTGGTCTGGGGGAGAGTATTCACACCTGCCTTATATGCTAGTCGGGTTGTATTAAGCTCTGAATGTACATGGGTGTGTTTCTGGGATACCATCTGAGTTGCCTTCCTTCTGAATCTATGTAACGACTGGCTGGATTATAGGGGTCCTCCCTATTTTCTTAGCTTTTGATCCAAAACCAAGCCGAAATCTGGGGAGTTTTATGGAAGCATCCCTTCTTTTATGCACTTTTAAATTTTTGTCAAAGCAGAACTGCCAACTCTGATCCTTCCCTGCTTCTGTGCAAAGGCAGGTGAAAGGCAGCCTGCAGCCCCGGGAGAGGAGGCTTTTCTCTGAGTTCCATGGCCTGCCCTTTGCCCCTCCCACACCCAGCCGGTCCACACCCTGTGAAAGCTCGGGCTTCTCCCTGAGTACTTGCCCAGCTCTGCTGCTGAGTATTCTGAACCTCGCTGATCCTCACTTCCCTTCTCTGTAAACTAGGATTGTTTTAAAAATCAGGTATTATGTGCACACACGCACACAAAGGCACACATGTGCACGTGCACGCACGCACACACGCATGCACACACACAGACAAGGGTGGGCGAGCGTCTGGTACATAGCATGGGTGTATCATTATTACCACTGTTGTTCATTTTCTGCTATTAATAATCCTGATTGTAAATGACTTGGTATCGAGTCACAGGTGGTAAACATGTATCGGTCATTTGGTGATGTGTGTTAATGGCCAGCCCGCGGAACACAAGCTGGGATGCCTGACTCGTCAGTTACGGTTTATGCCACTTGGCCGTGATGATCTGTGCCTGTCAATATTCCTTGTCACACGATGTCTATGTTTTTGTGCATTTCCTTTCCAGACAATAACAATGGAACAAGCTGTCCTCCTCTTTTCTGTTTTCCCCCCTTCATTTTGATGTAGCCGAAGCAGTACACCTAAAAGGGGTGTAGCTGCCTCTTCCTCAGTCTACAAGATTAGTGACTTAATGGAGTCAGCTGGGGATCTGTTCCCCCAAGTGCATTTCTGACATTCCAACTGCATTTCCAGTGGGTAACGTGCCTGGGGAGTCTTGTGGACCGAAGCGGCCGATGTGCCAGGTGCTGCTGCGAAAACCTGCCGTTTGGGAAGTGGCATCGGGTTATGTCCGTACGGAGCCACACCGGCCTCAACTGGTCCTGTCAGCCTTTGTTAGGTCCACTGTGTTAAGAGTTAGAATAAAATCTATTTTTTTTCCATAACTTTTATTTCTCTATATAAATAGGAAATTCCCCTCAAAAGGTAATTCAGGAACCTTATCTAATGGTAAATACAGCTAAGGAGGAAACGACACTTTGAAAGAATCATATTAGCCAACACTGAAAGCAACAGCTTATTAAAAGAATATTTCGTAAATTCTTGGTACTCAGTCCGTGTTTTTCAGATAATACCCGGTCTTCCTAACAGTCCCAGTGCAAACTCGGAAACAGGCCTGTTTATGAACTGTTTAAGGTGACTTTGCTTAGGCAGAAAGCTGGAACTTGGGCATTCAGGGTCAAGTGCTGACAGGTAAGGAAGTCTCTTGGTGAGCAGTCGTGGTGTTAGGCAGCGGAGTATTTCCCGTGGTGCATTCTTTTTTTTTTTTTTTCTTTAAGTTTAATTCCAGTACAGCTAGCATACAGTGTGATATCAGTTTCAGGTGTACAGTGTAGTGATTCCACACTTCCATACATCACCCAGTGCCCATCGCGGTAAGTGCCCTCCTTAATCCCCTTCACCTATTTCCCCCAACCCCACCGCCTCCCCTCTGGTAACCATCACTGTGTTCTCTAGACTTAAGAGTCTATTTCTTGGTTTGCCTTTTTTGCACCCTCGGCTTGTCCATTTTGTTTCTTAAATTCCACAGATGAGTGAAATCATATGGTATTTTTCTCTGACTTATTTCGCTTAGCATAATACCCTCTAGTTCCATCTGTGTTGTTACAAACGGCCAGATTTCATTCTTTTTTATGGCTGAATAATATTCCATTGTATGTATGTGCCGCCTCTTCTTTATTCATTCACCTATCAGTAGACACTTGGGCTGCTTCCATAACTTGGCTATTGTTGATTATGCTGCAATAAACATTGGGGTGCACATATCCCTTTGAATTAGGGTTTATGTCCTTTGGGTAAATACCCAGCAGTACCATGGCTGGATTGTCGGGTAGTTCTGTTTTTAACTTTTTTTTTTTTTAAGTTTCCTTATTTATTTTGAGAGAGAGAGTGTGTGTGTGTGAGCAGGGGAGGGGCAGAGAGAGAGGGAGAGACAGAATCCCAAGCAGACTCTACGCCATCAGTGCAGAGCCTGACTCGGGGCTCGATCTCACAAACCGGTGAGATCATGACTTGAACTGAGATCAAGAGTAGGACGCTTTAACTGACTGAGCCACCCAGATGCCCCTATTTTTAAGTTTTTGAGGAACCTCCACACTGCTCTCCAGAGTGGCTGCACCAGTTTGCATTCCCACCAACAGTGCACGGGGGTTCCCCTTGCTCCACACCCTCACCATCACCTGTTGATTCTTGTGTTGTTGATTTTAGCCATTCTCACAGGTGTGAGATGATATCTCATTGTCATTCGGATTTGCATTTCCAGGATGATCAGTGATGTCGAACATCTTTTAATGGGTCTGTTGACCATCTGTACGTCTTTGGAGAAATAGCTGTTCACGTCTTCTGTCCATTTTTAAATTGGACTTTTGGGGAGTTTTTTGTTGTTGCCTTGTGTAAGTTCTTTATATATTTTGGATACTAACCCTTTGTCAGATACGTCATTGGAAAATATCTTCTCCTATTCAGGAGGTTGTCTTTTAGTTTTGCTGATTGTTTCCTTCGCTATTCAGAAGACTTTTATTTTGATGCAGTCCCAATAGTTTAATTTTACTTTGGTTTCTCTTGCCTGAGGAGACGTAACTAGAAAAATATGGCTGATGTCAAAGAAATTGCTGCCTAGGATTTTTTTTTTTTCTAGGATTTCTGTGGTTTCAGGTCCTGAGTCCATTTTGAGTTTATTTTTGTGTATCGTGTAAGAAAGTGGTCCAATTTTATTATTTGGCATGTAGCTGTCCGGGTTTCCAAACACGATTCGCTGAAGAGACTGTCTTTTTCCCGTTGGATATTCTTGCCTCCTTTGTCGAGGATTAATTGACCATATAATCATGAGTTTATTTCTGGGCTCCCTATTCGGCTCTCTTGATCTGTGTGTCTATTTCTGTGCCTTCCATGGTGCATTCTTATGATGTGGCTTTCTAATTTATTAAAATTAACAACAGCTAATTCTCTGAGATGTGTGATTTTGCGAATGCCATACTTTGGAAGGTGGCTTTTAGAAGACAGTCTCTTAGGAGAAGCTGGCTTGTTGCCTCCTTCTCCTGGGTGGTTCTCAAGGCCTTGCTGCCTTGTCTACAATTTCTTGAAATTAAATACAAAATTCAGGGAGGATGGTCTAGTGGTTAGCATAAGTCTGTGAAAATGAGCAATATATTTGTGTATACATGTGCAGTATTAGTTTTCTATGGCTGCTGTAACAAGTCACCATACACTTAGTGGCTTAAAACAACACACGTTTATTCTCTTATACTTCTGGAGGTCAAAAATCTGGAATGGGTCAGTAGGGCTGTGCTCCTTAGGGAGGCTCTCAGGGAGAATCCCTTTTCTTGTCTTTTCCAGTTCCCAGAGGCTGCCTGCATTTCTTGGCCTTTGGTTCTCCGTCATTCTGACCTGTGCTTCCGTTGTCCCCACCCGTTTCTCCTTCTCTGATTCTGCCTCCCTCTTATCAGGACCCCTGTGATAACACTGGGCCTGTCCACATAGCCCAGCATAATTTTCCCACATCAGTATCCATAACTCAATCACCTCTGCAAAGTCTTTTGCCATATAAGATAACATAATCACAGGGTCCAGGGATTAGGATGTGGACATCTTTGGGGGACGTTATTCCTCTGACCACACATAATTAACCTCATGCCTCAGTTTCCCCATTTGCGAAGAACTGGCTAAAATGCCCTCCTTCCCCACTAACCCTTCCACTCTTTGAAATTTAGTGAAATATTTTCCCCAAAGCGCTTTAAGCGCCTTTGGGAATTAGTTCTCGTATGAGTTAAAAAGTGGTTAAGGGTGATATACTAGTTGAAATCTGAAACATGAGACTCAGAATTTTCTTACCTCACCTTAGGTTCTCACCTGCCCTTCCATCTGTGACTTGGGATCTCCCGCCATGTCTCCACTGACCAAATGCGATTGCAGTTTTTCTCCTGCTTGTAGTCGCGCCACCCCCCCCCCCAACCTTGTCCATCTTACATCTTCGTCCCAGCTTAGCCAAAAGCCTCCCTTGGCAGAAATCACTTCTTCCCTGAGCCATTTGATAGAGTCTGAACTCGTCAGCCTACACCCCATACCTTCCACGGTGCCCCCAAACTACTTCGCCATAGTCATCTTCCTTGGATTCCCTACGTGTCCTCTTTCTGTAGACAGACTTGGGCACTCACTGTGCCCTGAGTGGGCTGCATGTGCTCCTAGCCCCGAACCTCATGTTGCCCCCCTAGCCTCCCCCCGCCCTGTTCCCTAGGGTTCCTTGGGGATCCTCCCTGTCTGGCAAAGTTCCGGTTTCAACTCCTCCATGAAGCCTTCTTGCCCACTCCAGCCTTCGGGGGTTTTTGCTTCTGCGAGCCCTCTAGTAGTTATAACCCATGCCACTCATTTTGGCGGTTGTTCGGGAGTGTCTAATTTTGTTAATTATCTTTATGTGTCAATAGGTGGTATTCCTCCAAATAATTATCATCTTGAGATCAAGGGCCATACCTTGTGCATTGGCGAGCTCTCCACTCAGCATTTAGCACCCAGTAAGCCTTAAATACATATTTCTTGATAACAGTGTGTGTGTGAATAGGGATTAGCTTTGCAGACCTTTTGTTCTGGGATTTATTTTTCTGCGCTATTAATCAGGCACTTGATGCCATTTAAATATATGGACATTTAATTTCTTAGTTTGCACATTTAATTTCTTAGCTTGCACTCTGTCTGCTATAGAAAATTATGTACTGGCTCATTTTTCTGCCTGTGAAACTATATGAAAGTTCATGTAATTCTGCAGTGAGCTGTGCAGACAACCTTTTGTAGTTCTGACAATAGGGATTTTTTTGAGCTTCGGTCCACATATCTGACCAGGCCTGTCTGAAGAGATTTCTCATCTGTGGGTACTTTCTCCCTACTTGATCTGTCTGAAACCTTTATTAACAAAGCCCTCCCTTCCTTGTGCTCTGTTTTCATAAGGACTAGTCTTTGTGATTTCCTCCAAGGACGCCCCCACTATGAGGCGGTAACTCTCTGCGAAAGCTATTGAATATACACGGCTTTCCCGATACGTGTAGCTTCTATGTGCTGCCTCCCCTGTTGTTGCCAAACTGAAAAGTATATGCAGTCATATTAAGCAAAGGAAGACAGATGCTGCGTGGGTAGGAAAGCCATTTCTAGGGGCTTCTGAAGGGATACGAAGACATGATCATTAGACCTGTCCTGGGTTCGTGGGATCCAGCTCTTAAGAGCTGGATTTGTGCTTCGGCTGTCTGGCTTCTGGCAGACTCTAACAAGAGAAAGCTAGCACTGGGCGTTT
This sequence comes from Cryptoprocta ferox, assembly GCA_028646485.1. Lineage (NCBI taxonomy): Eukaryota > Metazoa > Chordata > Mammalia > Carnivora > Eupleridae > Cryptoprocta > Cryptoprocta ferox. Next base: position 5,271,061 of record CM053579.1, on the reverse strand, counting down.
AGTGCAACACGATTTTCTGGGTAGCAAGAGGACTTAACCGATGTGCAAGTATTTATGAGCCTATTGATGAAAATTCCAAGTGGTTTGAGGCCCCAGATAAATGGCCTTCGTGATCCTTTTTCTTTTTCTTTCTTTTCTTTTTATTTTTAATTTGAGCCTTTGAAAGGATGGGGAGGGAAAGAGGAGGGGGTTGATCTTCCACCGATGTTCCAAAATAATCACCGTATTTGTGTCAAGGCTGCCTTTTGAGGCTATAATAATGATCACATCGCAGATTTTAAGACGGTCTTTTCACTCCAGTTTCTAAATTGGAAAGGCTCTTTCCAGGACACTCAATGGTGACCATAAGGATTGTTTTTAGCTTTCATTATTATGGCCTGCCTCCATTTTGCACCCCCTAATATACGAGGCCATAGAAATCAGAAATGTGAATTCAGCCTTTTCACTTATCATTGCAGTTCCCCACTTATCGTTAAATCCTTAATTTTGAAGGCTCAAGTGGCCTATTGTGCTGGCAATTAGCCAACTGCAGGTGCAAAATCTTGAAGGCATCGATAGGGAGGTCTTGGTGGGAATCATCTTACGAACTGGATCTCTCCTTATGCACCGGGGTGCAGGATTTGTGAAGGGTGGGTGTGAAGAATACTAAATGGAGACAGATGCCATTCCAGGAAAGAATTGCCGAAGCCCATGAAAATGAACATGAAATTGCTTGTCTGAGGGTTGACCTTCTTTGCTAGGCAATAGGCCAAAGAGACCCTTCACCCTAAGCCCTTCACAATAGAAATAGCCAGGGCACAGTGGAGACGGAGGCGGTTAGATGAGTACCACCGCTCTGCCATCTGCCCGTCAGAGTTCAATAACGCTGCAGCCTTCCACCCCTCTGCACCCCACTCAAAATCAAGGCCAGATGTTCAAGCTTGGCATTTAAACCCCAGCACAATTTGGCCCCCAGCTTTGTCTCCCATCAACCCCCACCCTTACCACTCCTAACCCTGTGCTCTAGTCTCCTGTTTGTCACCCAGGCTGTTCCCTCTTTCTGAAATGCCTTTCCCTGCTCTATACACCTTAACTAATCTGTCAAGAACCACTTCAAATCCTCATGTCTTCTGAGAAACCTTTCCAGATCCTTCTAGCCAAAGGTAAAATCTCTGTCAGCCACATCCCTGCAGCACCTTGTAACTCTTTTTTTTTTTTTTTTTTTTTTTTGGGTACTTAGGCTTGCATTCGTGTGATTTATGTCTCATTCATCTGTGTATTCCTCTACAACCGAGCCCCAGTGCTTTGGCACCAATTCATTAAATTAAAACAACCATATAGCCAGCTTAGGAGAAACTTGGCATAAGAAAATCTGAGCATGTTTTTTTAAATAAGATATATGAAGAGTTGGCAGCTCATTAATGACTTAATGGAGAGGCTGGGGGGCCATCACAGACAAAGCTGAATTGTTAGGAGAAACTATCAATTGGTGATCCATCGGAAATGGAGACACACCATTTTTAAAACGATAGTCGCTGAGAAACGGGAAATTGATTGATGGTAGTTTAACGTGCAAATTTGCACACACTTTTGCAAGAACATGGTGTCACGCGGCCCGGTGACACCTACAAGCTGCGTTTTGTTTTGTAGCCTACTACGCCTTTCTGAAAAATTGGGCCTTGCTGTCCAATTAGATGGGAGGCTGCATTGTCCTTTTGAGGGAGAGCAGCGTCCGTTGATGCCATTTGTGGATCTACTGTTAGGGGTCCGATTAAACAAATGAGATACAGTATTCCAGTTTGCAGCCACTCTGAGCTATGATCCCTGCCCAGCAGGGTGAACACTTTGTCCTCGCCGTAGCCAGCAGGACTCAGGAAACCAAGCTGAAGACTCAGCTGAATCCCCATTTCTGTAGCAGGCCAATTCTCGCACATCTTTCTTCGGTGGTTCATGGATGTTCAGTCTTACCTTTCTTTCTGGGCAGAGATAAAGGACTAATCATTTTTCCTGAAGAACGATTCTGTGCAAGAGATTCTACGCATCATTTTCCCACCCTTGCTTTTTTGTTGTGGTTTTTATTCCCCACATGAAAGTCCATTTCTGTTAGCCAGAGTCAGTTCTTGCTTGGCTCCAATGATTTTGTCATCAGTTTTTTAATGTCTGCAGCAAGTTTATGTGGCCTTTGACACCCTGCACAATTGGCGCCTGCCTCCTCCTCCTGTCTTTTCCATGTGGAGGGAGTTCAAGCCCGTTTTGGCTAAGAGAGTAAACGGAGTCATGAAATGCAAGAATGTTCTCAGCAGCCAAAGACAAACTCTCCTGAGCTCCTACACCATTGTGGAGTCGCCTCGTGACTGGCTGCCTTATACCCGGGAGGTGTGATCATTTGGGAAGAGTTATAATGGAACTGTACTTTGACAGTGCCATTCTGGGCCCTTTAAAGTTTAGACAGAGTTGTCAAACCATTATCGTGGCTCTACATCATAATCCCTAATAGAAAATTACTGTATGTGAAATTAAAATGAATCGTTCCTGATTTCCCCATCTCTTTTCTATTTGTGCCTTTAGGGGGCCTTTAAGGACTAGAAGGCAGAATATTATGAAAGGAGATATATTTGTTCTACTCCTGAGAAGGCTCAATGCTCTTGGCCTCGCCGTCTGTGAATCATCCTGTCTTTCCTCCCTTGAAGGATAAATATGGCATTCATTCCAACCCATTTAGCCCATTATTCTTTTGTATATAAAATAGGCCCAATTAAGACATTCTTGTGTTAATTTCTGCATTCTATGTATGGCTAGAAAGAGTTTAAAAATATCCATCGCTACGAACGTCTCAAAATGCTTCATGCATACTGAACATACAGCCGCGGCACCCCCCCCCCTCCCCGCCTCCAACTGAAGGCAATAATTCACCCAATCACGGAGATTTGCGATTTTCTGTTTACCACTTACCTACATTAAGGGTCTGTCTATGCACAATCCAATATTTAGAGGAAAACATGTGTTTGTAAATATCTGGGGTTTTGACTAAAAATTTCAATTTTCATCCAGATGTCTGGCATTGTAGAGACCCAGCCTAGGAGTCTACTCTGTCTCTGCGTGTGTTAACTCATTCACAGCTACTCAAGTGCACAAGCGGAAAGTGACACGAGTGCCTTGTTCTTCTCCCTCATCTGCCTCGGCCTCCCCACTCCTCATCACCGATGACGGGGCAGGGTCATCACTTTCCGAGGTGTCTCGCTGAAATTCCATTTTGAGTCTGCCACTGCTTATGCCAAGTCGTTAGACGGACGCATTTGGCCAAGTCTGGAGACCTGGGCTCTAATCCTCCCCTTACCACTTCCTGGCCGTGTGATCTTTGGAAACTCATTGAACTTCTCTTGAGATCTGGCTTCTTCAGCATTGAAAACAGAGGGAACCTAGGGACGAGTTGGGACCCTGTAATCGCTAAGACTCTATTGCAGCCCAAAGTTCAGTGAATTCCCTGAGCTCCGCCCCGTGTATAAAAATTTGGTATCCCTACTGGCTTTGAGGTTATTCTGGCATGTTTGTGGGTAAGTTGCTAGAATATACAATAACTAAAAACATGGTTTTAGAAACTTTTTGGAAAAAGGACATTTTAAAAGACAATTCCACTTTCTTATGTTGATGTGACTCACAGTTACCTCACATTCATGTCTTAAAATTTTTTTGAACATTTATTTATTTTTAAGAGAGAGAAAGAGACAGAATACAAGCAGGGGAGGGGGAGAGAGAGAGGGAGACACAGAATCTGAAGCAAGCTCCAGGCTCTGAGCTGTCAGCTGTCAGCACAGAGCCTGATGCGGCGCTTGAACTCATGAACCGAGAGATCATGCTGTGAGCCGAAGTCGGACGTTTAACCGACTGAGCCACCCAGGCGCCCCTCGCGTTCACTTCTTGTAAAATCTTTCTTTTTGATTAACTCTGCGTATAAGAACCTCATGTGAAATATCTATCCCCAAGATGCCATAATATTTGGTTACTGAAAAGATTAGCTTCCAGAAGAGATTCAACAAAGTTCCTCTGAATGATGATATAAAGCTTTGAATTTCAAAATGTTGCTTTCTGTTAAAAAGGTATCTTATGGCAGGGAGAACGTGCTAAACCTTTAAACTGAAGTGACATCTAGTGAGAAAATCTAGAGTATATACAACGAACCTTCTTCCTCATTCATGTTCTCTTGCACTCAAACTCTCCCTCCTCCATATATATAAACTATATATATATATATATATATATATATATATATATATATATAGAGAGAGAGAGAGAGAGAGAGAGAGAGATGGGTTGATTGATTATTGGAAGAAGCTGAAAATTATTTATAACCTGAATTCTATTCCTCCTGTAACTAACTCTTACTAAAAATTCTAAATATCTATTTGAGTCATTAAACAAAACTCATTTTCTTACCTAGGGGACAATTGAAGCTTATAACCTTTGAGATGGAATGAATCTAATTAAAACAATTGTACCATTTCATTCCTTTATGAATCTTTCCCTGTATGGTGACATCAGCAGAAACTGGTACAAGGTAGATTTTACAAGAGGGCCTCATTTTAGCTGGGAGGGTTTCTTTAGGCATGGTTATACTTTTCTTAATGAAGAAAACAAACGGACGAATTCTGCTACTGAAGACATGGGTAAGTCCCACATGGGAAGGGATTTCTAGCCAAAATGGACACCTATCGAGCCAGTCACTTCTGGACAATCCATCAGGATGAAAGAACCACCCATGCTACTGAGTGAGGTTGTGGCCCAGCTGTTCAGAGGCCAGAACATGTGTGGGGATACTCAAGGACTCTGGGGGAATTGAGGTGAACCGAACCTTGTTTTCTTCCAGTTCCTTCCTCAGCCTTCTCCGTGGCCTGTTATTCCTCTTCAGAATCCCTCAAGCTGGGGGTTGTGGGGGATTCCCCAAATAGCCATCCGTACAGGCCCTTCTGGCTTCCAGAAAGACCCTGTCATTTGGCCAGCAGGAGTCCCTTCTGACCTCTCTGAACCTGGGCCTCCAGACTTCCTTGCAAATGGCTCAGGTGCTAATGTCAGCAAAGCAGTGCCAGGAATGGGGGGGGGGCACCCTGTGTCTTACTGTTGAAGCAGAACCCGAACACGGACTTTTGACCACATATATGGCTGAGCCCTGAGCTCGCATTATATAGAAGAAATCCTCCGACTTCCCCTGTCAATTTCTGTTCCCAGATAGCTCCAATGTGTTTGGTATACCTGACTTTTAGCAGAGCTGTTAGTGAACATTGAGCAAAATGCGACTCTCATCTTTTATTCCTGCTACTAGTCTTCTAGGAGGTGGCAGATGGCCGGAAGACGAGAGATCGGTGGAAGAGGAGCCGTCGCGTTAATCTAAGACTTTTCTGTATATTTCACAGCAGCCTATTCCACACACGCCTTCTGTAGACAACCACGTGGGGGTGCTTTGTCGTATTTTGTGTGTCTGAGCTCCAAGCTGCACAGGCTCCATGGAGAAGTCAAGGCGAAGATACGTGCCTCAACATATGATGTTTGCTTTCTGTCCTCCTGTGTCTGTGGGTGACTTGCCCAAGGGGCGGTCTTGGTGACTGCTCTTTCACCCGTGGCTATGTGGTTTTCCGGGTTCTCTGTTATCTACCGGCACATTTTTGTTTGCTCTAGAAATTCTTAATTGAGATTATTGTCCTGACAAAGCATTTTCCTCAGCGTGATTAGATGAAGTTCATCATTTGGGAGAGTGACGGCAATTACCACCTCGATGCAAGCCCTTTTGTGCTTAGCTTGGGAGGACTAGGTTCTCCACATACCACTAAGATGAGCGTGTGGATGTAGTTAGCATTGTCAAACCCTGGAATTCAGTCTGGGCAGAGCTGTCACCAAGATGGGAGTCAAAGGCATTAGCTTTTCGTGGGGAATAATGCCTTGGGCCATTGGTTGTGTAAAGCAAGGCTTGTCTCTCATTCCGACTCAGTGGGCTAGGAAGGGATTTTCTTAGGATATCATCATGCGTGGTGGTTTGTGGCTAACAGACGTGAAGGGAATGAGCTAGGTGGCAGAAGAGTTGGGTTTGTACTAAAGATTGTTTGCATTTTTCCAAGAACAACTCTTGGTCATACCATTCTTGTTCATAAGCTATACCTTTGAACTTCTTCAAAATATAAGGCCAGGGTCTTTGAAAACGCTGTGTGAACCGCTCAGCATGCCATGGGCTCAATAGAGAATACAGCCATATCCTCTTCCTATGGTGAGGTTTTTGGTTGCAACTTAGATTGGCCTTACTCTGGGAAGACATCCACTTTGGCAGAGTTGGATTCTAGTCTCTCTGAGACTCTGATCATGATTTGTGACTTTGAGCAAATCGGTTTATACATCTCTACTGGGTCTTAGCTTCTCGGCCCCTAGTGCGGCTCTTTCTCTCTCTCTCTCTCTCTCTCTCTCTCTCTCTCTCTCTCTCTCTCCCTAGGAGGTTTCAGGACTCTGGTCTCCCTAAAGGAAAGCAGTGCCTGTTTAGCCTCTAAATTTTAGCCAACTGTCGTAACCACTCATTTCAGGAAAACCTTTTATCAGAAGCGCCAACTCATACCATAAAGGATTGATGGACAATGTCAACTCTCCTTTTGCCTAGTCTGCCCTCTGTCGGCGATATCGATGAGTATTCACACACCTAACGGCACTGTCAGAGAGTGAAATAATGATGGAAAGCACTCTCACGGGAGGGCCGTCCAAGGCAGTAACACCTTCCGAACCAGACAAGTGTATAAATTCAGAAGAGGCGATCTCTGGGAGCTGACCTGGTCTGGCAGCTACAGCAAAAATGATGCTGAAACTAAGGGCATACCTTTTCCGAATTATGGTACTTGTGTTAGAGCAGGAGCCTTCTTGGACAAGACTGGGAAGACCTGTGTAAGGTGTTAGTCATTAACATTAAAAAGAAATGGCATGTTTCAGACTGTCTCAGACTACAGGGGCCGCACAGCCCCCCAGCCCACAGTCGATGTGGCTTCTGTCCCGCCCAGCTCCCTTGGAACCTGTGCTCTTCCAACAGGCAGTTTCACAATTCGGCTGGCACGTGTGCCCTTTAAAGCCTCCAGGGTCAGTGGAAGGGCCGCAGTAAGCTCACGCTTTTATAGTCAGATCGTGATTCTGTAAGTGCAATTTGACAAATGCCACACATTTAATTTAATTCTTGTTTCTAAACCGGTAGCTCTAGACGTTGCAAGCCAATGGTAAATAACACAGCTTAGGTTTTTTGTTTTTTTTTTTAAAGGGCCAGATCTAAACAATGTCTGATTTATTGGGCAATTTTGAAGTGTTGAGAAATGCACCTTCTCAAGTTAAGCTTTTTTAAAGCTGCACAGGTTTTGCAGTCCACTGTCCCTCCCTGTCACCACCTCTAAACTTGTCACCTATCACTCTCTATTTGGGACTTCTGTCCTTTACTGCCTACGTTTGCCAAAAAATCTTGGTGCGTACAAAACTATAATGACCTAGCTCTAAATATATTTGTTTCCAGGGACGCCTGGGTGGCTCAGTCAGTTAAGCATTCATTCGACTCTTCATTTCGGCTCAGGTCATGATCTCAGGGTTTGTGGGATCGAGCCCCATGTCAGGCTCTGTGCTGACAATGCGGAGCCTGCTTGGGATTCTCCCTCTCTGCCCCTCCCCCACTCACTCGCAGCTCTCTCTCTCAAAATAAATAAACTTAAAATTTTTACAACGTGACATTTTTCTGAAAAAGGCTTTGCTTTCTGTTTTAGTGCATCAACATTGAAGTTGCCTCTCACCTTTTAAAGTAGCGTAGCCAGATTACTGGCATTATTTTACTTTCTATACCTGCGTGAGTATACCTTTTAGGTTGCCCGTGGCCTTCATATTTAAGTTGTTGATCATAAAAGGATGAGTTTCAACTGATTTTTACATTTTCCCCTTTGCGTATATGTACACTTTTCAGAGAACAATAATGACCAGAAGGGAAGGTAAGACTAGCTTGTCTCAAATAAATGTACTTAGTGTTCATATCTTTTTACACTTCTTTTTGCTTACCCATCAGTAGAATTTATAGTGCCAAATAATATCCTCTGTTACTTTCGGTGTAAGAAAAAGTACTACTGCCCAAAGACACACCGTAGGGCACCTGAAATCCAGGTGAAAACTGAAATCTCTGTGCCCTACTGATCCCGTCTCCACCCTTCTTCCATGGTGACAATCCTTTATCTATTTGGACATGATCTCCATCTTAAAACCATATTCAGAAACATTGATGGCCCGAGAATGGAGCTTTAAGAACTGCCAGGGGACATCTGAAATTTGGTTTGCGCTCAGCTGAGAGCACAATCCAAACGAGCAGGAGAAAACCACTGCTAACACTTTGAATCTCTGATTGGGAGCTCTGGTTTCTACATTGTTCTCACCCTTCGCATGCTCATCTGCGAAGCACCTCTTGTGCGTATCCATCTTGCGGGCTTCTGAGCAGTGTCCTCGCGAGTCGGAGGGACCTGCCGCTCCTCACTGACTTCGTCCCAGTGATTGGCTTTCTGCGCAGGCTTTGCTTGTCCACAGGGATGAGCTACTCCAAAGGAGGGAGATCTAACTTGAGGCTCTCTGCCCAGCAGCCAGACCCAGTCAGTAGCTGTGAATATGGACCTCCAGGCGCTGAGCTACAAGCTTGATGCGCCTGTGGCTGATTGAGCACATGCTGGCCCATCCTGAGACTGGCATGACTTGTGGAATTGTTATCTTGTCAGTGACAGATGTGCTTAGTGGTGGTGACTTTTGACCCCCTCCTGCCTCCCGAAAGGCCAAAGGAGCAAAAGGAAACTTCAGAGAACAGGAGTGTGGTCACCCTTTGCAGGCTGAAAGAATATGTACCGTAATCAGCCTCATTATCAGTCACATTTTGCCTTGCCCTAATCGGACTACATTTCGTTTAGTGGTCTAGTGCTGCCTGTCCCTTCCTCCTCCGGACTGGACATCAAAGGCTTCAGCTGCTTTCATTTCCCTAGTCTTATTAATGTTCTGTAAAAAAAAAAAAAAAAATATCACACTTTCTTTCCACCATCGGAGAAATGTCTTTGTTCCTAAAGATAGAGGATCCTTCAGCCATTCTGACTTCGAAGGAGAAAGTAAAATGCATTAGTTCAATTTAAGCACGAAAGACCGTTATCACCAATGACCTGTTTCAGCAGGGCATATCATGGGGATTAATGACAGACTCAGGGGAGCTGATGACCCACAGCAAAACCAAAGGGCCATGAACCCCCATCAGCCATTTAATTCCCAGGGAAAACCCATTCAGAGGTAATTATTGCTGTTATAACCTGAAAAAAAGAACCCAGAGGTGCATGAATTACATTAATGAGCTCTGATCATTTCATTTTATAATGTTAGCCCAAGAAGAAGTAGATGGACTTAGAAATGTGAGGTCCCCTTTTAAATTTCTAAGAAAACACTCTTTTGGAAACAGCGGTGGTCCCGAGACAAGCCCACAAGTTCGGTGGACTCCCTTCCCTATGTGTGTTCAGTTTCTAATCCCAGACAGCACGGGCCCGAGAGGCATTGAGTTCAGGCTGTGTTGTCCCAGAGTGTCCTCTCTGGACCGTTCCCTTTTTGTGGGTTATCTGTGCTCAGAGTTGCAGTGAGGAATAGGAAACCAGACAGGCCTTCTGCTTTCCAGCCTACACCCAAGTCTCTACCCGCTACTGGTGCGGGTGCAGGTCTCTCCTTCCTTCCTTCCTGCCCTCTCACCTTCCTTCAACAGTCTTAAGTGAGTGTCTACTATGGACCAGGTGCCGTGGTCTATGAGGATGAGGCAGATGACAAAAATGCATAACTGATAGCAAGGAAAAGAAGTTAGGTGCTAGAGTTTCTGAGATGGAGGAATTTGTCAGTTTCCTAGGACTGCTGTAACAAATGGCCACACACTTGGTGTCTTAAACAACACATATTTTTCTTCTCATAGTTCTGGAAGCCGGAAGTCCAAAATCAAGGTGTCTGCAGGGCCACACCGCCTCTGAAGGTTCTAGGGGACAATCCTTCTTTGCCACTTCCTACGTCTGGTGGTCCCTGGCACTCCTTGGCTTGTGGCCACATCACTCTGATCTCTACCTCTGTCTTCACATGGCCTTCTCTGTGTGTCTCCAATCTCCTTCTGCATTTCTGTGATAAGGACACCAGTCATTGATTCCTTTTTTTCTTAAAATTTTAAATGTTTATTTTTGAGAGAGACACAGAGTGCAAGTGGGGGAGGGGCAGAGAGAAGGAGACACACAATCTGTAGCAGGCTCCAGGCTCTGAGCTGTCAGCACAGAGCCCTACGCGGGGCTTGAGCTCACAAACTGCAAGATCGTGACCTGAGCCGATGTCGGACGCCTAACTGGCTGAGCCACTGAGGCACCCTCAGTCATTGATTTCATCTGGAGCTCCTTGACTGATTGCATATACACTGCAAAGATCCTATGTCCAAATAAGGTCCCATTCACAGGTTCTGGGTGGACATATCTTTTGGAGGTCACTATTCAACACACTACGGGGAGCAAATTCCAGGCACGGACTTGGAAGAAGACTTAGTGGACGACGTAGGCTTTATGTTCAGACATGTAGAAGGGTCTTTCCGGGTGGGAGTGTCTGAGTGCCGAGGCAGGACAATGGAGGGAGTGGGGCAGAGTGGAGGTAGAAGATTGCCTGGGCACAGGATATAGAGAACAGGGGTGAGGGACAAGTTTGGGAAGATGGACTGGGGCCGTGTCCTAGCCATTGGCCTGGGAAAGACTGAACAGGTAAGAGACTGTGCAGGTACTTACAAGAGAAAGGGAACAGAGTCAGGTCAGGGCAGGTTCAAGTCAGGGCAGTAGCAGTAGGAACTGATGAGAAGGATTGGATTCTGAAGGTATAATGACCTGGAAACTTGTATGTGTCACAGATGGAGGAAGTGGTCCTGGGCAAGAGTGAGTGAGGTTCGGAAAGAAGCAGAAGTAAGGGGAAAGAAGCAGAGACGAGCCCCAAATGTCAAGCCTGCATGTCTGCGAGTTGGGTGAAATTGATGAAAGAAATGAGCAACACCGGAAGAGGAGCAAGCGTGGGAGAAAGTTACATGATAGAACTGCAGAAGGCCAGGCAGAAATGGGCCTCAACCCGGTGAGATCTTGGGGCTTGAGCTCAGAAGGGTGTCACAGCCCAGAGATTTGGGGGTCTTTTATGCAGAGTGCTCTTCCAAGCCCTGAGATTGGCCAGCATGTCCCAGGAGCCAGGTGGGAAGATAGGTAGTGGTGATGGTCGCACAGCACCGTGCGTGTCCTTGATGACACTGACTTGTACACTTGAAATGGTTAAAATGGCAAGTTTTCTAATATATGCTGTGTGTGCGTGCGTGCGTGTGTGTGTGTGTGTGTGTGTATTCTATTCTTTCTGGTCTGTATTCTATCTATATAGATATAAGGGAATGAGAATTGAGAGAAGGAAGCAAAAACTACTTTTAAAAAAGTTGCCTGAGAGAATCGTGATTAGAAAGGTCAGGTAGCTGCCCCCGAATCGTCCTGCTTTCTTTGGCCATTTGGAAAACATTTTTGCAGAGCGGGTTGCTTCCTCTGGTGCATATCTGGGCTTGGCATTATAAAAAGATTCATGGGGCTGTGAGTGCATGGCCTCCTTAGAGCTGAAGTAGTCACATCCATGTTTAAACGTCCTTGTTTAAACAAGAGAAGGTAGCTATGACATATGCCTTTAGGAGCGCGGTCACAGTGCTTATAGATAATGACATGCTAATTGCCGTAAAGATACAGTGGCAGGTTTCTTGGAGATTTTGCCACCTTCTCTGGATTGATATAACAGCTGCGCTATAGTAGAAAACTAACTTCTGCCCTGGCAGATGAACTGTGGCGGTCTCTAGCAGGCATCTCTTGGAATGCTGAGCTGTTAGTTTTGCTCTAACTTCTTTTGGATGTGTTAGTTGGCATTGCCCATAGGAATGAGCCTTTGCACCAGGCATAAATGTAATTTTTGATAACTGTTATCATCCTGTTAGATAAATTGAAACCAAATATGCATTTCCTAAAATATGTCCTGTTTTTAAACAATTATCCAAGGGCAATAGAAACCTCATAAAGAATATTAACTTCTAGGGGCGCCTGGGTGGCTCAGTCGGTTAAGCGTCCGTCGTCGGCTCCGGTCATGATCTCACAGTTCGTGAGTTCGAGCCCCGCATCTGGCTCTGTGCTGACAGCCCAGAGCCTAGAGCCTGTTTCGGATTCTGTGTCTCTCTTTCTCTCTGCCCCTCCCCAGCTCATGCTCCATCTATCTCCGTCTCTCAAAAATAAACAAACATTTTAAAAAAATTTAAAAAAAGAATATTAACTTCTCTCACGTTCATTACAAGTCCATGGTGAGTGTGTGTGTGAGTGTGGGAGTGCGTGTGTGTGTGGCCCGGTTTTCTCATCCATCAACAAGGGGACAGGACCAGTTGACCTTTGAGAGTACTCTCAAGTGTAAATGTTATGTGCTCCTAATATTGGCAATAGAACAACAGACATGCCTAAAAGTTTGAGATAAAGCCTTATGTTAGCTTTCAAGTGGCGAGTCCCTCGTTTAATGAATCTAAACTTTGAAAAGACAAATGTTTGATTAATTGCACCATTAACCTATTCCTATTAGTCGATTGAAACAAATTGTTTATTAAATTAATTTCCAGTTGGTAATATGTAAATTTGTAATTGAATTAAAATCCCATTATGTATTTTCTTAAGACAAAAGGCACATTGATATACAGTTTGATGAGTGAAGCATAACAAATGCTAAGCCATCAGCTCAGCTGGAAGAAGGATGATCTCTAACCAAGCTCCTTGCGGAGGGAGAGCTGGGCCAAGCAACTGGACCCTCTCACAACTGTGTGAGAGCAAGCTCTTTATGGAACGTGAGCTCCACTGCACCCTGACCAGTGAGTGTGGCCCACACTGTCCTCAGCAGATCTGAAAAATCGGCATTTCGGAGGTGAGGAGGCGTTTTGAGATGATCAGGCCCCCTTCCGGTTGGTCGAATCAGCAGCTGCCGGTTTAGCAGTCCTACTGCCCTGCTTGAGCCCCTCTGGCAACAAGGAGCTTGCGGGGCTAAGTCAAGTTTGCTTCCCTTTGGGTGGAGCCAAACCTTCTCCTGTGTCCCCTGTGGACACAGGGGACTGTTCCTTCTTTCCCAAGACTGTGCTTCAGAAATTGAAAACCAGAGTCTATATGTGCCTGGAATCTTGTCTTTTTTTTTTTTTTTAAGTTTATTTATTTGTTTTGAGAGAGAGAGAGAGAGAGAGAGAATGAATCCTAAGCAGACTCTGCACTGTCAGCACAGAGCCCCGTGAGGGCCTCCATCCCATGAACCTCGAGATTATGACCTGACCAGAGATCAAGAGTCAGACACTTAACCTACTGAGCCACTCACGTGCCTCGGGAGTCGTGTCTTTTTAAAAGCAAAACATCCCAGCTCCTTAGAGCAGTGCCCACAGGCCAGCGCTGAGAGCCCACTCTGTTTCACTTGCAGCTGAGCGCGTTCCATTCTGCCTAGTTCCACTGAGCACCGGCCCATCGCGATGCTCCCTGTGGGGAGTCAGGGTGACCAATTAGACTTACTTTCCTTAAGGGCTTAGTGCAGGCCTGGGAGGCTCCTTGATGAGGGAGGAGGTGGTATTTCCTGCAAAACCTCCCTAAGTAGGCATTTCCCTGCAGCTCGTCCCTCACTGGGCTTTGAAATGCACCGGGGACCATATGGGGCAGTTTCCATTTTCAGTTTCCATTTTCTGGGTAAATACAAGTAACCTTTGCACGCCATTGCAATGTAATTGTGGGGCATTTGGGGAAGTATTTCTCTTCTTTGTTGTCCTTGAAGACTTCTCTCATGCTTGCAGGTGGAAAACACTGAAGGTCACCTGTGTGCACGCTCCAAGCATGTTTCCAAAGTGGCACAGCCTGGCCCCTGGTCCCTGCCCCCTGCCCCCCGCCATGTAGGCCAAAGTATAGAAGGAATAGAAGGTGTCTCTGGGACTTCTGTCTGCTTCCCCTGTCCCCATTTCTACCGGGAGGGACCTTGCACACATGTGACCCCTCCAGCCCCTCCGGTGACTGGTCCTGTCCCCAACCAGCTCCCTGCTCACCTTCATGGGCCCCTTCTCCTCGCTGTCCAGCAGATCTCTGGTTTAGCCTGACATCTTCACAGCTGCCATTCCAAAATCTTTCCTTTCTCCGTGAGCCTAGCCCTCCTGTCTTCCCCCTCCTCTGGCTCTTAGCAGTTGGACTCACCTTCTGTTTCTCCAGGAGGTCAAGGCCATTTGGCCACTTGGCACAGGTTTCCTCATCTTTCTACCCCTCCAGCTGTCATGGCCCCTCTGTAGCTCTTCTCACTTTCGGCCTCAGGAGAAGGATCCTGCCCCCTCTCACAGGCACCCCTCAGTCTCAAAACCCTGCGGCTTTCTCTCCTCTTTGTGTTAGTAGGGTTGAGGGTCCTAGAGGATTATATTTGCCTGACGACTCACTACCATAGAAGCTTCACCCTGAATTGGAATAAATCGCTTCTCAGTCTAAGAATATGTAGCACGATTATACTGATAAACGGTTTCTGCTTAAACCCATGAAGGAAAGAGGGCACAAATTCCTAATTTGGCTAAGATTGCTTTAAGGAAGCTCGCAGAGAAAGGAAAACAGATCTATTTGGTTGTCAGGCACATGCAATTGAGATTAAGGACGAGGCCAAAGCCTGACTGATGTGACTGGAAATGATACCACAGCAGGACACTTTCAGATTGAGGTGGTTGCGTGCACACAGAGCACAAAATAGAATGAGCCAGAGAGGCCAGGTCCCCTCCTTCGGGCCGCACACATACATAAAAAGGAGAACAGGGAAGGAAGAGGGGCTGGATGAGCCGTGGGCACCCCTTTGCTGAGGGGTTCCAAGGTGGGGGTGGGGATTGGCCAGAACCCAGGCGTTGTCGAGAGACTGTCGTGACTGTCTTCCAGGGGAGACAGGGAGGCGGGTGGGAGAAGGCCTTGTGGCCTCTGGTGTTCATGGAGGACCACAAGGCCTTCCACCACAACGCAGACGGGCTGTGGTCCAGGCCTCTGCCCCGAGCAAGGTCACCAGGACGCCATGGCAGCGCCATGCCCGTGCAGCAGTAAAGGACCAGATAAAGCACAGATACTACTGTTGTGTCTCCGTGTCTGGTTTAAAGCCTGCCTGTGTGAGATGAGGGATTCCCTTGAAATGCAGCCATCATTTTGAGTTTCACTGGCCTATGAACCCAGTAGTGAGCGACCACAAACTAATTTCTCTTTAACTCGCATGCTAACTTAATAATCATATAAATACCTTCATGTTTAATGCTCAAGCAGAATTTCATTAAAATTTCTTTGACGTTAAGCCAAATTTTGAAGTGAATTGGAACTGGTTTGCGTTTCTTAAATTGGTCTTTCTTTGGAAATAATGAAAAAGTGTTAGAGTCTTGGCCGAATTCCAGTGACTGTGACTCAACTTTGTTAAAGTTATATTTTAATATTTACACATTACATAGTATAATATTTATACTAGGCAACAGATTGGGAGTGCGGCATTCAAAATCGGATACACTTTGACTTGGAATTCCAGGATGGTAATTGTCACGCCCGGAGAATCGGGTTATCTAATGCTGAGACGGGGGGCAGCTTGAGGAAAGGAGTTTGAAATAGCAACACTGCTAAGCGTGTACTTCTAGCTTCTACTCGTGTGTTGGGTTTCGGGGCAGTGTGTGCTTCGTGAACGGGCTGATCATTGGTTTCTGTCTCATTGAGACATTTAGGGGACGGCTGCCTCGGAGCACAACACTGTGGACCAGCTGGGCTGGTAATGGCGTCAGGGAGGTGGCTGGTGACCTGTCCTGAGCGTGCTGGCAGCCGGGCTGGCTCAGGCGTGCTGGGCTTAGCAGTGGAGAAGACAGAGGAAGCTATCAAAAGGTGAATGATATCATAGAAGGACTCTGGAAATGATCCACTACAAACTCTGTGTTTTACAGGTGAGGAAACTGAGGCCCGAGAGACTGAAATCATTTGCCTGAGGTCACCACGCTGGTTAGTGATAGGTCTGTGCTGGAAACTCCGGTCCCCGGACTCCCACCCAGAGAGCTTTACCACTCCCAGAGTCAGTTGGAGGTTGGAGGGCAAGCGGATGATATATCCGTTCCTTTCCCTGCCCTCCAAGTCAGGTTCCAGGGGTGCTGTGCACAGGTACGCCAGGTCTGGAGCCAAGAGAGGAAGGATGGAACACAACGCCCTCTCTCCCCAGTCAGAGCCATGCACCAGTGGATCGTTGGGCCAACCTTTGAGGGTTTTTTCCGTACTGAGTGGAGGGCTAGACAGTTGAACCAGCTGACTTCTGTGATCTTTTCTCTTCTGAGATGCTCTGATACAAATCTGCCTCGCCCAAGGGGCACCTGGGTGGCTCAATCGGTTAAGCGTCTGACTCTTGATTTCAGCTCAGGTCATGATCTTACGGTTTGTGAGATCGAGCCTTGCATTGGGCTCTGCACTGACAGCACAGAGCCTGCTTGGGATTCTGCCTTTCCTCTCTCTGTACTCTTCCCCCGCTCGTGCGCACGCTCTGTCTCTCTCAAAACAAATAAACATTAAGAAAATCAATCTGCCTCCCCCCTAAGTTGTGGATGCGCATGTGTGCCCACACTCAGGGCCCACTAGCATTCACGGCACCCTGCCATTCAGCCGGACCATGGGTTAAGAGCATTAGGTTGTGCCCACAGGACAACATTGAGGCAACCAGGTACAAAGAACACATTCTGTCACTCACTTGGCCATATAGTCGGCCCCTCCTTCTTTATTTAATAACTCTCTCTGCTTTGTGCCAAACCATGGGCTTTCCTTGGAGGGCTTCCAAGTTACTTCTTTCCTAAAGTAATCCCACACAGTCTGGAATATGACAGCCTTTTCACATGGAGTGGGTTGCTTGCAGACACTAAGGCCTGTTTAGTTTTTAGTGATTCATGAGCATTTGAAAGCAAATTTCCCAAACTCAATTTATCTGTTTAGCCTCCTGTTTACAAACCCCAGGAGTGGAGGGATGCCTCCTTCACTCCCTCTGTTGCCTGCCCTTTCTCTCCCAAAGCATTGAGCTGGGAGCACTGCCTCGGGGTCAGAGAACCTGAAAGGTGGCACAGAGCAAAGAGCACTAAACGAAGAGTCAGGACCTGGGCTCCAGTCCAAGTCACGCCACTGACCAGGTGGATGACATCGGGCGACCCGGTTCCCCTCTTTATACTTGATCTTCCTCATAATGGAAAATGACAGCTTTGATCTTCATACCCTCTGAAGACCCTTTGATTGAAGGTTGTTTTCATGCTCAATTTTCTCCCATTTGCACATTCCTGGTTTGAACTACAATCAAGTGTTTTGCAGGTGTGCGGCGCCTTTCAGGATAACTCTGCTCATATTGGAAGATGTATTGTCATCTCTATTGTTGTCATGTCATGGAACCGTCTTATTAATTAATAAAATTGATGGGTTAATATGTAGGGTTTGATAAATGAGTCACAACAGATTTCATACTGCTGTAGTATGTAAACAGGGTGAACCCATGTTTCATTGTTGTGTTCAGCTACAGTGTGAGAGGGCAAGGGTGGCCCCACTTATCTTGAGCAATTGAGCATCTAGTTATTTGAAGTAATTTCAATGTCTTCTGTCGGGCTCTTAAGCTACTTGCATATGAATAGAAAACATTTTCAGGTCACTTTCAGATAGTTATTTTTATTTAGATTTACTGAGTAATAGTACCTTACATATCTGTCGAAGTGGGACCTCTTCCCTCTTATTTTTCTCTCCCAAAGGGCTAACGTGTTTTCTCTTAGTGGTAGCAAGGATAATGTTAAATAACACAGATAAAGCAAGTTACCTGCACAGATATTTTCACATACATTATTCTTATTTGAGGGTCACAGCAATTCCCAGAGACACTTACTGGTGAGAAAAGTCAAGCCTTGGAGGACTGAAGTGGCATTAAATGACAGAGCAGGTGTTGAGGCCTTTGGGCTTTGCCCTGCCTCACCCATTGGGCACTCTTCATGCATGAGATACTTTTCCGAAGAGACATCTGAAAGCTTTAATGAATCATTCTCATGCATTCATTCACCTCTGCTAATAATATTGAAACCCTACTAATGCCATGGAACTGGGAGGACAAGAATGATTAAACCATCGTGTTCTGTAGACAGAATAACATTCCCCTCAAAGATAGATGTCCGTGTCCTAATCCCCCAAACCTGTGAATATGTTACTTACAAGGCAGGAGGGATTTTTCAGATGTGATTAAGATAAGGACCTTGGGCTGGAGATATTGGATATTCAATGCAATATCCTGGATTGAATGGGTGGGGCCCTAAATGTGATCACAAGGGTCTTTCTAAGAGGGAGGCAGGGGGGTCAGAGTCAGAGAAGATGTGATAATGGAAGCCGACGTAAGAGAGAGATTTGAAGATGCTACACTGCTGGCCTTGATGCCGAAGGAAGGGATCATGAGCCAAGGAATGGGGGCGACCCTTGGAAGCTGGAAAAGGCACGAAAAGCCATCCCCCCCGCCCCAGAGCCTTTAGAAGAAACATAGCTGTAGACACCTTGATGTTAGCTCAGTGAGATTCATTTCAGGCTTCTGACCTCCAGAACTGAGAGAGACTGCATGTGCGCTATTTGAAGCCACCAAGTTGGTGGTAATTTGTTACAGCAGCCACAGGAGCGTCATATGGTGCTTAGCTCGGGGAAGTCGCCATCCATTTAGCAGCAGACAGTTCCGGTAGAGTGGAATAAGTGAGGCTGAGGAGGAGCTGCGGAGTGCTGGAGACTGGAGACCAGGGGCTCTGCTCCTAGCCTGGATGGAAGGTGCCATGTCAGGCGAGAGGGAAAGCTGAGTCACGAACATCTGGGTCACTCCGGAAGGAAAGGAGTAGCCTGCAGGTTCCATTTGTCCTGAGGGGTGGGGGACAGGGCAGTAGAGGACCCACTGTTCCTGAGGATTCTGTGTCCTGGCCCAGTCTTGGCAGAGTCATGCCATCTAAACATTTCCATGGAGGCAAGCAAGCCCGCCAGGTGGCCATCGAGTATATATCTCTGTGGAATCTACATACGTGAAATATATATGAGTGTGCATATCTAGAGCTCTCTGAAGATCCATCTCCTGCAACCCCGCGTATACACCAGCAGAATATTCAACATCCATTAACTTAGGGACACACTGTGGAATTTGAAACAGCTGAAGCTTGAAGTTGATCATCTCCTTTCTTTCCAGTTTGCGTTAGAGCATACATTACGATGAATGGAAGCAATTACAGGCGGATTCAATGACAGTGCCATCATTTATTGGAGTATAATTCCTCTAGCCAATCAGTGCTCCAAGTAACAATAAATCATATTAGACTTCCAAGTATTACTTGAGCATGTTGGGGGTTATGGATCAATGGGTATCTGATACTTGAAGAGCTTCAGCATTCAGTTCTTGTTGAATCTGTAATTAACAAATGAAACTAAACTAATCATAGTAAATTGTTCATTTGACTACATCCTTGTTGTGGAGCATACTGTGTGCTGAGGAACGAGAGTGTGAAGTGCCCGTGCTCTTGGTGTGTTGTGCCCATCAGCAAATGAATGCATCTATCAGAGCATTCGAATGGTGTGTTACTGTGATAAAATGCTTCATCCTTGCAGGCTGCTGATTCATCTGGCTTGAACAGTATGTGTTAATCAATGATTGTTTTATATTAAAAGGCACAGTTTAATTTTGCTACAGATTGGCTGGCAGTTTCCCAAGAAAATATCCGTAAACTGAGGAGTTCTAAAAGTAACGTGTGAAATGTATGTGAAACAGGTAGGAAGAAACTGCTGGTGGCTTATGCTAATCAAAATGCTTCCTAGCTGTTACAAGCACTTGGGAAAGAAAACATGCGTAGAAGGCTTCAAAACCACACGGAGTTTAGATTTAAAGACACGGTCATTGGTAGAGTAAGTCCCACCCTGTTATTTAGTCACTTTAGTTTCTATATCCGAAAAATGCCTTCCTCTTGTAAAATGAAACTTACAGTAAGCCTAGAATGGTGCCTGGGCTCTTTTGATATTTCAGAGAACGGCATGCACTGGCACCCACACACGAGCGCAGTGTTTGAGATACTCATTAACAATTATTAGGGACCAGGATGTGCAGCAACTACTCAGCATAATTTTGTTTTACTAGTTTCCTATGCACCAGTCAGACTCAGTTGAGTCTTAGCATTAATACGCTCGTAATATACAGCGCAGGGCCTCCGTATAGTGCATCGGGTAGAAGCGTATTGAGCATACTACACAACAGAGCTCAACACCTCACATACTATTGATCGACAGTGCGCCAATTAGATAATATAGCAGCCATGGGAAGAAACTTTGGCATATGTGCCCGAGGTCTAAATGAAAATGAGATTGAGGGGAGCAACTGAGAATAGAAAAGGGGTCACTAAGTTAGACTGTTCCGGTGAACCCAACGGTACAAAGTCTCTGATGGCCCTGAGGCAGAGCTCTGAAACCAGCATCGGTTAAGATAAGTGGGTTATTAAGGAAACCTAGAAAATCGTTCTTTTTCAGGCCAGTGCTGCCCAGTAGAAATCTAACGTGAGCCCCAAACACAAGCGGCATATAATGTTTTTGGATTTTCGAGTAGCCACGTCAGAAAAGGTAAAACAAGGAGCCATAGCCGCCCACTGCGAGTCCACTTAGACAAGCGTTTCGTCAAGGTGGGAACATCTGGGTCCAGGCCCAGCACTAGATACTAGCCAAGCAGTCAGCACACACGTACTCTGCAACGCCGGGCGGACCTGGTGACCGCAGGTGAGCAGAGGGCCCTCACCTGCACAGCAGAGCGCGTCCGTACCGCTGTTGTTGCTCTGTGCCGCCGCAGGCGACGTCCTGAATCATGAGTGTCAGGGGGCGTGTGTGTGCACTGGGCCATCCGTCAGATCCACGCTAGATGCCTAAGATAAACCCGCCTCTCCTGTTGACTTTCTTTTCACGAGATCTGGAAAAACAATAAAAGCTGTCGCTTTCTTTTTCGTACTAATTGGCAGGAATGTTGGCTGTTAAGCCTTCTGTGACAGCATTCGCTGTAGAGAATTTTCTCTTTATTCGGTGAGTCCAGTGGAGGGGAAGAAAAATCTGCCACCAGAGACTGTCATGGCACCTTAGGTGATAATAATAGTAATGATTATAAGGATGATGGATAGAGGAACTGCTATTTGATCAACATGGTAAGTTATTTTTGCTTCAATGTGAAATATTAAAATACTAAATTGCAAGGCTTTGTCCTTTTTTATTCACTCCCTTCCGAGAGCAAATGCAAAGTGACAGAAGGGTTTTAATAACGATAGCAAGCATACCTATAGAATAAGCGTTGTTAACTGATGCCATTAACATGTGTCATGTTTCAAAAGACGAACATGTTGTTTAATTTCCTTTCTTAAAACATCTACAACAAGCTCTCTGAGCATTTAAATAAAACAGAAATAGTTCATTAGAGCCGAAGGAAACTATCCGGATTTATTGGTCACAACTTGCTTGCAATCATTTCTGACAGCAGCCCTCTGTTGAAGGGAAAATTGCACAAATTGCCAGTTATTATCATTTTTAATAAATAAGCCTTCTATCTTCTCCCTCCTTCCCTGCCTCCCTCTGGCTTCTATGCGATTGTGTTCAACAAGCATATTTTCAGTGGGACCATTTCTATTACAGAGTGATTGAGCTCTGATTTACACATCAATTACCCACCTTCATGGAGGTTTTCATGCTCCCCTCACTGACATCAATGAAGCATAACTGCGTAAACGCTTTATTTCATACGGGTTTTGGATAACTGAGACTGATAACTAATCATATCGGGAGACAATGCGCTATAACACAGGAAACAATAAATGCTTCCCTTTGAAATCTCATCTATTCTTTATGAGCTCACCATTCACATGCTTATCTCGGCCAGCCATTTCTTTCTGTATGGTGCTTCCTCTCACTCGGTATCACAAGTGCAATTAGGCTTTTAGCCTTGCATACGAGCATCTGCAAAGACCAAACTCGCCTCTTCCCAGCTTCCCCAAAGAGCAGAACGCCTCACCGTTCTCATGCCACTGCTGTAGACCAGTGTCACCAGGCATGGGCCGTCTGAGGGACTGGGCTTGGCTGCAACGTTAATCCGCTGGTCACGCATCCGTGTTTGTCCCATGGGATCATCTTTGGTTAGTGTGTACTTGAACTAGCTGATGTGCAGAATGTGAACCCTTCCAGTGCTCGAGGCCCAGCTGGAACGCAGCTGCCCGATTTTGCTTCCCACCCCACACCAACGCGAGAGTGTTCCCACAGCGCTTTGTTCCCATAGGCACGGCGTATGTCACCCTATACGACGATTCTTTTGGGATGGATTTGCCTCCCCTTCTGGGCTGTGAATTTCTCAAAGAGTCGTACTGTGTCTTATTTTTTTCTAAGCACCAAACATGGTGCCTGATGTGACGTAGGCACCCAGTAAACGTTTGTTGATTAAATAGACAAGTCAATTAATATATTAATTAATATGTCTCTGTCAACATTTGTCACTGAACTTGGGCAGAAAAAATATGTTTGCCTGTCATTTGTTCATTCAGTCAGTCAAAAAAATATTTATTGAGAGCTGAACACTGAGCTTGGCACTTTTCCAGATAAATGGGAAGCAAAAATGCGTGAATTCCTCTCTGGTGACAGTTTCATTGAACATCCACAGTTCTCTGAGACAGAGCCGGGAAGGGGGCAAGGAAGAGTGCGGTGCTGGAGTGGAAGGGAGAGGAATAGGTGACGTGAAATTGGGAGTCAAAGAGACAGTTCCGTGGTCTTGATCATCTGCACGCACTGGGATGCGGCCTGATGTTTTCATCGGGAACTGCCTCAGAGATGCAGTCTGAGGGTGTTTTAGTTTGCTAAGGGCTGCCGTATCAAAGTACCACAAACTGGCAGGTCTACACAAGAGAGATGGATCGTCTCACAGTCTGGAAGCTCGAGGTCGGAGATCCGGGTGTGGGCAGGGTTGGCTCCTTCAGAGGCCGCGAGGGAAGAATCTGTCCCAGGCCACTTCCCTGGCCCCCGGTAGCTCACCGGCCATCTTTGGTGCTCCGTGGCTTGTAGTAGCATCGCCCCCCACGTCTGCCTTCATCTTCACGTAGCGTTCTCCCTGTGTGTCCCCTTCTCATGAGGTCACCCTCCTCCAGGATGACCTCACCTTAACTTAGCTAATTTCATTCACAATGACTGCATTTCCGAGTAAGGTCACTATCTGAGGTATGGGGGTCAGGACTTCACCATATGAATTTTGAGGGGAACACACGTCAACCTTTGTCAGACACTCCATCAAGGCAAGCGGGAGAAGTGGGGCCCAGGAGAAAGTCACAATGTCAAGTCCACGTGACCTGTGAGAAAGCAAGTGTGGTGTCATGACAGTAAGGAGAGGCCCGGACAAGCTGGCTGCGCCCAGCAGGTCTTTGCCGCAGTCTGAATTTCATGTTCCTGGCTGCATGCTCAGGCTAGAACTCTGGTGGTGGCTGGGGGCGGGGGGTGGAGGTGACTACGCCACAGCGAGGTGGGGGCCCAAAGGGTAGGCCTTTAAGGGGTAGCATTTGCCTGGGTAGAAATTAGTGAGTACACGAGGATCAAAGGGTTTGGTGAGACAT
Organism: Cryptoprocta ferox; assembly: GCA_028646485.1. Classification (NCBI taxonomy): domain Eukaryota; kingdom Metazoa; phylum Chordata; class Mammalia; order Carnivora; family Eupleridae; genus Cryptoprocta; species Cryptoprocta ferox. Next base: position 5,247,366 of record CM053579.1, on the reverse strand, counting down.
GAAAATAGAGTCAGCCTAAAGCTGTCAATTATAAACTGCTCATTAAGGGCATTAATTTCCTTAGTTTAAAAGTAATTAAGAATACGATTTCTGAGAAAATATGGTTTTAAATTAAGTAGTTATTGAAATTGTCTTGCTTATAGCTAACTGAAAATAAAACACCTTTTAAAAAGTGTCCTTTATGAGGAGCCAGGTTCTCTGAAGGCTTTGACTTGGAAAAGAATTGCCAATATTTAATGGGCATAGAGAGGAAATACTTCAGGCAGCTTTTTTGTAATTCGAAAGACAGAGCTGCACTGTGTAGGTTGGCTGCAGAGGTAACAGGTGTGGAGCTGGGGACGTGGCACAGGGGACGGCGCCAGGATCACTGGGGCTGGGCAGGAGATCCCTCAAGAACAGAGGGTAAAGCCAAGCCCTGGCCAGCCGAGTAGGGCATGCTGCCTACCACAGGGGACAATTCCAACCAACACCAAAGACCTTTAAAGCCATCGAGAATGCTCAAGGCTTGTCACCACCATCTCGTGTGTGGACCCATGGTATCGTTTCTTTTTCCTTTTGTTCTTTTTTCAGGGAATCATTTCTTTTGTTTTAAAATTTTTAAATGTTTATTCATTTTTGAAAGAGAGAGAGAGAGAGAGAGAGAGAGAGAGACAGAGTGCGAGTGGGGAGGGGCAGAGAGAGAGGGAGACCCCGAATCCGAAGCAGGCTCCAGGCTCTGAGCTAGCTGCCAGCACAGAGCCTCACGTGGGGCTCGAACCCACGAACTGTGAGATCGTGACCTGAGCCGAAGTCGGACGCTCAACCGACTGAGCCACCCAGGCGCCCCTGGAATCATTTCTGATGATGAAAATTCCCTTCAAGCAGATCAAGTCTTAGATCCAGAAGCTCCTTAAAGCTCAGCATTAGTCTCAACACTGATCAGTTTAAAGAAAGAACTATAAATGAGATAATTTCAAGTCAACTCTAAAGAGTACATGAAGAAACATTAGGGGAGTAAACAAGAAAACAATAAAAGTGGTTACATCTGATTGGCAGTGGCGAACAGGATAGATGCTCGCAAGAGTGGAAGTCAGAATACTTTATTTACAGCATTTTGATTTGTTTATAGTTTTAAGTTGTTTATAGTTTTACGTTTTGAACCAATTCAAGAGTCCTAAATCTGTAAGTATATACATTTACTGTATTCCCTCTCTCATCGCGGATATTCTTGAGGGTTGTATCCACTCGAGGCCCTTACTCTTCTGCCGGAAGTACTTTTGAAAGCTTCTTAGTCACGCAGTTGTTTGTGGCTCTCTTGGTTTGGCCACATTGAATGTTCAGTGCTTGTAAGACATTGCGTTGTGCTACCGAGGGGTCAGTGAGCCCAAAGAAATGATATTGAATTCTCATTTTTGATGAACAGGCCAGAAGTAGAGCTCTTTTTAAATGATTTGCAATAAAAATGGAAAAGGGACACAACCTTGGAAAATGTTACAGAAGCAGAAAAGAAACTCAGGGATGTTTATGTATGTATTATGCATCATGGTCTTCTTGTAGCAGGATGCCTGAGTACGCAAGAGGAGGTGTCCTTGACCTGAAGTTGAAAGAGATACAGGCACACAGTTGTCAAGGGGTAGCTAACACACTGTGAGCTGTCGAGGAGAGGAGGAAACTAACACTTGCTGAGGAGAAGACCCCCCTCTCTGGCAGTCACGGATATTGGATTGTGTCTCTTCACCAACGGTTATCGTGGGTGAGGACAGAAGAATTTAATTTCCCTGCAAAGACTGCCTTTAAAGTACATTTTAACAGGCTTCTAGAAAGTTATTGATAAGCTGAGTGCTGCTGCCGGTGGATGGGAACCTTTGGGCTGCCGGACGCATGGTCATTCTGTATAAAAGTGGCATTTCCCTACTGGACCTACTAACATCTTCTTTTAGGCTAAGAGGGCGGCCTCAGTATCCCGCTGGCACCACGTACTAACTGTGCGATGCTGGGCCTGTTAACCTCCCTGGGGTTCGTGGGGCTCAGTTTCCTCATCTGCAAAGTGAGGATGGATGGTAAGTACGTCGTCGTCGGAGGTTTTGTGAGGATTAAGTAAGATCATACGCACAAAATGCCTAGCTTAGGGACGGGCACGGAGGAAGGAATCAACAGAGAGTAGCTGGTGGTGTGATTGTTCTTCTGCCTGACAAGTCGATGTGCTTGTAATAACGCTTTTCACCTTCCAGGCATTTCTGGCGCCGCCGTCGATTAGCAATGTAGATTTCTGCAGCATAGAATACATCTGTTGCCTACACGGCCTGGTTCTTGATTTACCTTCGTGTTAAGTCCATCAGATTTAAGCACGCCCGAAGGGATCCAAGAAAGAAGTTTATATATGAACGATCCGATCATATGTGAAGACCAGAAGTTGTTTCATATTGGATGCCTGAGACCCACTCTGGACGATTCTGATGCACTCGGTCTTGGCATGCGGCCTGGGCATGAGGATGTATAAAATCTTCCCTGGGTGATTCCCATGTGCAGCCAACAGAGCCAGATGATAGAAGATTGCGAATACTTAGACATATTTTAAATTAGGGGCGCCTTGGTGGCTCAGTTGGTTAAGTGTCCAGTTTCTGCTCAGGTCATGATCTCAACGTTCATGGGCTCAAGTCCCAGGTCGGGCTCTGTGCTGACAGTGTGGAGCCTGCCTGGAATTCTCTCTCTCTCTCTACCTCTCTCTCTGCCCCTTACCGACTTGTGCTCTCTTTCTCTCTCTTTCTCTCTCAAAATAAATAAATAAAATAAACTTACAAAAATAAAATCTTAAAAAAGGGAAAAGAAATATTTTAAATTAAAAAGGTATGATTTTTAAGCCTTGTGTCAGTATTAGTTTGTGAAGTAAGTCCATGTATTCGGAGCCTCTATCACAAAGATCAGTTTTGAGTCTATGGAGAAAAATTTCCAGGGGGTATCTGATGGGACACACAGGCCCTGTAGCAGTATCTCAGACTTTTTGAAAGGGCCCTGGGTTAGGAATCAGATGGGTGGTGTCCTGGATGTAGCTCTCAGTCTGGAGCAATTCTCCAAGCCTCCGATTCCCATCCTTAAAGGGAAAGGAGATTCCCTGCCCCGCTAATTTGCCAGGTGTTGGTGAGGCACACGTGAATTAACGTGCAGCGAAGTTTTGTGTGGTGAAGGTGAAGTCTGGTCAGGGTACCAGTGTACCCATTACAATGTGAGCCAGCTATTGGTAGTTTACAAGACCCTTTCTCATCCACCATCGTATTCAACTTTTATACCACCCACAGGAAGAGGGAAGAGAAAGATGATTCCCATTTTACAAATAACAAAACTGAGGCTTAGAAATGGAAAGTGCTTTAGAAATGATCAAGCGACCTCGAAGTGAAAGAGGTAGATCTTCTGAATCTGGATGCCGTCATTTCTGCCATCATTTCTGGACACCGTCAGAAACCACAGAACCTGTTTGTTTGGTTGATGTCGGGTTTGGTTTTTATTAGGTCTTTGCCATCTCTAGATGTGATCAGTTGTCTTTACTGGTTGAGTATTGGATATTTGTTAGAAGTATTACAACATTTGGGGAGTTTGATCGGCTGGTCAAAATAATTTTGTGCCAAGCCTCAGGCAAACAGCTAAAAAAATTTTTTTAAGTTTATTTATTTTCAGAGAGACAGAGACCGCATGAGTGGGGCAGGGGCAGAAAGAGAGAGAATCCCAAGCAGGCTCCGCGCTGCCAGCACAGAGCCCCATGTGGGGCTTGAGCTCATGAACCATGAGATCACGGACTAAGCTGAAATCAAGAGTTGTACTCTTAACCGACTGAGCCACGCAGGTGCCCCCTAAGGCAAATACTTTTTAGAAGCATTTTCCTCACAATATCTGTATTTGACGTTGCTTATTTATGTATAGGAAGCTTTACTGGGGTCACCTGTAGCATGGTGTCAGTGACTTAGAAGCCACAGACCTTTCCCTTAAGGAGCAAAGTCTAATGGAGACATAGAGGACCCCAGTGAAATCATTATAAGCTCACAGGAATGAACCCTCTTGATGAGCACGGAGTAACACGGGAGCAGGAGTATACGGTGGAATATTATTCAGGCATACGAGGAGTGAAGCGCAGAATCCATGCTGCAGTACGGATGGACCTTGAGAATACGGTGCTGTGTGAAAGACGCCAGGCACGGAAGACCGCATATTGCATAATTCCGTGCGTATGAAATATCCGGAATAGCCAAATTCATTCAGAGAGAAAGTAGATTAGTGGTTGCTTAGGGCTAGGCTGGACGCGAGGTGGGGGTGGGTGATGACCGAAGGGTACAGGGCTTCTTTTTGGAGTGATGACAATAGTCTAAACCTGTAACACGATGATAGTTGCAGAACTCTGTGAATGTACTGACAACCACTGGGTTGTACGCTGTAAGTGGACGAATTGAATGATATGTGAATCATATCTCAGTGAAGACTGTTCATAATTTTTTTTTTTTAAATGAGAGGGTGGGAACTAGGAGTTAAGGAGAGCTAAGGGTCACAGACGCAAGACGAGGGGAGTGGTTCTTGGACTGTCTGCCTGACCCCACTGGAAGATGATCTTGGCAAGTTTTCCGCATGAGCCGAATTTTTGCTTTTGTTCTCAGACGTGGAGGGAACAGGTGTATGTATCCCCAAGGTGCCCCTACGAGGAAATATTGAGCCAGTTTCCTGCCAGGACTTCTGGGAGTATTGGCGTGTACTTCTTTTGAAAAAGGACAGGTTAGGGGCGCCTGGGTGGCTCAGTCAGTTAGGTGGCTGACTCTTGATTTCGGCTCAGGTCATGATTTCATGGTTCCTGAGTTCGAGCCTCGCACTGGGCTCTGTGCTCACAGCACAGATCCTGCTTTGGATCCTCTGTCTCCCTCCCTCCCCCCCCCCTCTCTCTCTCTGCCCTTTCTCTCTCTCTCAAAAATAAATAAAAGTTAAAAAAATAAAAACAAAAAGCACAGACTTAAGAAAACTCTAAGAATAAGCACTGGCCCATTTCCCTAAGACATAAAGAAATTGGCATGGCCACACGGGCAGCTGACAGATGTGTAGAATACACGTCTTACATGTTTTCTCTCCTTTTTGCTCCTATCTCGATTTTTAAAATTTATTTAAAAAATGTTTTAATGTTTATTTTATTTACTTTGAGAGAGAGACAGAGAGCATGAGTGGAAGAGGGACAGAGAGAGAGAGAGAGAGAGAGACAGAATCCGAAACAGGCTCCAGGCTCTTGGCTCTGAGCTGTCAGCACAGAGCCTGACTCAGGGCTCAAACCCACAGACCGTGAGATTATGACCTGAGCTGCTGGGACGCTTAACCGACTGAGCCACCCAGTCGCTCCTCAATTGTTCTTTTTTAAATGAGAGCCACCGTCTGTGGGGGGAGAGTCCATTTGCTGAAGAGAGTGGTTGTCTACTCAGGTCTCAATGAATCCTGCTGTCTGAACATAACTTAGAGGTTCTACTGATTGTAGAAACTCCTTTTCAAGGCCACGTTCACCTCTCCAGATCCAAGGTCCTCATGTGTCCTCCCCTAGATGTGTAAAACAACTATGACCTGCTTTTAGCTTTATTTCAGAGTTTTGAATTTAGCACTTTACATTGAAGCGCGCATGGATATTAACGGTACATACCTTGGGGGTGATTTTGAGGGGATTGAATAGCAGAGATTCTTTTCTTTCTTTCTTTCTTTCTTTCTTTCTTTCTTTCTTTCTTTCTTTCTTTCTTTCTTTCTAACTAACAAGCTATGTAAAGGTTAGGTCAATGTCAAATTCAAAATAGGACTAGCTACTGAAGAAAAAGTACCACTTGGAACTCTGGAACATGTAGTGAGTATAAATACAAATTTCATAGAAGGCAGAGATTCATTCAGGAGAACCGTAAGGAGTGAGTTATAGCTTATGTTTGTCCCTTGGGTGAATTAAATATGTATTTTTTATGCCTTTACAAAGATATTAGCCAAAATAAAGGTATTTTAGTGCCCGTTGAATTAGAGAATGAGTAAATCGTGTATTAGTTAGCAGTGTTTTTAAACAAGCTTGTCATTTAAAGATATCCGTGTTTTGTTTTTTTTTTTTTTTTTTAAATTAATGTTTCCCCAACTAGCTTTGTAAAATAACCAGATTAGGTAAAGGATGATTTTTAAACTTCATGAAATACACAAAGCAAATGGACTTTAACTGGTTTTTACTCTCCCCCGCTCAGCTTCTCCCCACAGCTGTAGTTAATTTTTACAGTCCCTTTAGGGTCTCTACGTCTGGTATAAGGAAACTAATGGTTTTCCTATACTTGAATCCAAATTAAATTCCTGAAGTTTTTTCCTACTGGCAATTTCTAATCAAATACAATCCTAAGGAAAGTTGGCCCACAGAGTGCAGATGGGACTGATATTTATTCGTGAGTGTGAAGGAAGCCTGGGCGGCAGAAGGGACAGAGCGTGGGGCATTAGGAAGAGACTAGTTTGGGTGCTGGGAAACCTGGTTCTTGCCTCTCGGTGCCGCCACAAACCTGCTGTGAGGCCCATTACCTTTCTGAGCTCAACTTCCTCATCTGTAAAATGAAGAGACCGGGGCTGCATGATTGCCACAGTCTCTTCGTGCTCTGACAGCCTTTGTTCTAAGAGACTAGCCTGCGTCGGCAGCCCGAGTGCGCTACCACTGTGAGCTAATGAAGACGGCATAATTGAACTTTCTCGATCTCAGTGAATCTACACGTGCCTGGGTTTTGTCGTCCTCAGAGTGCACCTGTGGCTTCTAGGGAGGAGAATGGGAGCTACCTGTGTACATGCTCGGGTTTTTAAGTGCAAGGATAGGAGAGTATCTGAGAGAGAAGGAGAAGATGAGGAGAAGGAATGACTGACTTGAACTTGAAGATGGGAGACACACAGGTTCACATCTTCCTTTGCCTTTACCTGGATGAGGGCTTGCCAGGACCCCCCCCCCCCCACCTTCCCAGGAGGACCTTAGCTTCCACCTCTGTTAAGGGAGGTCGTTTCTCTGTTATTGAGGCCAGGGGGAAAGACGGGTGGGCCAAATCAGAGCTAACAGGAAAGCCCCATTCTAGGGAGAAGCTACTCACCATCACACCTTGCATGGATTCCAAAAGAGAGAGAGGCTCTCGAGTGGGGAATCAGAGGCCTTTGGATAATTAAGACTAAATCGAGTTGTGGGTGTTTGGTGGTTTTGATATCACTGTAATGTGACAAAATTCCATCATTCCCGGGAGTAACAAGTTGGAACAACATCGTATCACTTTGAGGGAGAGGCCTTGAGGTGAGTGTTGGCTCAACCCTCCCATAGGGGATAGGACCAATTCACCCTGTCCTCAGCAGTGTGAATACATTTGAATTGTTCAGACCAATCATAGGGTGATTAATCCCAATTTCTGGCTTGAGCATTTCTTCATGGGCTGTGGAGCCCTTGCTCCCTTTCCTTTGGGAAGCAAGCCTGGGAGAGTGAAGGTACATCCAGTCACCAGCGGACAGACATAGGCTTTCGTGGGGCCTCTGTGGGGCTCACGCGTTCGAACACAACCTGCCTGAATCAGAAGCACTTTAATTGAGTAGATAAAGAGGGTCCTCATAATTATAAACTGCAGTAGGCATAACAAGAGGCTAAATACATAGCTGTGGTTTTAATTAGCTGGTGCTTCAAATTAGTAATTTTGATTTCAGTCAGAAATCGGTGACGTTCTCCGCTGTGAAAGCCTCATCACCACGTAGTTCGTTCCTCATTAGACCTCGCCGTGTGAAGCTTTCAATACAACGCCACGCTGAGCGAAAGAGGAACAAGTTGGAGAGATTTGGTTGCCTTCCAAGAGCAGGGGAACTCGGTGGAGATTAAATTCATTCTCGCCAGGGATATGAGAATTAACTGTTCTTTGTTATATGTGTTAAAAAATGCAGCAGGCAGTTTCCTTGCAACAGATAACACCCATGTGCACACTCAATCTGCTATTCACGTTTTCGTCTGGAATTTGGTAGCTAATGAACTGCTGCAAAATGGAGCCAAGAGCCTCCTAAGAAATCAAACCCAGGTCGAAAGTGCCCAAAGTGCCCTGGCTGCCGGCCGCTTGAAGGGTTGTCATGCAAGTCGGAGGGCTGTTTCCTTTTCTTCTCCTTCTCCTTCTTTTCCTTCAGGGTTTTTAATTATGTCTTTGCCTCAGAGGAGAAGGAAGGTGGTTTGCAAAGCCAAGAGACCAAAGTGCTTCGGTTCTCTTCGTGGGAGAATTAAATGTGATCTATGGGCCTGTCATTCCGGGCTGTCAGGTGCGCAGAATGAACGGAGAGCTGGAAAACTGACGTCTTGCTTGCATTCCTCAGAAGCCTGAGATCTGGGCGCTTGGTTTTGTGTGCAGAGTCATGGGCTGTGGAAGGGCAAGGAAATGAAGTGCCTTCCTTTGCAACAGACCTCCCCCCTCCCAACTAAATACTGCCTCAACTTGTTCGTCCCCCTCCAAGCCTGACACCCTCTCTTTCTTACATTTTGACACGTGGATGATGGACTTGGGTTACGAACAGCCAGCGGATGGGGCTGAGGTCGAATCTCGGGCTCCGTGTGCACGGCTGAAGTTGTCGCTATGTCTGCTTGATCCCACATCGGCCTCCAACACAAAGGCCTTGTGCCCCGTGGTAACCGTTTGGGGTTTTGATCTCAACTCGTGAATGGAAATGAGAGCTGATGCCAGCGAGTGTAGTACCCGTGGGTGGTGTCTGACACCACGAAAGATAGGCTGCCTTCCGGTCTCTGGACTTGGTACCTTGCTTGACCAGACAGGGCCCAGATGTGGGGTCTGGGCTTTGCGTAGCGCCCTGGAGGTTGTCTGTTTTTTCCCAGACAGTGGTAACATTTGCCGAGCACTCTTGCGACTGGCCCAGCGATCTTCTCTCTCTCTCTGGCATTGTTTGTATTGTGAAAGCATAATGTGTGTTTGAACATCCTTTAAATGTTGCCACTTTTTTAAATCAGGGAAATGAAGTGTTGTTGATTCAGAAGATAAGGCTATCAAAGTCACTTTGAATTTGTCAGTTCAAGGATTCCTGTGGAGAAAGGTGGATGATTAAGTGTAGCGGCATCTCACACTCCATGTGTATCAATATCTAGTTAAGCTGCCATGGATATTTCATGCTCTGGGCTCTTATTTTGTAAATTAAAAGTTATGATACTCATGAGCAAACTAGGCTACCAAGGATAGGCATTAAGGTTTGGGATGTATTCAAACCCTGTCGACTGTGCTCTTAGATCAGTGTATCTCTTGTAATTCCTTTAGCTATTACATTCATTTGCATGCCAATTATCTAATTAAGCTTAACATGGCGGTATTAACGTGGGGGAAGGAAAGCAACATTTGTACAGCACCTGTTAGGCATTTTACCTACTCACTTTGAGTAAGATTTCAGTCAAAATCAGGGGAGGGGGGAAACCCAATGGACAAAAAGAATCTACCACTTTTGAGACTTCCAGATTATAGTTTGTCTGTCTGCCTGTCTGTTTGTTTATTTATTTATTTATTGTGAGAGAGAGAGAGAGAGAGAGGGAGAGAGAGAGCATGCATGCAAGTGCATACGTGTCGGGGAAGGGCTGAGGGAAAGAGAGAGTCTTAAGCAGGCTCCATGCCCAGCACGGAGCCTGGCGCAGGGCTTGATCTCATGACCATGAGATCATGACTTGAGCCAAAACCAAGAGTCAGACGCTTAACTGACCGAGCCACCCAGGTGCCCCCAGATTATAGTTTAACATGCACTTTCTTGCCTGATGAGGAAGACAGATGTTTTCATCAGCAGGAAGCATTTCATTCTATAAAATTTAAGGGCCTGGAGTATATCTTAGGTATTATCTGGAGGCTTTTATACTGAACCTCTAATGGGAAGGCCTGAAATACAACAAGTCACAGAGCTATACAGTGTTTCTAGAACGTGTGCCTTAATGTCATTCAAGGCTCTTAATCACTTGCTTTAATTGTTAGTGGTTTGCCGTTCAAGCCAGACACCTTCCTTTGTGAAGAGTTTCCTTAGAAGTCTGTCCCTGTGACACAAACTAGGAGAAGGCCAAAACGACATCCCCAGCGCGAGACAGAGTGTGAGTGAATGAGTGATTCGGTGTCGTGTAGACTTCCCAAAATGTCCTTCAACTCTGCTGTGATCTCGTTACCACGGGCTAACTCTGGCTGTGGGCTCAGGACAGAATTATGATTTGTCTGTGACATATTGGTTAATTCCTTTCCCTTAGGACTTTGTAATATCTGTGAATTCTTAGCCTTAAGCCATTGGCAACACAGAGCAACTTGAATTCAGTACCTTTCTGTGCAATGGACTGACTTTTGGGGAGCCTTTAATTGCCGGTAGCACTCACAAAAGAACAAGGGAAGAGGATTCCGCAATGCTCAAGTGGGCATGAGTATGATTTCTAATAAGCAAGTTTTCATTTTCTTCTGTATTCCGAAGAACTGGCCGGGATCTTAAACCCACTGGGGGTCAAGAAAAGATTTCTCTGCTTTCTATATGGTATCCATTTGGGGAGCCTTGGCTTGCATTGTGTTTTCTTCTCATTGATAACCAAGAGAGATCTGAATGACTTATATGACTAATTAATCTTTTTCTCCTTTTGTCTTTTTCTTTTCATGTCAGTCACTATGAACAAGACCGTAGTACCCTTAAAAAAAGGGAATGGGAGCGGAGGAATCAAGAAGTCCAGCAAGAAGACGATCTCTTTTCTTCAGGCTTTGATCTTTTTGGGGAGCCCTACAAGGTAGCTGAATATGTATGTAATTTATCTTTCTGGAAAGTGCTTACTTGTTACATTTTTGAACACGCTAATCAACATTTAATCTATTTTTAAAGCACCTGAATCATTTCCAGGAGAATATATTTTACAAATGAAATATATACATACACTGTATTGGGAGCAATCGCAGGTTTCTGAGGAAGTCTTCAGAGACAAATTCTGTCTGCTTTGGGGAGTACGGTCAGGTTTGAAAGGAACTAGTGAGACTTCCCGTCTCCAAGGAGTTCTCTCCCGCCCAGTACTTCCTACAGCAAGCAGTGCTCCCTTGTCGCTTCTCCCTACTCTGGCTATCAGCAAGGCAGCCCCTGAAGACTTCATCAGAATGTCAACAGCTATGTCTCTTTCTCCTCCCAGTCAATGCCATCCATTGCAAGCAAGACCACTGCTTTCCTCTTCCATTTTATGTTGTTAGCAGCCATTGAGTGGTTCGAGTGCTCTTTGAAAAATCATTGTTCGAGGAGAAAGGGAAAAGCCAATCATTTTTTCCTGGTGGTTAACCATCCTGGGTTAAGAGATTGTCTCAACCAGAGGGGGTGGTGTAGCCAGGTTGACATTCTGGTGGTATTCTAGCTAGTTTGTAACTCCAATAACCCTCATACTGCTATGTCTACAAGTATTGATTTCACAATGACTGCCTCTGAACTTTCTATTTGGGGTGGGGTTTGGGGGAAGAATCTTGTGGAATTGCTGGCAGCTGGTTGGTGTTTATTGCGATTTAGTAGCAGTGTAATTTTCTGTAATGAAACAAAAATGATGTAAGAGTTAAAACAACAATAGAGAAAATTTTTGAGAGTTGTGATTTTCGAAGGGCACCAATTAGAAGACAATGACTTCTGGAAACGGGAAGGACAGCATAGGCACAAATGCTACTGTGGGGTAGAGAGTAAACTGTTTGGATCGGTGACCAGTGAGACCAGAGTCTTGCTGCCTTGTTCATGATAAGTAGGCACCTCTTGACTAAGCCTCAGGTGTCTTCCAAGTTTGGTGAGTCTAGCCAAGAGAGTTAGGTCACCTAACCTACTACTTTGCAATCTGTCCATAATAGTATAATCCTTCAAAAAGCATTTTTCCTATCTCCATTTATTTAATGTATATAGTGCCTTTGAATGCATGTATTTAGAGAGATGATCGGTTTAGCAAACATTTACTGAAGGCCCACAATGTGCTAGTCACGTCTTAGATTAATGCATAAAGAGGAACAAGACCTAGTCTCTGCCCTCAAGGACTTCCTTGCCCAGTGGCAGACATCATCATGGTGAGCGAAGGCATGACTATGTGCTAACTGCTACAGAGATAGGCAGGGGAGAGGTTAGTGGAGATTTGTACCTTGTGCCAAGGAGTTTGGACATAATTCTGCACATGAAGAGAAGTCACTGAGAGCTTTTCAGTAAGGGCATGTCCGGGACAGACAAAGAATTTTCAAGGCAACGTTGGAAGCATGGAGAGTGGGTTGGAGGGAAGGAAACTAGAGGCAGATAAAGAGGCCTTTGTAGTCAGCTTAGGGGAGTTAATGGCAGGCAGGATTTAAGGCAGAGCAAGTAGGTTGAAATTCTGAGACTGGGTACCTGGGTGGTTGTGGGAAGTATGGGACGGGAATGAATGATGCCCATATTTTCGACTTGAGAAGATGGCAGTCTCATTAGCAGGCTGTTGAGGAGGAAACAGGGTTGGTGCTCGTGGAGGAAAAAAAAAAATTCTGTTTTGAGCATGCCAGTGGGATACAAAGGGAGAGATACCCAGTAGGCATTGGATGGAGGGATCTGGAGCTCATGAGAGGGGTCAAGAGAGAGAGTTTGGTGTTAGCAGGTAGGGGGTGGTGGAAGCTGTCAGATGACTGAGTAAGAGGAACAAAGAGAGAATCTTGGGGAGCAGCAACATTTAGGCAGTAAACAAGGTGGCAAAGTAGAGGCCAGGAAAGGAACCTAAAAAAGGAGTGAATGATCACAGAGGTAGGTAGGTAGAATCATTTAATAGAAATCAAGGGGATACAGGGTTTTATGGAGGAAGGATTTGTCGGTTATTTGTGTCCGAGGGGCCAGGAAAGGTCAGGACTGGAAAGTGGCTGTTGGATTTGGTAGTTAAGGGGGGAAGGGGTCAGTGACCTTAGGGAGAGTCGTTTTAATTGTTGACGGTGGTGCTCACCTGCGGGTAAGCCAAACTGCCTGGGGTTGGGGGGGGTAAATGGGAAGCGGTAAAATACAGAAAGGCAGTGAGTTTTTGTGTGAAGGCAGGAAGAAATGAAGGTACGTCATGATGTAAGGGAAGGAATTATATGGAAAGAAAGAGGCTTTGTTTTTAATAATGAGAGAAATATGAACACATTTAGAGATTGATGGGAGGGACCCGATGTCCGTCAAGAGGGAGACGGTGAAGGTAGCGGAGGAGGAGGAGGTGATGATGGGTGGGGCAGGCTCCCAGAGGAGATGCGCATATGCAAAATCAAGAGTGTGTGAAGGGTGACCAGCCATGGCGAGGAAGAGTGGGAAGGAATATTAGGGTGAGAGCAAAGCAGGAGAGTGGAAGAAAGCCTGGGGGAAGGACAAGATGTTGTGGCCTCCTTTTTTCCAGAAAATGGAAGAGAGGTCAAGGATGATAGAGGCCTTGTCCCTTCTTAAGAAAGAGGAATAACCAGATGAGTTTTATGTCTTACCTTTGGATGAGTTAGAAAAATGAGCTTTGCTCAAAGAGTCATGCTTAAAATTCAAAATCTACTCTATGCTCAACACTATTATGAGGCGTAGGACCCTTGCCTTATCCTCCCCCCTGTATACTTTTAAGTCATGTTGAATTAATGGTCTCGTATCTTTAAGGTAAATGCCATCTCTTGTTAACAAGGCCTGTAATGCAGATGCATGTTTATTTTTAGATGTAAGCAGTGTATTTTTGAGTAGGCGGTTTAAAAACCTGTTATCAGAATTGTCAGAAGTTTTCAAAAATCATCTGTCTTGCTATGACAAGGGTATATCAGGTAAGGACACTAGATGGAAACATTAGCCTAGCCCAGGCCCAGGCCTGTTGTGTGCTTAGTAGCCTAGTGCCTTTATGCTTCTCGATCGGGAAGAGCCTTTGTTCTTCTGTCAAGACTGTATAGGAAAGGGATGAAGCTATCGGTTGATGACCTAGTAATTCTTTCTTCGACCATCGCTTTGATGATCAGCTGCCATCTTGTGCTGTGTCCGTGTTCGGGGTTCCCTGGGAGATCACTGGGGAGTATACCTTTCCTTTCCTCTCATATTATGATACTAGAACTGGTGTGCCCATCCGTAAACTCCCCAGGCCTGGACTAGTATGGACACCCTTGGAGTATCTGCACATGCCAGTGGCAGTGGGAGTTTTAGACCTGGCCCACGGTCCACTGGTAGAGACAAAGACCGACCGTTACCCTTCCTGAGGGTTGTGGTGCATCTGCTCATCAAATTAAAAATCAAAATCAAAGTGGTGGATCAGGACTTTCAGGAAATGTCTTGCCATCTTGAAGCCTAAAATGTGGCCCGATCAGTTGTCCAATAGTGTTAGTAGTTCACCAGGTAGCCAGTGAGTATCGGTCCCTAAGACCCACTGTCCTTTCTTGGCAGGGAGCAGAAATGGCGATCTCTTATCAGCCTGGCTGACTTCTCTCTGTTCTTTGCTTCACCCCTACCATTCGTGGAATGGAAAGAATGTTGACCGCCCCTAGATTTGGTTGGCGATGGGTAGCTTCTCTGTGTGGCCGCTTTTTTCGTTCATAACTTTCAAATCTGACTTTGTGCTGTGGTGTTGAGAAGGATGTCTTCAAAAGCACTTGAAAACTTTAAAGCACTTTGCCGTGTCAGGTTAGTGTGGAAAGACTGGGCGGGATGAGGATCTGGCATGTATCAAGTGCCTGCCAAACACCAGGCACGTGCTAGGGCTTTAAATGTGCCTGTTTAGTCCTTACGACAGCCGGAGTGCTCATTTCCTCATGTTGCCCACGAGGAATTTGAGGCTCAGAGAGGTGAGGTGGCTTCTCGGCAGCTTCATATCCATGTAAGTGGCGAATCTAGAGCCAGTTCTGTGTGGTTCAGTATGTGTCACAGGAAGCTGTCTATCCTCCCATAGGAGGTCAGAAGACCTGATAAGCCTATTTCCTGTGTGACTTTGGTGAAGAAACGTCATTCCTCTGACCTGTAGTTTCCTCCTGCCTGAAGCGAATAAGGATACCTGATATAAAAGCATCCCTGATAATAATAATGATGATAAAGCAATAACAACTAACAATTTATAGCTCTTCGCAGCTCTGCAAGAATGAGGAAAGCAAGGCACAGAGAGATTAAGTGGCTTACCCAAGGTCATTTGGGTTGGGGAGGTAGAAGGCAGACTGAGATCAGAGCTGCTCCGTTGACTCATGTGGTTGTTGTAAGGATCAAGTCAAACGAGCCGGAAGACCTTGCTTTGAAATCTGGCAAGTGCTGTTCAAGTTCAAGATACTATCATTATCGTAATTAAAGAAAGAAATAAGAACTTACAGCTTAGAGAGATTAACTGTAAAACTATTACAATTAGAAAAAAGGAATTACCAAATCACATACATTAGCCGCAATGAAATAAAAGGAAAAAATGAGCCCCCAAACTTAAATTATTTTGCTACTTTTATTAAAAAGAAATACCATGCTACAATAGCCTCCTAGCACATTAGTCTTGCAGTGAACTTCTAGTGCTGATTTTTAGATGGCATTAGAAGCAAACTGAGGCAACTTTGCCTTTCCTAAAGTAATGAGAGGCAAAAAGCTTAAATGGAGGAGTGCTGTTAGTCGTGAGCCACAAACCAGACGCGTAATTTATGCCTGAAAATACTTGGAAAATGCATTTCCTTGATGACGGAGAAATTGTGATTACTTAGAAAGTAATAGCCGCAGAGGTTACCTTTAAGAATCAACGAATTATCTGGAATGGGAAGTAAAGAATTGGCCTATTGAAAGAAGCCTGTAATTGACTGAAATGGCTAAATTTCATTTTTACCATGTTTATAATGTCCAATCAAGACTGCCAAGGATACCTTGGTCCCTAATGGGATTACTAAGACTCTGGAGGGTGACACGGAACCTGCAGCGTGAATCACAAGCTGCTGTGGTGTATAATGAGAGTGCATCGTGTAGGCGTGCATAAATGTATTTCAGGCCCCATTGGGTTTTCTATCCGGTGGCTCTCATAGCTACATCTCGAAAAAGTTTTAAACTGGTTGACAGTTACCCAGCTCTGGTGCTGGAGAGGCAGAGAGGCGACTCAGGCGACCTGGACTGTACTGGTAATTATTTGGAGATTGTTCAATGGTGGACTTTTTGAGGCTATGTGTCTGTGTGTCCTCCGTGCCTAACGCTGCCTCATGACTGTTTTGAATTTACCAGTATGTGTCTCAAGCACGACCATGAGTAATTCCTACCTGTAGCCACAGCACGTCTGTTTGCAAAGCATATGGATCTTCATCCTTCAACCAGCAACTCAGAAAGTGTCGCCAGTGAACTCAACCTCGAACTGTCTGCTGTGCAGTTCCGCTCACGAGTCCCTCTGCGACAGTTGCTCTGTGAGGTAGCTAGTCTAAGGGAGTGGACATCCCTTCACTCCTCCAAGTTGTCCCGGCTCCGCCCCCAGGTCATTTGTGCACAGGAAACCCCCACACCTGGAGCTCTTAGCCGAGCCCCCTACCTCCACACATAGATATGCCTTCACTGAGTTAGACCGTAATGCAACACTCTTGCTTTTAGTCATCGTAAGAAAAAGCCACATGAAGATCATCTTTGCATCTTCTGTGAAATCGGGGCTGAAAAAAATGGTTTTCTTGTTCAGAGGTTCTTGTAACTGAACCAATGAGAATTCCTGATTACATTTTAGTATCTGAAAACCATTCGTCTTACTTAATAAATCACGATATGTCTGCTTCCTTCCATCTGACAAAGAGAATTCTATAAGCTGGGAGCTTTTCCTTTTTGCCTTAGCTACCAGGAAACTCAAGGTTCAATTTAGTGTTCAATCACGGTAACCAAGGTAGCCTGGTTTTTGCTTTTCTGTTGATGTACCTTTTACTCCAAGCTGTTGCAAATCCTTTATACCCGATATGGTAGGAGGTTGATCCTCTGGACCTGTTAAGGGAACTTTTAATTTTCCTCTGATTTTGTTTATGTAGATACAGTTTTAGACATTGGCCAGTTTAGAAGTTCTCCTAATTTCAAAACCTAGAGATGGGAAAAAAAAAAAAAAAAAGATCTTAGCATGCATTGGAAAACCCAGATCATTATAACAGTAGAAGTAAATCAAGACACATTAAAACCTAAGCGAGGTTCTCTCCATTGAAGAAAAGATGAGCGTGTCCCCTTTATTTACTGCTAAACTAGCTTGCTTGCAAGCAAACGAGTCTTAAGTTTCTTGAGACTTGACTGTGTTGGCCCGGAGAGAGTGAATTACTTCTCAGGGGCTGTGAGGTAGTGTGTGGTCTCTTTGACATCACAAGTCAAGGTCTATTCTGTAGAACTCAGTTTCAGTGGAAATTCAGTGAACTTTCCGTGAAAGTGCAGTAAGTTGAACTTTGAGCTTCCTGGTAGCTAAGGCAAAAAGGGCAGGCGCTTCGCTGATAGAATTCTCTTTGTCTAAGGGAAGGAAGCATATCCAAATTCATTAAAATGAGACAATGTAAACTAAAGGCATTTGAAATGGGAAATGAAAATAAACAGTTCAGATATTTGAAGACTGGCAGGTATTAGTGTTCATTAAGCCGTCATCTGACCCAAGAGGTAAACTGTTTGAGGGGCCAGAACAACGCTGCAAGTGTTTAAAGCTTGCAGCAAATTCACACTGGGCTCTCAGCGTGGCGAGATCTCTTGGCTTTGAATTTAGGGTTTGAATAGGAGGGAGACTGGTTTTGGCTGCTGCCCCAATGGTGTGTTGTACAACACCAGCGAAGGAGACCCCACTATCTACAGAGTTTATTCTGGCCTTAGCTGAAGAGTAATTTATGCCATTAAAATGGACAAACCTAGGGATTTTTCAGGGAAAAGAAATGAGTTCTCCCCCATCTCGATCTATTAAGTATGCCTTCCAAATGTACTTCTGAAAGCAGTGTTGCATGTGAGGCAATATCAGACGTTCCTGTGGATAAGAAAACTAAAATGGACATTTATTGCATCTTTAAAATTCCCCCTCCCCAACAGAGCCCTTTTAGCATATATGTAGCAGACTTTCCCTTAATCTCTGGAATCGCGTTTCCCTAATTGCCCTCCTTTCTTTGGAAATGTCTTCTATGATTTAACACATGCTTTGCGTTGGATACTGTATACAGTCTGTGGAGCCTGTGTTAACAACGGGGGCCAAGGTCGCCAGTTTGATTCCCTCTCTGGATGCTCCTTCTTGGTGTCCTTTGCTTGGCTCCTCTTCTTTTCTCAGTCGCTTAAAGGTTGATGTTCCCCAGGGTTGCCTCCTGAACCTGACCTTCTCATTCTGTATTTTCTTTCTCTGGGTGGTTTCATCCATTTCCAGCACTTCACCCTCCATTCATCTGCACACTCTTCCATCCTCACATACAGAGAACAGCACACAGCCATACAACCTAGGTTTAGACTGAAATCCCAGGCTTGGCTAGGCATACCCCCCACGTATGCCAGGAGATGGGGCTGTGTTAAGGGCATATGAGAAAGCTGAGATGTTAAACATCTGTCTGCAGTGGAGGTTTCCCCGTGGGGAAGTTGTCACCGCCTCCCATGCGTGGAGCGCGTGCCTGCGGCTCCTGGGAGCCAGAGGCAACATAGGGTGCGTGTCTTCCCCATCCAGTGGTCCTGCGGCCACATGGCCCCACGGATGCCAGTAGCCTTGTTTCATGGCAACATCTTGGGCCAGGATAGTGCAGCCTAAGCACAAAGAAGTCCTTTGCCCTTCTGAATCCAACAGCTTGTTTTGAGAACACCTTTGGCAGGTAAAGGGAAATCATAAAAAGTCGCTCTCGGAGATGAACAGCTGAGCTTTGGTCAAAGTCATTTCCAAGTACATAGCTAGCCACCATTTTCTAGTTCTGATAGCTGTGCTTTCTGTATTACAGAAACCCATGCACGAACTTATCTATTTTAAGAACAGCCACAGCCATTTTAACAAGATTAGTATTTCCTACAGGGGAAGATATAGCCAGTATGTTGATTGCCCACAGAATGATTTAGTGGCCAACATCACTTCGGAAATCTGACTTTATTATGATTTACGTAAGCAGCAGTTTAAGTCCTTGAATAAATTTTTTTCTGAATCATTGAAAAGACACAGGAGAGCTTGAGTCAGTGTTGATGAACAATTGCACCATTTCAAAGCGAACAAGTACGAGTCATCAATACGTAAACACAGGTACCCCCAGAATATGTAGGCAGACACTAGTAATTTATACAGTCCTTTGATTGAAAGGAATTAGATTCGCTTTAGTCATGTTAGCTCAATTAGATGTTGAGCTTTTCTAAACCAGTATATTCATGATCGCACAATTTCACCGACTTCCTTATCCAATGGGCTAAGCCTTTTTCATGGTATAATGTGGCGCAAAGGGCTGACGTGTCAAGAACGAATATAAGTCGAATGTTCCATTACAATTCCAGTGATCACTAAGCTGAAGTTGTTCCTCACGATGCAGAATGTAACAGTTCAGCTCATCTGACCTAAAAGAAGTTATTTTGCTAATAAAATTCTTAAGCGATGTAATTTAAAACTTTCTCCCAATGAGCATGTTTAAGGGTAGGCCAGGGAGTATACAAACGTTAATCACACAGCTCATTCCAAGAAGCTCTTTCAATAGTGTTATTGATTTTTTTTTTTCTTACATAGCCCATGAAAAGTATGAAATTATATGGCCGCATGAGAATTTTAAAGAACCCTATATGCTAGTCTACTTAGGACAGCTGTTTGAAACATTAACATTAGGAAACACAAACCTATTCATTCTCTCTCCTCCCACCCCCATCTTTTTGTTATTTTAGACAAACAAAGGGGATGCACTTGCCAACCGAGTCCAGAACACGCTGGGAAACTATGATGAAATGAAGGATTTGCTAACTAACCATTCTAATCAGAATCATCTAGTGGGAATCCCAAAGAATTCTGTGCCCCAGACACCCATCAACAAAAACGAGCCGAGCTTTTTCCCAGAGCAAAAGAATCGAATGCTCCCACCTCACCAGGATAACACTCACCCCTCGGCACCAATGCCTCCGCCTTCTGTCGTGATACTGAATTCCACTCTAATACACAGCAACAGGAAGTCAAAAGCTGACTGGCCACGAGATAGTCATAATGCTAGCCTTGTACCAGCCAGCCAGGCCAGTAGCCAGCCAAACAAGATGCAGCCACCTGCACAGGACCAGCCCCAAGCCCGACTGGAAGACTTCTTCGTCTACCCAGCTGAACAGCCTCAAGTCGGAGCCGTTGAAGAGGCAAACCCATCTGCAAAGGAAGACAGTAGCCTCAAGTCCAGTGGAGGGGATACTTTCAAAGAAATCTTTCAGTCCGTCTCACCGGAAGAATCTCAATTTACCGTGCACGCGCCTGGGTCTCCCCTAGTTGCCTCCTCTTTGTTAGCTCCCAGCAGTGGCCTTTCGGTTCAGAACTTTCCACCAGGGCTTTACTGCAAAACAAACATGGGGCAGCAAAAACCAACCGCGTATGTCAGGCCCATGGACGGCCAGGACCAGGCACCGGACATCCCTCCGACACTGAAACCTTCCATTGAATTCGAGAACAGCTTTGGGAATCTGTCATTTGGATCACTGTTGGATGGAAAACCCAGTGCGGCCAGTTCAAAGCCTAAACTGCCAAAGTTCACGATTCTCCAAACAAGTGAAGTAAGTAATTTTTAAAGTTTTGTTTTGTTTCTTTCTGCTTCTTTTTTTTTTTTTTTTTTTTTAGTTCACTGCTCTAAACTCTATAATCAAGTATTCACAAGCAGCTCTTATTTACCTTCTTGAGCCATAGATGAGACTCTTCAAGGTCAGAGTCTGAGTCTCGATCTTCTGTGGCTTGTGACTTGACTGATTAGCATTCTGCAAATACAGTTAAATCTCCATAATGTGGAATGGCAGCAGACAAGGTCAGCCTGAGTGAATGAAAATTTGGACTTATAAAATAGTTTCAGAGAGTGCGCCTGTAGTAATAGGTACAGATGAGTAACACTGGGGATGGTAATTGGTTGTAAGCAGTCTGAGGTCCCTGAAGAGATTGTGAGCCACCATAGGCCTTCACTAGCAAATAGCATATCCTAAGCATAAAACACAGAAGTTCCTTAAGGTACAAGAATGTACAAGTGTGATTTGCTGGCATTGGAAGTGGAAGGCATTCCTTAAGAATCTCAGTTTCTTGAGTGCTTGTGGGGCTATTCCTTGGCAAGATCCTAACGTTATCCTCCGTATCCCACAATCTTCCCTTCTGCACCACCGTCCTCCACAGGTACCTACCTGGCCCTCTTACACTACCTTGACTCCTTCTGTCAAAGCCAAAGGCATTATGCTCAACCACAATGCCACCGGGTTTAGAATGACTAACTGTCCCACCCATCTCGGGAGTCATTGCCTTATAAAAGAGAAGTCGGAGGGACCAAAGCCTCTCCCAAAGGAATGAATCGCTAATGATCGGATCCCAGGCCTTGTGGTCCCTGGGTGGGGGACATATATTGGGTGCCCCTCAGACACCACCATGTAAGCGGCTGTCTACTCCTCCTCAAGCCTTGACTGGAAGAAGCCACTGCTTTTAGATTGGATTCCTGTTACTGGTGCCTAAAGGCTTGAAAAGACACAGAGGAAGAAAGTAGGGTGAAATTCTTACTCAGTAGGAGTCACAGACAGTCTGTGTGAATTGTTGCAGATTCCGGGTTAGTGGTGTCTCAGTTAGAGAAGTCTGACCATGTGCGCCTCTGGCCCTTCCGCCGTTATCCGTACTCAGCAGATGCGGGGATTTCAGACGATGATGGGAACACAAAGGAAGGGGAGGGGTGGGCCTGTGGGTTGTATTCTCCGAATGCATTTTTTTTTTTTTAATACGGTTTGATTTCTGAGGCGGTTTTGCTTCCCATCTCATCATTCATCAAGTCTTGTCAAGCTTCCTCCTAAGTATCTCCCCAGCCTGTCACCTCTTTACCCTCACCGCTTTCGGAGCTCCTGTGGGCACCCGCGACAGCCCCTCCTATCTGCTCTCCCTCCCTCTAGTGTCACCTCTTTTCCAGACCATCCTCCATTCAGGCTGACCCAGTGGGCAGATGTAGCCATGTCACCCCCTGCTTTGGATTCTTCAGTGCCTTCCCATCACTTCCAGGACAAGGCCCAAATTTCTTAGTCCCGCATACAAAGCCCTTCGTGCTGATTCCATGCTTCTCCTCTGACTTCACATTTCACTGTCTCTTCATATGCAGATGAAATCCCAGCCACGTGGAGCTGCTTGTGGTTCCTCACCATGTCATGCGTTATCATGCTGCCTTGCTTTCGTGCCTGCTGTTCTCTCAGCCTAGACCGTCTTTCCCCACCCTCCCTTGTCTTCTGGTGCAGTCCTGTTCCTCCTTCAGGTCTACTCTGTTGTTCTTTTCTCTGTGAAAGCCTCCCTGATTCCACCAGGCTTACTACAGACTGCTCCGTCTGGACTCCTCTAGCGCCTTACGTACACCTTGACTGGCACTTATCTCGTGTATTGTAGCTGCTCATTGATGTGTCCGTCTCCTCTATCAGACTGTGAGCTCCTGGAGAGCAGGGAATGTCCCATTCTTCTCTGTATCCCGAGCGCCTCGCAAATGCCTGGCACGTGGTAGAGACTTAACAAATGTTTGCTGAGTGAATGAAGTTCAAATTTGGTCACCTGAGTACATTTTCTAAGCCATGATATTAAGCAACTCACACGGATAAAGGTAAACGGTTGCTAGAAAATCCATCGTTAATTATATCTCTTTAATCGTACCCTAATTGCCTATGTCTTGTTCTGCTCTGCTCCTGCACAGTCATTGGGAAGTCCTAATCCTAATTTCCACTGGATGACTTCACACAGGATTCTAATACTTAAAATCCAAACGGAAACGTGCATTGGGAGAGGAGTATAACGCGGCTGGGATATCGTTCTTGTCCCTTCTCTTGCCCTGGCATCTGGTGGTGGTCCCTCCTTCCACGGCGGTGCCATCACTCAGGACTGGTCTGGGAGTTGTACTGGCCCATCAAAAGGTCTGTCAGCCTGCGTCCATGCCTCATTAGCAGAGTGACGGGTCACAGACCCAGTGAGATTCACTCTGTTGTAATCCCCTCTCTTATACATTCACAACATGGCTGACCCAGATTCAGAAGCTACTTCATGCTTTTGCTCAGCACTCTGGTGCACCAATGCGAGGTACATTTCCAAAGAGAGTCCGAGCTGTCTTCAGCTCTGCAGACGATGATCCAAGGAGCAGCCTCTGTGCACGCAGCCTTTGGTGACAGTACAAATAGACTTTGGTAGAGCCTTGTATGAAAAATGGGTCAGGTGCAATAGAGTCATGATAAGAGATCAGTGAAGAAAGTACTTATTTTAAAATATAGGTCTCAAGGAAGGATTTGAAAGAGGGGTAGACAGAAGCTTAGGGCCGTAAAGTCAGGAGAACGTCCTGGCTTCGAGGGTAATATGAAAACGCAGGGTAGGAGGAAAGGAAACGGAAGATCTGACAGCCTGACAGGGAGCTTAGAAGGGTGTAGATTAAAACATGGGCATAAATATAGACGGGGTGGAGCATTATGGAGTTTCGCACCTAATGGAATTTATGTGGCTGAAACTCTGACCAAGTCTGGAAATTCACCCTATTAAATCTTGATGCACTTTTCAAAAGCACTTAACATTGGAATTCAGCCCCGGTCCCTGGCGCCGAGAGGTCCAGGCATTGGGTTCTGGGTCCCCAGTCAAAGAAGCCATCATTGATGAGTGGCAGCATTACTTGGAGCTCTTACTTAAAAGGGCTTGTCCAGAGAGCAGTCACAGGGTCTCTCTGCGAATTCCCATCTCTGTCCCTGATTCTAATGAGAGGAGGTCAACCTGTGTGTTAGGGAAGTGCATTTGGGAGCAGTGGGGCTGAATGACCAGGAAATAGACCGCATTCTAAGATGCACGAATAAGCAGATACTAATATATTTGTGAGTTGAGAGACACAAACTATTATTGAAATGATAGGAGCACGTGCGTGTGCCCGTGTTCATTTATGTGTCTGTGCTTGTGTACGGAGTGGGGAAATGTTAATTACGGCCCATCCTTGACACATTTTCTTGCTTCTTAGAATTTCTGAATAAATAATAAGGATTCTAAAAGCCTAACCAACTTTATTGCAAAAGGTCAGCAGCTTTTCAACTGAAGCATGCTTTTGGAACAAAATTTGTTTAAAAACTTCGTTTTACAGAATTTACTACCATTCCAGGCCCACCAAAACAAAAAAAAAAAAAAAATACTGATGTGTTCTGCAGTTGAGCTTAGAAGAATTTTCTGGGAACTGCATCTGAAAACAGTAAAAGACCTATTTATATCAAGTGGAAACTGAGGGTACTTGCAGATGGTCTTTTATTAGGAAATGAATTTGTTAATAAATGTAGCTTTATATGTGATTTCATTGCATACATTTTTGCTCATGTTTCTCATTAGGATACAAATCTTTTCGTGTGGATAGCTTTGCATTTGGGCACAATTTGTTGTTAGTATCATTTGGGAAGTAACTGATTGCATGCAAATGAAAGGGCTAGTGACAGGCATGAAGTGTTTCCATCCTAAGTCAGTAGGCTTTCACAAGTACAATACTAATGTGTGGAGTGTCATTACCGTAAAGGATCATTTGCCTTACAAGCTGCTCTTGGCTGTGACCCTAAGGCTATCTGAGGCTCCAGTTGCCTCCAGGTTGGGAATCCCTTAGAAAAGTTTGATGGAGCTCATATGAATGATGGGATCTGGCGTTCGCTTCTTTTAGTGGCTAGTTTTGTCAACCAGCTGCAAAGTTGTTGCTCACGTTTGTGACTGTGCCCATTTTGTTGTGTATCCTGTGCAGCGAACACTGTGGGTATAATTAGCTTTATTTATTGTGAGGTAGATGGGAAGCTCAAGTCCCTTGTGTGAGAACCGCAGAGGATGCTGGGAACTTAGCATTCATGTGCCGGATGTGCCCAGGCAGTTCCACAGGAACCACTGAGGCAGCTCCTTCAGGGAAGGTTGCTGTGTGCAGCCGGGCCGGGCATTTTTCACTTGATGGGCATCACCAGTTTATTTATTTTGGAGCCCATTCTTATGGAAATAAAATAGCGTACAGTCTAAGGCTATAGGCCGTCTTCTTCCCACCCCATTGGAACTGAATGGAGATACCTGTGGAAGTCCTTGCACTTTCAGGATGTCAGCCCCAGGCCTCGATCTTAGCATTCAGTCCATACAAGCATAGAACCCAGAAAGCTTTTGTGTAACCTCCGTCAGTCCATCCCTACTGGTTGCTTTTCTTTTACGCTTTTTGATGAAGTCTTCCAACGGCACGGTGTCATTGGTATTAAAATTCATTTTCCTTACCACACGTCTTCATTCCCCCATAACTTCGGTGTCTCCCTAAGCTGACCGAAGTGGCCCCGAGGGAGCATCTGAGAAGGAAAACCAGTAATACAGATGGAACACGGAGCCTTGCATTGTTCGTGATGGAGAGGTCAGAGATAGTAGGTGATTAGGAAGGGTGTCTTGGGGAGGGGCGGCTGAGACCATCCTCACGGTCTTGGGGTGTTTCACCAGCCATTGACACAGAGGAGTAACCCCGGAAGGTCTTACAGAGAAAGGAGGCGAGGCAAATTTTGAACTTGGTCTTGAATCCTGGGTGGGATTATAGTAGGTGAAGAGGGATCAGGAGGGAAGTTCATATTTGTGCAGATTAGGGATGGGTGGAGAGAATGGCAGGTACACAAAAGGGAGGCAGAACATACAAGATACATTCTGAAGATAGGCCAGTTTGTCTGCAGCTGTGGGGTTATGGCACCAAAGTAAGATAGGGCTCGAAAGGCTGCCTCTTAAGTGTCTTGAATGCCTGGGCAATGTGGCAACCAGATGGTAATGGTGAACTTGAAACTTGGCTTTCCCAGTGGGTTCATGTGTAGCAACCTAGGAACTCTCTCAAGCCAAGTGCTCTCACCAGTTCAAGCAGTAACTTCCAAGCTCCGGTGTTCTCTACCCCCTTTCAGGTGCTTCAGGAAAGCACATCTCATTTCTGGGGTGCCTGGGCAGCTCAGTCGGTTAATTGTCCGACTCTCGGTTTTGGCTCATGGTTCGTGAGTTGTTTGAACCCCGCATCAGGCTCTGAGCTGGCAGCACGGACCCTGCTTGGAATTCTCCCTCTCCCCCCTTTCTCTTTGGCTCCCCTGCTTGAACATGCACTCACACTCTCTCTCAAAAATAAATAAATGAACGTTCTTTAAGAAAAGACAGCACATCTCATTTCTTGCTCTGTAGACCTCAGCTTTTCCTCAGTGTGCTTTCCCAAGGCTCTCTCTGAAGTTGCGTTGAAATGGTTGTACTCAACCAAGCTCTCCTTCCTGGGTGCCCCTGCCCTTCATTGTCCCTTTCCATCCATTTGCTCATTAGCACTAGGCAAACTGAGGAGTAGAGCTCAACTTTGGCTTGGCGAAGGTCTTGCAGATCCCTGGTTTTCTGTGTGGCTTTTTTATTCCTTCTCATTTCCTCAAGTCCTGTTCTTTAGCATCTTTATTTTCTCTTGTAGGGCTGCATGAAAATGATTCTAGCCACCAGCGTCCTGGAACAATGTCTGCTGTTTCCACATTGCATGTTTGCAACAAATTGGGCTATTCGGTTCAGCACAACTGTCTTGGTGTTCTGTGCTTTTAAATCCCTTGTCACTTTTAACATTCTTTTGGTTGGAACGAAGCCAAAAGATCGATTTATTCTTCTTCCACTAAAAAAAAAAAAAAAAAAAAAAAAACCCCAAAAAACCTTGGATTCTTACACTCTGCAAATTTAAGTCACCCTTCCTAATAATACATTTTAAAACATCACTATTCATTAATAATTTCAATGAATCTTCAGGAGATGGCTGACAGTCAACCTTATGTGAAGGAATACGTGGGTTCCACATCTGGCCTGACTTGCTCTGTGAACTTGAGAGAGCGATTTTGCCTCTCGTTACATAGGGAGTTCCGACTAGCTCACCAGTGAGGTTTCTTCTAGCTGTACGTCTCTGAGAGCGTGCTTCACCTTTGTGTTGAGCCCAGACCTGCCTTGTTTGTAAAGTAACTTCAGCCATTCCCTTGTCACGCACACCCCACTAAGAGTGTGGGGACAGCATGGAGGGACGGGAGCCCTGCCCGAACACCTCTTACTGCCATCCTTCCCAACAGCTGGGGATGTTTTCAGACTAGGGAAATAGGGGAAAGCTAGAATTGGATCTTCTGTGGGGATTGGATACTAGTTCAGCCTGGACTGAACTCATTTTTTTAAAAAGATAAACAGCTATATGCTGTATTTCACTGGAAAACACCAAGCTGTGAACTCAGGAAATAGCCTCCTAATCCTTTTGTCACTACCCACTCACATCATGAAAGATGGAGAACGTCTATTTTCACATTACTTCTCGAGAAATATTTTGACAGATTTGGTATGCAGTAAAGTGATAAGCTTTTGTTACGTGTGTTCCAAATCATCCTGTTATCACTGGATATATCGATTAGCTTAGTACATTCTGAGCCCGTCATAAAAAACAGGCTGCTCACAATTCTGTGTTAAAGAATAAGAAAAATTGACAAGTAGATAACCATATTGATTCAACCCAAATAGTGAATGCAAAGGGCTTTGGAGAGGAGTTATAAACTCTTTATGGCTGCTGTAAGTCTCTTTAGTATTTTTTTAATTGATGTGAAAACAAATAATCTTTAATTAACCATCTTTTTAGAAAGTACTGTGCTTTGGTTACCAAGTGAGTTTATAATATAGGTGGCAATAATAAAAACCCATTACCTTTATACTTTACAATTCACAAATGCTTTCACATACATCATCTTATCCTCATGTTACTGAGGTGCAATTGATAAGTGACAATTGTGTATGTTCAAGGTATACAAGTGGATGTTTTGATATACATAAACATTGTGAAATAACCTCTACGATTAAGCTAATTAACATATCCATCACCTCCTCTAGCTGCTGCCTTCTGAGCATGTGGTGAGAACACTTAAGATTTATTCTCTTAGCAACTTTCAAGTACTGCTTGAAACACAGTACTGCTAACTGTGCTCACCACGTTGTACATTAATTAGCTCTCTAGAACTTATTCGTCTTGCATAACTGAAACTTTGTACCACTTGACCAACAGCACCCCAAATCCCCCTCCGTGTAGCCATCTTATTTGGATCCGACTCTAAGAGAGTCCAGGATGATTGTCATCTCCTTTTCATAGATGCAGAAGGGTGGTTTCAGAGAGACAAGAGTTTCATGCCTAAAGTCACATGGCCAGCGAGTGACTCTGCTGGGACTAGAAGCCAGGTCTTCAGTGCCATTTCCACAATGGCATTTGGTGTCCAGTGTGCTACTGTAGATGTATGGGTTAATTTTCCAAAAGTAGCTTCTCTGCTGGCATATAAGGGGCAGGAGAATAACGAGCTGAATCCAGCTTAAGTTGAAATTCCCTTGCTGGGTTCATATTTCAAAAGTCTGGGGCCAAGCATACCAAAAGAGCAATTTTTCTTGTGGTATTACAGGTTACAGTCATGTGTTTTTCATTTACAAATATGGTGAGAAGTAGTGTTTTTGCAATATTCCTAAATGAGTAACATATGACACAACTTGTTAGAGGACCTTCCCTTGGTTCATAAAGTTTCTGAGTTTTTGCCTATTTGGTAAGATGACTTTAGCAGAGCGTTCAGACAACATAGCTAAAATCTGGATTTCTGAGGCCAAAACGCAACCACCGAGTAGATAAGCCTGAGATGTGAATGAGAGGTCAGTAAAACGTGGGCATATGAATGCTTGCCATAGAAGTTACGAGTTACACTTCTCTCAAATGTTTGCACTCCCTCCACCCACCCCCCCCCCCCAACCAAGCAGACTGAAACAACTTGTGGGTCATAAGATTGCAAGAGTAGTTAACAAAGAGCAGGCAGGGGCCCTGGCTTTTACTCATAGATACTCCATGGGGGAGTCTCCCTGTTCGTCAGCCCAAGAATACAGGTCATCCATGGACTGCCTACACAGAAAGTCACTGTGAGAATAAGTGAGCTAAGTAGCTGTGAAATGGCTTTGAAAAATTTACAAGACTCCAGGAATGGAAGATGTATTCGTTTTCTGTAGGTGCCCTAACAATGTGTCATAAGCTGGACAGCCTAGAACAACAGAAATGTATTCTCTCCTAGTTATGGAGGCTGGAAATCCAGAAAGGTGTCAGCAGGGCTGAACTCTGTCCACTTGTTCTACCGAGGAATCTTTCCTTGCCTCTTTTAAGCTTCTGGGTGGCCCCCCATGGCTTGTAGCGTCATTGCTCCTGTCTCTGCCTTCATCTTTGCCCGTCTTCTCCTCTGCGTGCCTCTCCGTGTCCTCTCCTCTTCTTGTAAGGGCATCAGTCATCGGACTTAGGGCCTGCTCTATATCCAAGAGGATTTCATATGTAGATCTTTAACTGATTACATCTGCAAAGGCCATATTTCCCAATAGTCACATTCTGAGCTTCTGGGTAGGGATGAGTTTTGGGGGGCCGCTATTCAACCCACTCTGAGAGGGGTCATTCTTCTACTTCCCAGACCAGGAATGGAGGGAAGCCAGGCAGCATTCATTGTGAAAAACTCCCCATCTCGGAACCGACTTCAGGTTTAGTCCCCATCTCGGAACCGACATCCCCATCTCGGAACCGACTTCAGGTTTAGTCCCCAGTGGTTTGGAGCCCAATTCTCTAAACTCTTCAGTTTGACTGTGCCTATGCAAAAGATCATTTCTGTGGATAAACGATGTAAATACGAGGGTGGAAACGTGTTTTTTAAAATCTTTTAGAATAATAAGTATAAAAGTTTTGTCTTAATTCAATAATAGAGGAAACAGAATTTGTTGATGCAGTTGACTCAGTTATGTATTAGAGCTTAGGTGGGCAGGCTTTTTCTGTGGAATAAATATTTTCAGTTTTGTGGGCCATACAGTCTGTGGCAAGTACTCAACTCTGCCTTTGTAGTGTGAGAACAGCCATAGACAGTACCTGAATGAACAGGCATGGCTGTATGCCGATAAAATTTTATATATGAATACTGAAACTCAAATACCATGTATTTCTATGGGTCATGAAATATTCTTTTGAAATCTTTCAACCATCTTATAGTGGAAAAATCATTCTTAGCCTGTGAGCCATACAAAACCGGGCAGTGGGCTGGATCTGACTTGGCAAGCTTCGTGTGCTGACCCCCCTGGACTAGATCTAGACAAAGCTTCAGACAGCAAAAAAAAAAAAAAAAAAAAAAAAAAAAAAAAACATTTGCCTTCCTCTCCCTCTCCTCAGCAGGAAGATGGCCTTGAGTAGAGAGAGGAGAAAGGTCAGCCCTGCAGCTTGTAGAGAGCAGAATCCTAGAGTCAGGAGAGATGTCTGTAGTCAAGGTAGAGTGGGCCCCTGGAATAGAGGCTTTGCTAAGTCTGTATACAAGTGGATAAGAAGGTCTTGCACCCAGGATCAGAAATACTTTTTTTTTTTAATGTTTATGTATTTTTGAGGAGGGGGGCAGAGAGAGAGGGAGACACAGAATCTAAAGCAGGCTCCCGGCTCCCAGCTATCAGCACAGAGCCCGATGCAGGGCTCGAACCCATGAACTGTGAGATCATAACCTGAGCCAAAGTCAGACGCTTAACCGACTGAGCCACCCAAGTGCTCCCAGAAATGCTTTTCACACTGAAAGTCACATCACCATTCAGGAGGGTTCCTTTTCCTCAGTAACTCATGAGGTGAAGAGGATTTGTCTTTTGCTGTCTTAGAATTGGGGTACCTAAGCTCCCAGGGCACTGAAGAATGTATTTGACTTGGTTGTGGGGTGATAGGGATTTTTTAGATTCTAGGAAGAGCAAGTCCTCTTACACAACCCGAGTCTTTGGGTTCAATGGGATGAAAGGGCTGATGGTCTGTGGCATCCCCTGCAGGCTCTTCAGAGCTGATGTGTAGCGGGGATTGTGCATGTGTGTACACATGTGTATGTGTCAGTGTCCAGGTATCTCTCTGGGAGGCCTTAGAAAGCCAGTGGCCTTCTGGGAGGAGACAGCTAGACAACGATGGCTTTCTCGGTACTCCATGAAGTTTATCCCAGCCTCCAGGGCAGTATCTGGGTTCTGAAGGACTGATAGAAGAAAGGATCTATGTCATTAAGGCTTTAAAGTTGAAACAGGGTTGAGCTAAGCCTCCAAATACATGGTTTGATGGAAAAAAGGAAGTCAGATCTTAGCCAGATCAAATGAACTGAAATAAAGCCTTAGAAGTTGGTGGAGTTGCAAGGGCCATGATACAGGGGTGCCATGATAGCTCACTACTTAAAGTGTGTACCATAGAGGAATGGTACGCCTGTGTTGCAATTTCATTAATTAAGTTTGTGGGGGCAGAGGTAGCTGCCATCTCGTACAGTTTCAGGAGGCACCATTCAATAGCATATGTATGTGAACAGTGACTCCTGAAGCTGGCTAAGGAAGCAGCCCTGGATTTAGAGTAAAGCTGTTCTTGGACCTACCTTTGCCTGTCGGCATCTTAGCCATCCAGGTATTGAGGCGGACTTACCGGGGAAGCTGGTGTCCTCTGGGATACCCACAAATGCCCTCCCAGGCACCTGATGGAGATGCAGACCAGGATGCTCACCCTGAGTGGGGTCTCGCCAAGTCAAGTGGTCTCTCCCATGTGTTGAGGCACCCACGCTGTCTCTCTGCAGCTCTACTCTGCTTGCTTGAACAAATGTGGTCTTTAGGCCCTTGGGAAGGTGAGTAGATCTTAACATCCTCCCAGGCAAGATTGATGGGTAAAGAGGACCCACATCAGAGAATTCAGTTTGAATCCACAGTCCACCTATAATAAATCTCAAAGAAAATGGTCTCGTTGGATATTTGAGCACAACATTTGGCCCAAGAACAGACATAAAAAAACCCCAAGTGTAACATTTTGAGTTGTTCACATTGAGCCTGATATTATGAATTGTGATGTTTTAAATCTGAAAATATTGTCATATGCATTGTTGAAGAGATCCGTTAGAAGAAAATACCTAGAAGACGTATCTTCTTTTATCTGTTTATTTTATTTCCTCATTCATTCAACAAACTTTTACTGAGCACCCATTGTGTGCCAGGCACTATACCAGGAGCTTGAAGGCCGAGATGATGAAGACATGTTACTCGATCTTGAGTAGCTTAAATCAGGGGATGTGGACACAGAAACAGGAAAACCACCGTGAGGTATAATACATGGTTGTTGAATATCCTTTGGGGGCGGAGAGAATGACTAAGACTGGATGAAGTGTCCAGGAAAGCCTCTTCAAGAAGGCAGTAACTGGTGTGCTAGCTCTTGAAGTATGATTGCAAGTTTTCTTGGTGAAGTGGCGGTATGGACATTTCCTACAACATCAACCCACGTCAGGTTGTAAATGGGCCTGACTGATGATTCCTGAGGGGCAAAATAATCCTCTGTGTTTGGGGAGTTCACTTGGAAGATTGGGGTCTTGGGGTCAGCTCCAGGCATTGAGGAACCTTTCAGTGCTCTAAGTATGACCGCTGATGTTTCAAGAAAGTCATGCTGGAGGAGGGACTGGCTGGGATTGTAGGAAGGGAGGAGCAGGCATGATAGGGCTGGTGAGGTTCGCGACAGAAAGACCACAGAACAAGCTATTAAGGTATTCCAGACCAGAAATGCCATCAATTTGAATTAGGGTCTTTTTTTTTTTTTTTGAGATTTTTTAAAGTTGAATCTGGATAAGATTAAGTGATTCATTAGGTGGGCCATTGAGAGGAAGCTGGCAGAGAGGATCTAAAATGGCTTTGAGGTTTCTAGCTTGGGCAATCGGTGGATGGTGACACCATTACCCGATAGCCTTTATTTTAACACCCAAATCTTCACAAAGCAGGTAAGTTTCTTCTATCTCTTTTATTGTCATGGAGTCATGCTATTATAGGTTTTGAATGTCATGATATTTGATTAATGTTTGCATAGTGCTTCTTGTGCAAGGCTTTGTGCAAAAAGTCATGATTATTTTCTTATGCTTCAGTGAAGGATTTATTTCCTATAAATGGCCTTTTTGGTTCTCCACTTAAAAATTAATATCTTAACTCAGAAAGGTTATAGTACTTCAGAGAACATGGAAAAATATGCTGAATACTTTCTTAGAAATCACAATATTGGAAGCGACAATTATCTGTAAGTTATGGAGTATATTAAATATTGAATTCTGTTTTGTATGTTGTAATTTTTGAAAATTAAATGAACACATTTCCAGTTGAATTTCTCTTGCAGTAATAGCTGTGGACTTTGCTTTGATCCTTCCTGATTTTGTTTTCCTTTAGACTCATCCCATCGACACAGGGAATGTGCTTACAGTGGAGAGTTGGGGTAACTTTCCACTCAACACTATGCTCCTCCCAGCTTGATACAATCTTAAGTGAGAAATTGCATCCTTTGGTTTTGGTGGAGTTGGAATAGGGTTATTGCAACTGGCTATTTATATAAATTGCTACCTTAAAAACTGTTCAGCTCTGCTTCCTTGCCTTTATTTGGTGGACATGGTCATTGCCTTTCAGTTAAGGTCATGAATTTCTGATAGCGGAAACAGGAGAAAGGAGCAGAACTGAGTTTACAGCATGTTTGCCCTCCATGGTTAGTAGGATTGACATTGTGTGTTTCAAATATAGGAAAAGATCATGGTGTAGTTACTTGATTTTACTTACCCACTCCTCCTCTGTCCTCAACTATTTTAAATTCTCTCTGTAACTCCTTAATATTTGGAAATCTTTCTAAACACAGACTTTGGGAGCTGAAAGCCTCACGTTTTGGAGGTGGTGAACGCGGAAGCCAGGTGGGAAAAGGTCTCCTCAAGGGCCTCACTGTACCTAGTTAGAGATCTGAGCCTTGAACTCTAGACTTGTAACTCTGGACATTAAGCTAAAACGAAAAAAGTGGTCAATATCTTAAAGAACAATGGTATAGTTTATAGAATTAGAGAAGCTCCATGCTGGAAGGACTCTGCACAGTCAACCAGTCCGGCTGGCTTGATAGAAATGCATTAGTCTGCTCTTAGGCGGCACATTCCTCACTCAAGAATGGAAAATCCTTAAAGGCCACAAGTGAAGCCTTCATCTGAGAGTACCTGCACCAGAAATTATCAAGTGCAACATGGAACTTGGCCACTTTCCACAACTCAAAGATACAGGTAAAAGTTCCTTCGTTGGGATGTTCCAGCAAATATATTACCTATGTGAAAAAAAACAACATCTAGTTTCTGTATTTTGACTTCTGAAGGAAAAAGCATCCCTACCACATAAATGAACACATTTCACCTTCTGGGAGAAAAAGCAAGGAAATTGCAGCTGCAGTGTGTTATTGAATCTTCCTGAAATTAGCCTGTAGAGTTTGGGGAAGATTGAAAGATTGAATGCTAGTGCTTTTACACACACAAAACAAAAAAGGCACTCTACCTTTGCTCCAGCACTGGTTCACCTCTTAAACAGCGTTAGTCAAAATCCCTGTTAAAAATTTCCGTGCGTTCTATGTCAAAGCTCTGAAACAGTGAAATACATGCTGGCTTGGGAAGAAATCACCGACAAAATATTCGACTTAGTTTGTAGAGTTTAATTGCAACATAATTTACTATGTGATTTACATAGGTAGACATAAATATATTTCTTTCCGAACCATGTAACAGTATATGTGCAAAAGCCGTGGAGTAAAACAAGCAAAAATTGTACTGGGTCACTGGTGAGAAAAGATTACTGTTAATTTTTTTTAATGGCAGTCTGATAGTGAAGTCAAAGTGGCATGGGGGAAAAAGATTTCACTAATAGAAGTTTAAAAATTGCATCTTCATAAATCAAGAGGATATAGTACTTAGACTAGAAATAACAGTGTTGTGCTTCCTGTTTTGAATACGCCATTAGGCATTTTTGTCTTTGCATTCCTATTTAATCTGTACAGCATTATTTATTCCAATAATTAGTGTTAACTTTCTTGGCAGTAGGCAATATAATTACCTTTAAAATTTAAATGGGATAAAAATGCCTTGAGAACATGGTTTAGGAAAACTCTTAATGTTTATTTTCAGTGCCTCTTTAATTATTCATTTATGTAGTATCTGAGGAAAAAAAAAAAAAGAATCTTGAAAACTGGGAGGCCACCCTGACAGGATGACATTCCAGTTGAATGGCCTCGTTGTCTCAGTTGGTTGAGTTACACCCTGGACAGCTAAGCCATTAGTGATGCCAAATGGAGGCTCCACTCCCCATTTACCTTGCTGATCTAAATATATTTCATTTATTTTGTTTTGAAGTTTATTTGTTTTGAGAGAGAACGAGTGATGCGTGGGGGAGGGTCAGAGAGAGGGAAGGACAGAGGATCCAAAGCAGGCTCTGTGCTGACAGCAAAGAACCTGATGTGGGACTTGAACTCATGAACTGTGAGATCATGACCTGAACTGAAATCAAGAGTCAGACGCTTAACTGACTGAGCCACCCCGGCGCCTCTAAATACATTTCATTTGGATCAGCCCACGCTGCCTTTTCTTATTATGATAGGTTCTCATTAAGATAAGTCTCTATCTCAACCCCGTACCTGTCCCTTTCTAGGTTGTAAAATCCCAAGATTGTAGCTCGCCAAGTTACGAGCTTAACCCCTCCATTCACCAGGCAAGGAGGCAGGTACTTTAGTTTGTTTGAAGAGTCTTAGTGTCATTTATGTGAATCTTGATTTCAAATATAAATATGAAAGTGATTATTTTCTTAACTGTGTAAGTTAGTGAGAAACTAGTTTTTCAGCTTCATAAACCCTAGCGTTCTGAAGGAGCATAGGCGTCTCAAAGAAAATCAGCGTTTCTAAGGATGGGAGGAATAAAGCTAGTCTGTTCTGAGCCATTATGAAGAACAAAAGCAATGTCAAGGCAACATTGATATAGTTATTCATTCACTTATTATGTATCGAGCACATCAACATGCATAATATAGTTTCAGTCCTTATGGGGGACTCGAAAACGTTAGGAAAGATGGCTGAATTTTCACCAGTTCCGGTCAGAGAATAGGTACTTGGCACAGAATAGGTGCTCATTAAACGTGGGCTGAGGAGGTAGACTCCATAGCATATCTAGGGCGATTCGAAAATAATCACGAGAAAACGTGTCTTCTGTTGTGTGGTAACAAGGATAGCAAACAGAAAGGTATTTTCTGTGCGGGTCTTGCTTGAAGACGCGGGCCCTGAGTTGACGAGCCAACAAGGCTCGGATCTGAGGAGGCGAGCCCTCTAGGTGAGGGAAGTAGGTGACAAAGATGAAGAGTACAAGTGAGAACAGTTCGGGTAAGTAGCAACCAGTCACTAAATCGTTGGACTTTGTCAGGCACCCCTTCTGTGCAGAGTACGGTGCTGGGGCTTTGAGGGAGACATAGTTGGACGAGATTGTGCCCTACGTTCAAGAAACTTCCCTCTAGCGTGGCAACGACGATATGTACACAGGTAACAGAACAAGACCAAACACCGGGGTTCCAGGAGCCAGCGGGGTGCTACAGGAGCCCAGAGGAGGAAGAGGGGCAGGCTGGCGGGCAGCTCTAGGATGGGTCGGGGGAAGCGTTGCCGTCTGCACCAGGTTCTAGAAAGCACTACGATGAAATCATGTCAGTTCATTATCGTTTGGGGCCACTAGCTCCTTTCCCCAAATGGACGTATCCAAACAATTGCGTATACAGTCGCTTAGACTTCCTGAATATAATCTGTGCACCCTCCGGGGAGGCCGTGTACCCAAAACTGAGACCTCTGGCAGAGTGGGGAAAAATGGCTCTGGAAAAGGATAGAACCATATTCAAATTGCAGCTCTGTCACCTATAGCTGTGGGATTTGGCCAAGCTTCTCAAGCCCTCGGTCTCAAGTTTCTCGTCTAGGAAACAAGGACAGTAATACCCACTTCAGACTATTGAGGCATAAAACGAGTCCGCAGAAGTCACGTGATTATGTTGCCAGGTGCCAGACACATTCCACTTCTCACGGTACCGCGTGGCTGTGCACGGTTCCCCGCGGGCAGGGGGACTGGCTGCCTACCTGTGTTGTTTTATTAAGTGCTGTCTTTCTTCTCTCCATTCCCCCAGTCAACAAGCTATTTGTTTTAAAATGATCCCCAGGATTTAAAGGGAATGAGCGTACGGGGCAAAACGAACAGGGAATCAGAATCCCACACCGGAGTCCTAGGATAAGCAAATTCAAAAATGAGCCTGAGTGGTCGTTCTCTTTTGATGCTGTCGATCACAGTGTGCTGGCAAGTGCATGTACGTGTGTGTGAGTGTGCGGGTGTGCGTCTCTGTATGTATGCGAATAATGGGGCTTGGTGGTCTCTTTGTTTCACCCTCCCCTCCGGAGGGCTTTATGCTTTCATGTTCCTCAGTTATGCCTGAAACCGTCTTCCTGTGTCTTCCCCCCCCCCACCCCAGTTTGTTTTGATTTACTGATGGATGCCTCGAGATTTTGGTAGGAGCATCCAGCCTTCCACGGAAATACACACACAAACACACAAGTAGACACGTATACACACAAAAGCCTGTATAACAACAGAACAAAAGCAGCAGGGGACGAGTACATACTATAAGTTGTTGTACGAACTTCTAATGTAGCTTTACAAACGTGGTATTTAGAGAAGAAGTAAAAGGAAGGTGGCAATAGGTGGTTGGGTTTAAAATCAAAAGTCACTCAGTTGGCCATCACACAGGTGACTCACTCAGGTCGGTTTTGTATACCCTGAGCATTTTGATTGCAGGGCTTAAACATATGTAATCCTAATTTTAAGGAAACCAGGGGAATAAATACTCGTTACCCAAACAAAAGCCCTTCCATTCAGCTTTTCATTGCTCTACGGTTATTTTCTCCAAAAATAAAATGAGTAATTATTCGAAAGTGCTTTTAGCACACACATCATGTGGGCTAAGCTTGTTCCTGACATCCACAACCCTTTGAATGCAAGTGCCACAGGCACCCTGCCACTATGGGCCACAGCCAAGTGTCATGTGAATCTGAGTCTCACAGGTTACATGGGAAAGAAAGGACAGCCACACCAGCCAGCCTGCTCCTGAGAAAGATGCAAAATGCAAGGTGTAGAGAACAGCGACAAGGTCTTGTGTGACACTAGGTGCTGAGTAGGTATTTCATACACGTATGTGGGTGGATGGGTGAATGAGTGGATGCGTGGGATGGATGGGTGGAGGGAGGGAGGGAGGGAGGGATGGATGCAGGATGGTGGGTATTTCAAGCAAGCCTAGTGATGTAGCAAGGTTAGCATCTTCATAATAGATCAAGGCAGGGTTATTCACTTATATGAAAAAGGCAACTTTTTAAAAACAAGATCTTAGTGATTTGGTTTATAATAGTAAACACTGTATTTTTCTAATCAGAAACTTATATGAAATGATCCTGACCTGTGTTCTTTGGCTATTTTTTTCCCTTTGTGCTGAGAAATTCCAAAAAGTTGATGATTTGGATAGGTACTAATTCCTAAAGCTCAGGTCTTGGTGAAGGATACGAAAGAAATTGTGGTGCTCAGGAAATGGCAGATATTAGTTTTTTTTGTCGTTATCATTATCAGAAAGACAACTGTTTTGGAGTTGGGAGGGGTAGTTGGATATGCGCGTTGCTACACTGCACCCTTGCCTGAGGGGAACGGGGTGGAGAGATTTGACTAGACCTTTATGAGCATCTAGCTGGGCTACCTTGTGGTCTAGGGTCTTCTCGTATCGGTCAAGTCCATCTCCTCTTCGAGCCACATGTTTCTCAGCTCTGTCAGAGGGAGAAGTTATCCCTGCTTTACTTTCCTTCAAAGGCTCTACGAAAATATACTGCGTTCACGGATGTGCAAGTGCTATCTATATAAACTGTAAAATGCATGCAAGACAAGAGCGCCCCGGATCCTTTTATCTGCCTGCTGGAGAGAGACTACATGTGTGTTCTTCTCCACCACTGTGGTTATATCAGGCTGTGTAGTACTCAGCGGCTGAGTGCTACACAGCCTGATATATTTGAGGTGAAAATACCGTGTCTTGAGCTCTAACTTAACATGTGTGCGCACGTTGAGAGTCGCCGTGTGGAATTGCCTTTTGTAACTTTGCTTTCTTGTGTGAGTGGAGGGAGGGTCGGAGTGGTCCTGGATTGTTGCTGTGTTAATTTGGCCCGTGTGCATTTATTTTACATGTTTGACTTAGGTCTTTTTAAGCACAGAGTTTATATTCAGGGCCTGTGCTCCCCTCTCTGTTGAGAAGTTGTAACTGCAGTTTTTGTTGGTAAGCTTTCCAAGCCTGGCCGCCCAATCATTCCGTTCCACCTTTCTCTTGACAAAACACCAGCCCCAATGCTGTGCCGGTTCCTGATCCAAGTTCAGACCCGAGCTCTTCCTGAGCGGTGAGACACTTTTGGTTGGTGTCTTGTCTCTTGGAAGACCACTTTCCTGGGATCACTGACTTTTGTTGGCTTTTGAGACTTGGGGAGGTGTTTAGAACATTTCTTTTTATGAGGCAACATCGCCCAATGGAAGGAAACTTGCTTTCTGTTGACTTTACATCGTTGAAATGCATTTGTGCCTGGCTTACACTAATTTTACCTCTACCTAATTGCTCAGAAGTTAACCCCGTGTGAGAGCTTCTGCAAACATTTTAATCAAATATGGGCTAATGTACAATCTCAACGTGAAAGGCCTTTAAAAATTTAAAAGCATCGTCATTGGAGAGGAAGTGATGGAGGCTATTCTTAATGAGTAGGATCATTATTATTATAAACTAATTAATGAATATAACTGTACCTTACTAATCAGAAAGCTTTCAAATTAGAAAGAGTCAGCCCTTAGAATTCTGACTTCTTTGCATTCAGCAATGTCAGGCACTTTTGATTTTGGTGGGCCTTTAAATGTGTACACTTAGCTCCAGATGCAGCATATTTCTGTAGCGTTCTGTGTGAGCCCAAATCACATTTGCTGAGAAATGCAATTCGTTTCTACAAAACATTTTGAAAAGGCAATAGAGCAAGCTTGATAAAGGGGGTCACCTGTAAGTGCATCATTAATGAGGCAGAGTCCAATTTCCTAACCTGGGCCCTCTCTTCAAAACACAGATTCCTGTAACCACTCCAAATAACACTCAAGCACTTAGAATAAATATATACCTGGCCACCTACACACCTATTTGATTTCCTAAATGTCAGAGCACAGCTCCAGAGTTTAAAAGTAAACCTCAGTAAGAAAGTATCAATTTATAGAATAAGCACCCCAGTAGCTAAATTGAGAAATGCAATTGTAATTATTTGGTGAAGTAGAAATCAGGTTATTGCAGCTGCACGTTGGTGGTTGTACAATAAACTCAAAAGGGAAATGTCTTAATTTTTTTTTTTTTTTTTTTTACTCACATTGCCATCTTTTAACCTCGGGTTTTTTAGAACCTGTTTTTCCATGGGCATTATCTATATTATATATGTAACACCAAAGCCATTCTTAGGATCCAACAGCTAAGTGGAAATAAAGGTGCACTTGTTGAAGAGCTTTTCTAGTGTACAAGGAGAGAACATTACTTTTCTGATTTAAGGAACATAACTTCGAGCAGGATCCAAGTTAGACATTTCCAACTGAAGACATTTCTGTAGGTGCTTAAGGTCACATTAAACGTGTTAAAACGCAAATTAGAATCAATCCGATGTGAGCCAATTTAGTCTGAGCCACAGTCCTGGGCAATGACAAGTGAAGTGCTAGGTCAAGGCTTAGCTCAGCTCTTGGCACTGACTCTGTGGCAGAGGCTGGGGGGACAGGGGGCGGTCAGATGGAAGAAGAGTGACCAGTGGCTAAAAGTAATGTAGTAATTAGTTTTGCACATTAGTTAGTCCTTGCATTATTTAAACAAAACCAGGAACATTTTCAACCCAGCTAGTTATGCCTGCCCCATAGCAAGAATTATTGGAGGATGCTAAAGGAATATACTGGGTCACCTAAAACATTTGCATAGAGATTTTAAGTGAATTTCATTCCTGTCTAGCACAGATCAGCACGTGTGGTGATTCTGGTGTCCGATGAGTTTGAGGGTTGTTGTTGTTTTTAAATACTGGATAAGGTATTCAGAATTATGAGTAGCTAAATGAAATGTCCAAACTCTAGAATGGGTCAATAGAATCCCATTGGACAAATAACATAACTACCATTCTGGTGAAATACCACCGTAGATAGGACCCATTTCAGAACTCCTGCTCACGTACATGTAAGGGTTTGGGAATTTAAGGCTCCAACTTGTCAAATGTCTCCCTTTTTCTGAAGAACTCCCTCCCAGCCCCCTACCAAAATTTCATTTTATCTGTATTTTTTAAAATTGCTGGTCTCATTTCAGAACTTTAATATATCATTTTCATTCATTGATTTCATTCATTCATATCATTCTCCTTCTCTGTCTCTTTTTCTTTCCCTCCCTCTCCCCTCCCCCTTCCTCTCTCCACCTCCCTCCCTCGCCCTCCCACTGTCTTCCTCCCTCCCTTTCTCTTCCCTTCCCTCCCTCCTCTCCTCTCCCCCCCCCCCCCACCACCATAGGTACTTTCATTTTCTTCTCAGGAGATTTGAAGTCCAAAGGCCTGTGTACTTTTTAATTTCAGAAATCGCCGACATGGAATTCAGTGGTATATCAGCAGTGGAAATTTTCAAGTCTGTGATTTTTAGCAAAATCTAAACGGATCTGTGATAACTTACGAAAATGATAATAAAATGTCGGGTTTCTGTCATTGTTTCCATTCTGACGAATTCCTGACAATTTCACGTGTATATTTTATGTATATATATATCTGCAATTCACAAATGGAGGAAGGAGGTGAAATCATTGAACTCCGTTTCCATGTGCTGACTGAGAGGCCCAGGCAGAGAGGTGCCACAGCTTCGGGCGCCGGGTCTTCACACTCACGCGAATGCTCCCAGCGGCGGTGGCCCCTTCTCTGTTGTGCTTCAGTCAGTCAGTCAGCACACAGTGACTGAGCGCCTACTCTGTGCTAGATATTGACAGGGTATATGACTCAGACGACAATGGGAGTTGTTCTGAGTGGGATACTTTTTTTTTTTTTTTTTTTTTTTTGGAGAGAGGGAGAAGGAGAGCACGGGGGAGAGGGGCAGAGGGAGAGAATCGTAAGCAGGTTCCACGCTCAGTGCAGAGCCTGACGTGGGGCTCGATGTCACGACCCTGGGATCATGACCTCCGCTGAAATCAAGAGTTCAGACACTCAACTGACTGAGCCACCCAGGTGC
The DNA here is from genome assembly GCA_028646485.1 of Cryptoprocta ferox. Lineage (NCBI taxonomy): Eukaryota > Metazoa > Chordata > Mammalia > Carnivora > Eupleridae > Cryptoprocta > Cryptoprocta ferox. The sequence continues at coordinate 5,205,168 of CM053579.1, read as the reverse complement.
TCCTGAGTGGGATACTTTTAAAGTGAAAAGAGGCACAAACCAGTGCTATAGGCAGTTGATCCCAGTAGAGGGTCCTGTAGACAAGTGACTTAGCTTCTCTAAGCCTCAGTTTTCTCAACTGGGGATGAGAATAGTACATACACAGGTGGCATGTGCATGGTGCCCCCCCCCCAAAATGTCCCATTTCCTCCACTTCCCTCTGAGCGTTCCCACCCCTGCAATCCTGTATGTTTTTGTCTAATACTTAATGGCACTTAGCGAGTGCTGTCTTCTGTTGGGGTACTTAGCACGCATACATGTCTTCTAATCCTATTTGGATCATAATTCACTGGAGAGCTGGGTCTGTGCCTTATTTATCTGTGCATTTACGAAGAAACCATTAATTAATTAGCTACTGATTGAACACCCTCATTTAACAGAAATATTTTTAAAACAAGATGGGTATAGATAGGCAGGCAGAATAAAGCATGCCTGCATTGGATGAATGCGTAAGAACTTGTGGAAATAAAAGAGCTCATGTAGTCTCTGAACATACCTCAGTGTGATGTTCCAGCATGAACTGTGGCTGTGACCAGGGGAATGTTCCCAACTAAATCCGATATAAGAATCATCAGTTTTGGGGAAGCCTGGATCGCTCAGTTGGTTAAGCATCCGACTTCGGCTCAGGTCATGATCTCATGGTTCGTGGGTTCGAGCCCCACATCGGGCTCTGTGCTGATAGTGCAGAGTCTGCCTGGGAATCTCTCTCTCTCCCTCTCTCTCTGCCCCTCTCCTGCCCGCACTCTCTCCCAAAATAAATAAATAAACTTAAAGAGAATCATCAGTTTTGATTTCAGAAAACGTGTGCTTTGGCATTTTCATTGCAACTGGGTGAAAGTAAAGAAGTAACCATCGCTGTGTGACAGGGTTTCCATTTTTTAAAAAACAGAACAAATTATCAGGTTTCATTTTCAACTATTTTTTTTAAAAAATCTTGCCAAGAGCTTCTTTTAAAACTTGTAATTTTGTCCATTTGGGGATGTGTTTGAGTTTCTTTTTAGATGCTTAAAAATAACTTCTGGAGATTGCAAAAATCGAAAGTTTTTTCATGGTGGTAGCCTTGTTTCTTTATTTTTAATTAAAGTCAATTAGGTGCATATCAACGTGTTGATTTGGTAGCAGCAGAAAATTCAGTAGTGCCTTTCACTCTAGAAAAAAACTGTCGAAAGGCGTATTTTCAAATGTCATTTAAGTTGATGAGATTTAGAGTTTTCTACATATTTAGTTTGCTCCTTAAGATGATATTGGTACTTAGATAAGAGCTCATTATCTTAAGACTTTGATTTCCCTTCTGCTTGATTCTGCTGTGAAACCAAAAGCTTGTGTCTGTAACTTCCTGGTCTCTTTTCTCTACAGTGTTTTTCCTTTGTGGCACAACCCGGGGTGTAGGGAAGTGTGCCAGAGGGTTTCGTCGACACTGATGTTTAAACAGTTAATGTTGGTTTTGTTTTCTTGTTTATTTTTAATTACAAATGTATTGTGAAATTTTTAAAATCTAATTTAGTGTCAAATTGGTTTCCCTACAACACCCAGTGCTCATCCCGACAAGTGCCCTCCTAATGCCCATCACCCACTTTCCCCTCTAAACAGTTAACGGTGTTAAAGGAAACCAGCTGAGTAAAGACTCTGGACTTACCTATGATAAATCTCATTGCCTTCCACTTTTCTCCACCTCTCCCGTCTCCTTCCTTTTGTTCCGAATACCTGCTACGCACTAGACATCAGATATGCATACACAGCTGCCTCCTAGACATCCGGAGTTGGGTGTTCCCACAGGCACCCCATACTCAACTAACACTGAACGGTTGGTGGCACAACCATGGATGGAGGCCCCTCGGATTTATTCCCATCCCTCTTGCCCTGTCGGCCATCAGTCATGAAGCCTCACCTTCATTTACTTTGAAACTGCAGCTCCGAGGCTTTGGCCATCACCTTACACCGGGTGATCGTCATGTCTCACCTGGTTTCTGTACCTGCTTTTCTTGCCTCTGGTGTTGTCCTTCCCCCCACCCCCCATGCCTTCTCCACCTTGCAGCCAGGCTGACCTTTGAGGGCCTCCCATTGCTTAAAGATAGAGGTGAAGCCCTTGGAACCCCCTTTTGACCTGACCCTTGCTGTACTTGCCAGACTGGGTGGCTTAAACAAGACAGTTGTTGTTTTGCTCTTCTTGAGGCTAAAAGTCCAAGGTCAAGGTGTCAGCAGGGTTGATTTCTGCGGGGGCTTCTCTACCCGGCTTGTAGATGCCCTCTCCTCCCTGTGTCTTCACATGATTCTCCGGTATATGTCTTTGTGTTCTACTCTCTTCTTATAAGGACACCACTCATTGGATTAGACCCAAATGATCTTGTTTTAATTTTATTACCTTTCGAAAGGCCCTGTCTCCAAGCACAGTCACACTCTGAGGTACTGGGCCTTAGGGCTTCCCCATATGAATTCTGAGTGGACAGTTCAGCACAGAACACTTGCTTTTCTGATACTGGCAGTCCAGGGGGCGATTGTCCTGCTTAAGGCCTCTCTTTACTATATATGGAAGCACATGTTGGGAGTGTGATTCTCACAGTGGGCACCTGGGGTGTTGGGGAGCCCCCAGGTCTTAAGCATGTGTGCTCCCCAAGGCCTCTGCTGAGCAGAGAGTCTTCTTCTAGTTCATGGATATTGTTGACCTGATTGCTTGAGCGGCACTGCCAACAGGCTGTTCTGTAGAGCAGAGGGGAACGGATGCCCTTTGATAATGTTGGCTGTACTGCCTGATCCCAAGGGCTTTCCCCTCACTCTCACCATCCAAAGCTGTTATAACTATTTAATATGTGCCCCTTAGCAGAACGCCATGTTGATGTGATCACGTCTAATCATTTGCTTTTTGCAAGCATATCTGAAAAACTTTAGCCTTAGCTCCTCTGGGTCGATTTCCCGCTGCAAAGCAAACTTGGATACTCAGAAAGCAGTTGCCTGGCCCTGGTACATCCATCACCTTATAGATGAGTGGAATCTACTGGTTATTTGTTCATTCAGAAACATACAAATTATCAATAGCCTATTCTCTCCCTGGTGTGTTTGATTGACTGGCATTGTTCACAGTCTCCAAAGTATTCTTGGTGTCTACAAAATTCCAGACTCATGTGCAGTCCAAATATGAAATTAAAGTGTTCCTGAAAGACAGGCTTTCTCAGCCAGGCCTGACAATTCATCTAAAGGAAGGCCTGTTTGAATCAATGGACCCCTGACGTCACCAGACCCAGCCTTCTCGGGTCAGAAGAGGGGAAGTGTGTAAGATCATAGATCTTCCAAAGGGAGAAGGCTGCTTGCCTGCACTGAGTGCAGTTTGCAGTGAGGGATTGTTAGCAAAAGGGAACTTGATCAATTTTGCTGTAGGGATCAAATATTTGAGGAAGAGAATGCCTCAAACTGTCCACATATACAGTTGAGCCTTGAAAAATGCTGGGGCTGGGGGGGCAACCCCCATGCACTCGAAAATCCATGTGTAACTTTTGACTCCCCCCCGCCCCAAACTTAACTATTAATAGTCTACTTTTGACCGGAAGCCTTACTGTTAACATAAACAGTACGTAGACACATATTTTGTGTGTTATGTGTATTATATATGATATTCTAACAATAAAGTTAGAGAAAAGGAAATAGTGTGCAGAAAATCATAAGAGAAAATAGATTTACAGTATTATACCGTATTTACATATAAAAAAATCTATGTATCTGTGGACCCGTGCAGTTCAAGCCTGCGTTGTTCAAGGACCAGCTGTGTGATCCTTTGATGGAAAGTCAAAGATGACTCAGTAACTGGGGAAAAGCTTTCTGTTTTCGCCTAGATCAACCATTACCGCCCGGTCTCTGGCCATGTGGACCAGAGACTCACTGAACAACAGAGAATGAAGGGAAAGGTCCATAGGGATTATCTAATCCAAACCTCTCATTTAGACATTTGGGGGAAATGAAGCCCAATGATGAGAGGCAACGTGTTGCTTGGGACAATGTGTTGTGCCAGTGACAGGGCAGGGACCAGCATTTATATCTGCTGCCCCTTAGTCCAGCCTTCTTTCCGCATCCTACCAGGGTGATGAGCCCTCATCATTTAGAGGGACCGTGGCCGACCATCTCGGTTGAGGGCAGTAGGACTTAGTGGTTAAGAGCATGCACTCCAGAAGCAAACTGCCCGGATCTGAATCTCATATTAGCTCTGTGACCTTCAGCAGGGTGTTCTGCTCGCATTCGTTTGCAGGGCTGCCATGAAAAAGTCTCACAGGCTGCATGGCTTAAACAACACAAGGTTACTTCCTTACAGTTCTGGAGGCTGGAAGTTAAAGGTCTAGGTGTTCTGAGGGTTCCCTGGCTTGCAGGTGTCAATTTCCTCGTGGCGTCCTCACGTGGTCATCCCTCTCTGCACCTCTATGTCCTAATCCCCTCCTTTTATAAGGACATCATTGATATTGGATGAGGGCCCACCCCAGTGACCTCATTTTACCTTAATTACTTCTTCAAAGGCCTTATTTCCAAATACAGTCCAGTTGAGGTACTGGGGTTTAGAACATTAACCTATGAATTTGGGGGAACGCAATTCGGCCCCGAAGCATGACTGGAGGTTTTAGTTCTTTGAACTACAAAGCAGAAATGGTAATAGGTCCTGCTCCAGAAAGGTGTGGGAATTAAATGAATGGGCTCCTCTGGAGCGCTGAGAGCAGTCCTCCGTATGTGGTGAGCCCGCAGGAAGTCTTACCTAACATTCTGGAAGGTTAGCTTTAGAATAGTCTTGAAGCTGTTTCCTGGCTGACTGTGTAAACACAGCAATAGCATACATTCCTCATTTCCAATGGATCTTTAATTCAAAAACTGACAAGACAGGATCTAAAATACTTTGTTAAATCAGACTGTTCCACATGGATCAGTATAATTTGAAACACATTGAACAGAGGGTTCTGAGAGCCGGAGACATATTACGTTTAAAGAGACAGTCCTGGATAATGCCTGTGAAAGGTACAAATAACGAACAAAGGATAGAATTGTGTTTCTGTTTGTGCTTCTAGTCCCATGGGCTATTATTGAATAAATCTTTCTTTCTTAATTAGTTGGCCAGCGCTGGAAATATCTTTTGGGCCTAGCACCCTGGTGGATGAAACAAAGACTTCTAAAACGTACATACGTTTTTCTCCTTTCATTCATTCATTCATTCATTCGTTCAGCAAAGGTTTACTTTATGCCTGTGTATTTTGTATACTGGTAGTTGCCATCTCTCACCTCAAGAAACTCATAGTTTGGAGGGGAGACACAGGGTGATAAGTGAATGAAATGAGAGATGAGCAGGGAGACACTAACTCAGAAGAAGTAACTCAGCCTAAGAGAGCCTGCAACGTTTCCCAGAGGATGTGAGTGAAGAGCTAAATCATGGGCTATGACTATGAATTGCTCACAAAGCCAAATGAGGGGACAAATGAGGGCGCAGTGTGCAGAAAGGCCAGGGAATCTGGAAGAACATGGTGGTGAGTGGACCTCCCGCAGTTTGCTGTTGCTGGATCATCTCATATGCTGGCCAAAGTGGTCTTGTGCCGATGCGGGAGGTTTTCTGTCATCCTCAGGAGGTCAGACTTGTATTCTGTAATGGCTGGCTAGGATTGGCTAGAAATGGCTACCAGTGATGGCCAGCATTACTGATTGATAATAACACTCCCTCCCAGTGAGCCTGAATGAGGCCTTAGACTCCATGTCAACACAACCACAGCTGCTCATCACCCATCTTTGGCTTCTCCCCTATGTAGGCAATGGCAGTTATCGATGAACAAAACTAAGTCAGAAACACTTGTTTTTCCTAAAACAATTAGTCTTGGAATAGCAGTCTAAAACTATAATTTTTTAGTTTTCAAAATGTTCTTCCTTGCCTGATTTGTAGATGTGATAGAAACATTCTTCAGAAGAACAGGATTGAGGTCTGATTCAACAATTTGGGTTTACAAGGGTTTCCCGAATAAAGTAAAAGATAAAATTGGCCCCACATGTTTGTCTGAATTCGTAAGGTTCTTAAAGTACAACAAATTGGTCAAATAACACCATCATATCGTGGCCATGGGTATCTTGGCCTAAAACTCAGCATTAGAAAGCTCGAAGAATGATTCATCTTAGTATTTTTGCTTTTTCTGTAAGGAATAAATGGTTTTCTTCACAAATCCAAAAAAACAAGACACCCCAGATTATCCTCTACCATAATAAGCGGAGCCTTTAGAACACTGAAGATGCATCATTCTTCAAGCTTCCTAATATCTATATCTATACCTATATCTATGTCTATATCTATGTCTGCGTCTATGTCTATTATCTTTATGTCTATCTTTCCATATAAACATATAAAGCTTAAGATATAGTTGCATCTTCTATTTAATTTCTTGTGATATGTGTGCAGAGATAATGGATGTTATCAACATACAGCGATGCCCTCACAGGTCAGTTTTTCCAGGAAGCCAACTCTGAGATGGAGATTTCTCTTTGTCTATGGGAAGCTTTTTGAGGAGTGCTTTTAGGGTCAACGTTTACAAAGGAGTAAAGAAACTGAAATAACTTGTTGTCCTGAATTGACACCACGTGCCAGGTCTTTAAACTCCTGTGTCATCCAGTTACTGGACGCGTGCTGTCCCCAGGGAGTAGACGCGACTTTGGGTGAGGGGCTCTCTTAGGCTAAGGGCAATCCCTGGGAAGATAACTCAGTTGAGAGCAGTCAGCATCTAACTCTCCCAGCTGCTGGAGGAATGAGTGCATCTGTCTGGAGCAGGGGCGGGGGTCTGGGACACTGGGGACACCACATGGACACATGCATTTACACAAATATGCATATTCTTTGCACCTGATGGAAAGTGGTCTTTCTGATGACGGTGGCGCACTTAATAGATATTTAGCTTATGACTTTTCATGCCTATTTTTAGTGCTTCCTCTAGTCCTGTCTGGAGTGCCCTGATAATATGTGTCTTTTCCTTACATTGTCTCCAGTCACCTCAACCCAGTACTTGTTTCTAGCCTCCTGGACCAAGCCTCTTGAGAAAAGGCTATCATCTTCTACGTACTGACATAATTCTTTCTTTTGTATACATGCGAGTGCCCGAGCCCATTGGTGGTGGCTGCCAAAGGAGAGGAAGCCATTGTTTCAATTGAATGACTGTTTCTGGCCTCACCTGCCAATAAGCTGTCATTTGGTGTAGACTTACATTGAATTTAAGTCCCTTTCCTCATGCCACCACTTCAAAATGAAAATAGAAATCAGAGTCCTATTTAAGAATGAAATACCCAAGGACAGGAAGCTGTGCAATTGACTAGGACCAGCCTACTGATGGTGCACTATGAGGAAACCTCTGTTGGCTGGAAAAGACCCTCAACTCAAAGGCATATTACTCTAGGGCAATACTCTTTTTAAACTTAAAGGGACCATTGCATCCAGTCTAGTGCCCGTCACCCTTGCCAGGTAGGGAGCGGAGAAGGGGACAGTGAAGTTCACAAAGTTCCCAAGCTACCTACCTGTGAGCAACATGTTTGAGTATTTTCAGATCATAAAAGAAAATGCTGGCTTCGTTGGGCTTACATTACCTGGGGCTTCTTGGCATGTTTGGATGCTCTAACTCCAGAGAGATACATTCACAGAAGCATTTGCATTCATACTGCAATTGTCATTTACTTCTAATGAATGAGTTGAGGAGAATTCCTTGATTAACCATTTCTAGTAAGGGTTTGGAGATTCTGTGTTTAGTTTTGAAATTTGAACATAGACCGTCTGTTTCAAACTGTGCATGGGGGTTCCTAAAGCATATGATTTGTTAACTGCCATACAGGCTGTCCACTCAGTTACCACTTGTGTGCACTAGGTTTTATTTCAAGCCTCGTTGTAACTTCACAAATAATCTACTGAGTGCCTACTAAGTAGAAAACAGTATTTGGATGATAAGACCCCATCCGGTGGCAGGTAGCGAGGCTCTGCATTTGGATGGCGCTGACACATGGTCATGATGGAATCTGCGCCATCGGAGACAGGGCCCCAAGTATGTCTGAGATAATGACACTGTAGTCTAAAGCATGTATATAGAATCTGAAGACAGGCCTGATGAATAACAATACCCTCTGACAGCAAATAATCAACGCAGGAAATTTAGGCCACAGCCGCTTGCTTGCTCTTTACACTGTCACGGTTGATTGGTTATTTTCATCACCCTTTGTTTAAAATCATTTCAGAATTAATTGGCATTCATTAACGAAAGTCTTTGCAGTGGAATTGCAGAAACAGTCATTAATGTAGCTAATAAACATAAAAAAGAAAAAAAGGTCCTATTACTGGGTCCCTACAGGCTGTTAACTAACATTTTGAATAAGAATACATAAACATAAATTAAACATTTTTCAAACTGCTAAGAATGTGGGAATTTCACTCGGTGGTCTGTAATAAGGCTTTGAACTAATTTGTTCCTTTTTTTAGAAAGTGTACTCCAGAGAAAGTAGTTCAGGTTAGGAATCATCATCTTGGGTGATCTGTCAGAGAAGCCAGGGCAAGGCCAGAGATAAGCCGTCCCATCAGCCGGTAGAGTTCACTTAAAAGTAGAGTCTTTCTACTGTAAGACTTAGCTCTTGCTAAGTCTAACATCGTGGCATTATTTGATCACAAAGGAGGTTCCTAAGGTAAGCACCTTCATGAGATTTAGAGAAAGGCTCGTTTCATAAGACAAAGAAACAGATCTCCTTTTGAGAATCAATGATGCTTTCTTGACCAGGTGCCTCAGGTGTGGCTTATCAGCGTTACATATGCCGCATCCTTAACCACATCTCATAGGAGCGGGCTTCAGAAAAAATCCACATAATTTCGGAATGGTGGAATGATGCTTGCCTCTGTTTTTGCCCAAGGACCCAGGCACTAGGACTTGTGCATATTTTCAAAAGGGCTTTTGGCCTGCGTGCCTTGTACATCTTCATATGCACCGCTCCATTAATGCACAAAATGTACAGCATTCTAGAAGTGATCCACAGCCAGGCTAGAGATTCTGTCAGAATTTCTCATTTTTCTTCTGCCATGCCACCAAGCATTTCCAATGATCTGAATGGAAGTGAAAACAAAATGTAGTTTTAAAAATTGACTTTACTATTCAAAGGACATTCATGTCATATGGCAACGTTGTGTTTTTAAGAACAGTGCAAGGCATGGGGGTGGGGAGAACCTTTACCCTAACACCAAATACCAGAGCAGCTTCCTTAACTTACCTCCCCCCGATTGAGAACTCGGAAGATTCACCAAAACTCTCTGAGCCCTGTAGGTCATCTCCTGGCTGCGGTGTGTGACAAACGTACCTATGGCCAGAGACAAATTTCAGGTACACCTGCTCCTTCCACTCCCACCAGTTCAGTTGTATGGCTAGTGGGGGGGGGTGGGTAGCTGTTTGTCCCCGGTCCTACTAATGCCGGTTGTATTTAGTATCATAATTATGTAATTTAACTGAGTATTGCATAAACCAAAGAAAAATGATGCGAAAAAAAAGGAAATTGTTTCTCCGATGACATGAAGTTGAATGTTTTGGCAGAACTCAGTTCCGTTAGTTTCCTATTGTTGCTGCAACATATTACCACAGACTTAGAGGCTTACAGCAACACAAACTTATTCTCTTATGCTTCTAGAGATTAGACATCTGAAATGGAAATTCTAGGTAAAAACCAATGTGCCTCTGTTCCTTCTGGAGGTTTTAGGGAAAATTTTGGTTTTTGTCCTCTTCAGCTTCTAGAGGCTACCCGCATTCTTTGGCTTATAACCCCTTCCTCCATCTTCAAAACTAGCAGTGCACCATCTTCAAATCCTTCTCTCTCTGATCTCTGCTCCCATCATCACATAGCCTGTTGTGCCCCTGTGTTCATTGTCATAGCACCCTCTCTGACACTGACTCTATTGCTTCCCTCTTCCACCTTTGTGGACTCTTGTAATTTTGTTGGCCTGCAGCAGTCCAAGACGGTCTCCCCATCTCAAGGCCCTTAACTTAATCACATCTCCAAAGTCCTTTTTGCCACAGCAGGTAACATATTCAAAGGTCCTGGGGATTGGAATATGGGCATCTTTTGGGGGGCATTATTTTTTTTTTCTACCACCGTCCAATCTCTGGGCCCCAAAGATTCATGTCCATCCTGACATACCTGCAAGTCTCAACCTGTTCCATCAGTAAAGTTCAGTTGATTAAAAATGTAATCAAAATAAGTGTTGATGAGACAACTGTTAAAAATTGAGGAAGAGATTATAAAAGTACAAAAGATTCGGCACTCACATTGCTTCTTAAGTGTCTTAAGTTCCTAGTCTTCTTGCAAGAATCTCGAACAAGTCCTAGAGGATGCACTAGAGGTGTGCTTTATGTGAGAAGCATGTTGTGCTTTGGCCTTTGGCCTTGGATTAAAAGATTTATGGACAAATTCACAGTTTTATAGGTGAAGCTATAATATAGTATTTTAGGTACCAAATGTTGTGATATCCCATTTGAACAAAATTCCTTTATTCAATGACCAACTATGGGTTGTAATCAAGTCCACTTGAAAGAACTTCTTTAACTTGAGAGTAATTGTAGGCTGAGAGTTACCATCCCAGATGAATAAACAAAGTTGGGCATTACCGGTCTTGTGTTTAGGTCTTGCCACTGTGCCTTCTTTTGTCGCCAGATTGGGCTCTTCACTGACCCTCAAACTCCTCATGCACATTTCTGTCTGTGCCGTCGTTCATACCGTTTTTCCTTGTCAATTTTCCAGTGTCTCCCCTTCCTCGACAACAGGAGACACTTATCTTCTCTCCGGTTCGCTTTTACAAGGAGCCAACTTAGGCAAGTTTACAGTTCTGAACTTTGGCAATTTGATGAATAGTCTCCATAACTGAGCCTCGGAGACTCACAAGGGTAAGGGTTGAGTCTCTTGGACCTGGTTGGGTCCACAAGGACCTGGTGGGGGTGTTGTACATGGGATGCGGCAGAGTCCAGCCTTGTCCGCTGAAAATTATTTCCATTCCATCCAGAAATGATAGGACTAGAGCTTGTTCCTAATATGTGTCATAGGGTTAGCCCAGAAAAATGTTTTGCTAATGTATTTGAACATAAAATACGAGGGCGGGTGATTTGTAATGGGATACCGATACACTTTTAATAAATGCCAAATCTCCTCAGAAGTGCAAATGCTGAGTGCGTTGCAACAAAACATAATTTTATTATGGCAGCAAACGCACACGCATGTGTCTGGTGTGTACGTGTAATTGCAGGCATCATAGTACAGGGGATTTCATATTTAACTCTTAACTACAACTAAAGTCAGTCCTGGTGTGATAAAGAAAAATTGTGTTAACCTTTGGTAATTAGAATATAAAACCAGGAGGACTAAAAATTGTTAGTCTAACTTTTGTTTATTGACTAGAACATCTAAATGGCTTTAGGCATCACAAAACAATAAAAAAAATGTGGCTTCCTATTGGGTCTTTGATCCATTTTAATTTATTTTTGATGCTGTATGCAGTTTCTGAATATCTTTTGTGGCTTGTAATAAAATAGCCGCAGTGCAATTTTGCATGTATGTCAAGCGACGCGTGACCTGCTATGCAAATTTAATACCAAGGTGCCAAAGCTGAATTCATAATGTTTCCCAGCTACAGAGCTGTTTAAGGCAGTTTAGAAATCAATGAATATGTAATATGAAGGTGATAAGACCTAAATAAAAACCCTATTTATCTACTATGAAAAAGTATTTATACACAGAATACTTAGCACAAGCAGAAAACGGACAGAGTTTCCAATTATATGGTTTGCATAAACAAATGTTAAACTGCGTGCTCTGCATAGATAATAGCATAGGCAGTCCCTCTGCATTGTGCTTTAAACTTTGAAAATGTTTACAGATGTGTTCTCCCTCTTAGAATATAAATAAAACGAAACGTGCAGCCGAAGCAGTGGGATGTCCTCTGAGGTCCCAGCCGTTTCTTCTGCATTGTACGTCAGCTTCGATTCTATACCTATTTGCTAGAGGACCGAATTTCTTTAATACAGATATGTGTCTGATGATGTCTTGCAGTTTGTTTTGCAGTGAGGGAGATCAATTGACAGCAGTTGACGAGAGCCAGAAAATCTTTTGCCCGCGTTATTTTAGAGTGTGTATTATTATAAGGGTCTTGACTTTGGCTTTGCCACCATTCAAATCAACGCGATGCTCATGATTCTGATGAAGTAGCTCTGCTGTAATCTGAGTAAACATGTCAGGAGTTTGCTGACTGCTTCTTGTGTAGTAACTGGCTGTGCTGTGGACAGAGACGGATGGGGGGGGAAGACAGGACTTGATGGATGGGAATCAATCCCAGCTTTTTATCATGAGAAAAATATATTTCTGCTTCCCCCTAGAGAGAGTTAGAACGCAAGCGGGTGCATTTGTGTATAGGCGGTGTGTGCGTACGTGCATATGTGAGTATGTGTATGCGTGCACGCACTTTTGCATATGTGTGCGTGCACCCACATGCATACACATACGTGTACACACTCAGTCTGCACTGTTTTATGACACCCCTGCCAGTCAGATTGCAGACACATTTATATTCTTTGGCTTAGAGTAAGCTGCCACAATAATGACTAATAGTGTGTAGAGCAGTCAAGGAAAATGTAGGGGTGGGATTTGAAAAAGGCATCCATAATGCCATCTGGGTGGTGCTGATACTTGGAAGAGCTGGGAGTGCACCAATGTAGAGGCCAAATGCTATCATGACAAAGTCGGAAGAAAGTCCAAGTGATAGGGGAAGTCACGACTCTTGGTAGATAGTGATGAACTTTCATACTGGGTCTGGGTTTAGGTCTTTTGAGGCGGGGTGGGGAATTCGTTTCTAGAAATTTAGTGCAGTGAAAGCCACAATTTGTCCTTCCACCAGTTGCCAGAATAGACACCACAGCTAGAAAACGGGAGGGCCCCTGCCTTTGAATTTTCCCTTGCCATATGTTTCCTTTGGAAAGCAACATACTCACTAAGAGGGCTTAAAAATCAGACAGTAATCCGGAGGAAGGACCAAATAAAGACTAAGTATATCCAATATAATCCCAAGATTTTCGTATCAAATTTTATTTGTATTGGTGTTTGTCATTGTGTATTTTCTGTTAAAGCTTAAATACATAGTAATTTCCGCATCTCACCTGGAGGTTACATATTGCTTGCTAAATGAGTTGTGATGTCAGGTACTGTTCATCTTATTTAGCAAATGGGGAAACTGTCAGGGTAAGTAATGCGATCCTCAAAAGATTGCTGGCATATTTGGGTTGTGGAGACTGGTGAAATGGAGATTTGGCAATTATCTGGGTCATTTCATCAACATAGACAGCCAAACTTGATAATTCAGACAAAAAATAATCTACCTTGGCCACGTCTATTGAACAGATGAACTGAAAAATTGCCAAATCCCTACTTCCTGATGCTCTGTTCAAAGCAGCCTTGTCTGCCACGGGGCCAAGCAAGCAGGCTGACTCCCAGGGTAGGCTCTCGTTCTACTTAGCTTAATTAAATGTACCAGACCCCCGAAGTGATGGAGTTACCCACGGGAGTACTTGAGCCCCATGTTGAACCAAAGAGACGTGTGTGCCATGGACGTGGGGAGGTGCCATGTTTAGCGCCCACCATGTTCCTGAGCAAGCCCCCTTCTTGACACTGAAGCCCCCTCAGCCTCCACAGACTCCCCTCCCCCTAATGCATTCTTCCCAGGAAGCTATTCTGACCTTGGCCCTGTTGCTGATGCTTTCAGGAAGAAAAAGCTCATAAGGGATGTTTTGGAATATAACTCCAGAAAAGCATTAAAAATTGTTGTTGTTGTTGTTGTTGTTGTTGTTGTTTAGAAAGAACATCTGTAGCCACTATTTTTCAGGATTCTAATTTACTGCTGTGCAAACAACAGGCCAAAGTAGATTATCTGTATTTAGCCCGGTCTGTTGCTGCGCTCCTAAGGATTTAATTGGCAAGCAAGTGTCCTGTCAAAATGCTTTCTGTGGCTGGAAATCTTTCTAGCTCTTAAAGATTATTAGGCTCAACATTAACTAGAATTCCCCAAATAAAATTTTGGCTTGTCATGTAGGGCCTTTGTCTTTTGTATTCCGTGAAAACCTTTCTTTCGTAGGTATGACGATAGGGTGTGTTTGTGTGTGCGTGCGTGCGTGCGCGCGTGTGTGTGTTGTGCCCATGTGCACATGTGCCCACAGCATTATGGTAAATTGCCTTGGTGGATTCCACTCAGCTGTGCAAAAATCTGTAATGCTGGCAGGAGCAATTATATCATGTCCATAATATTGAAATAGATAGACCTCCCAGATTTAGAAAAAGCAGTGTTTGAATGGGCAGACAAAATTGTGTTCTAAGCGGTGTGCTTGTAAGCATTTTGATGAGCATGAGCTTATGCGTGGAAAATGTTTGACCTGTCTCTCAAAACCTGGTCAAACACAGGCCACTTTTAACATTCAACGTGCTCTTTCTTTTTCGTGAGACTTTAAAAACCTGTGTGCGGCCCTCTATCTGTTCTGATTTCCATTCCTTCATGGATAAGAATAACGTGTTCATTGTTTTATTATTTATTGCCATGATAAATGCCAAAACTTCGAGGGAATTCATATAAAGTCCAAATGGTGACAGCGAATCCAAAGAGACTCTGCATTTCAAATGCAACACACTGGTCCTTTGCAATGATTATCTGTGATTTTGGATTTCCAAAAATAGCAACAATGTTTTGAAATTATTTGAGTACTTACACAGAAGAGCACTGTTCTCCTGAAGCAGAACTTTTCTAGACTTGTTGCTCTAGAACGTAGTTTTCAGTGCATCCTATGGAAACATCTTGTGGCACACCCACGCTCTCATTTTTAATCCTGAAGAGTAATTTACTTAGCAGTTAAATTGATTTTATTTGCAGTTGTGCGTCTGTGACTTACTGTGAAATGTGCCATCTTTGCCATGACCAACCCATGAAATTTATCATCTGTCTTTCTGATTTACATAAAACTCCATTTACAACCATCAAACCCAACTCACGAGTGAAAAGTGTTAAAACGAACATCCTCAACACGGAAGCATTTTGACTTTGTATTTGGTGCGCCGTGAAAAGGTAAATTATGAGAGCGAACCATGTACAGATATTTTGACATTTATATTTTTAGGTTTCATTTGATCTTAAGTGTGCCATCATTATGAATTCATTTCGCTATTACTGGAAAAGTACTTAGTATAATGGATTCATTTGGTATCCATGTGGCTGTCACATGTTCTTTTATACATGTTCTCCTATAATTTTATTTCCATTCCACTTTAATTCAGAATTGGTTAATGGACTCTATCATAACTATAGTTCCTTTTTAAAAATCCAAACCTCCTAACTAAATTTTCTCATACTTAAAGCTGTTGAACTGTATGGCCTGGAAACAGCAAATTTTACTTGGTTCTTGTCACAACTATGGAGTAACAGCCGCTCCATTAGAGTGGTGTGCACTGTTGACAACCGGGCACAGTGAGACATAAATGGAAAAGGTGTTAGAGATAATGTTGGTGAGGGAGAAACCACAAACACCATTTCTAAGCAAGTCTTTTCTGTACTGTTAAATGCTGCCTTATCAGTCCGTCCCTTGTTCCCCCGCCCCCTCCCAATCTTAATGCTTTCTCTGTCCCCTCAATGCTTCAGTAGGGACACTTCACCTGGTGAAGAAATATTTAGCGCCATCAGGAGTGTCACATGAAAACCCTTACTGATATCTCCAAACCAGAATGATGTGTCAATTCCCTCGCAGAGGATTCTTGTAAGTCACTTCGACACTTAGTGAAACCTTAAACAGTAGAATTACCTAATGTTGCAGCCCAAACCCACACGATTAACGATGGATCTTCCTCGGGTGTTTTAAACAAAAGTGGCTTCATATCCAATTATGTTGGAAAGGGCGTACAGTCTGCACCAAAGCTTTGGATTGCTGAGAAACAATAGCATAAGGTCATAATTTTTGCTTGTTTGTAGAGCGATAGCGAACTGTTTGCCCAAGATTCGATCTAGGGTAAACGAGCCCCTCTAGACTCACTTGGAAAAGCCAGCAAACTCACTGAAGCTCTTTGCCTATTAGGCTCCGGATGAAAAGCGAGGCTGAAAGCTGCCAATATTTATACACGGTATTTGATTCGGTTGTTTTATCTTATAGTAAAACCAGTCAGGGGGAGACAGAGACTTTGAGGGACCAGAAGAACCAAAAGTACATATCAAAGTATTTAATCAAGGTGTGGTGTCAAGGTGTTTGCACCTCTCTATCCTATTGCCTGGGTTTCTTGTTGCCTTTAACAATGTGTCGTTTTTCTACTCTAATATCTACTGTGGTCTTCCAGTTCAGGAGCAAATTATATACCAAAGTTCTTTTTATATCACAGGGCCATGAAGACAAAGCAATGCCAAGCTTCTACCAGTGTTTCAGATTCTGTTAAGGGTTTGTTTTTTTTTTTCCCCCTGCCCTCAGTCATCATCAAACATGAAGCGCTACTCCTACTCATAAACAGAAAACGTGTATCATGCTAAATGCTTCCTTTAAAATCATATCTGGTTCCCATATTGTGCCTGGACGCTTATCTCAGACAAAATGATTCTCATGACTCGGATATAACCCCCAAAGTGCATTCAACTTTGAAAGTAAAACAGTAGGGGCGCCACTGAGCATTGACTCTTGATTTCAGCTCAGGTCATGATCTCACGGTTAGTGAGTTCGAGCCCCACGTCGGGCTCTGCGTTGATAGCACCAAGCCCGCTTGGGATTCTCTCTCTCCCTCTCTCTCTGCCCCTCCCGAGCTCCCTCTCTCTCTCAAAAGAGAAATAAATAAACTTTAGAAAAAGAAAATAAAAGTTTTATTATAGGTTTTATTTATTTTATTTATTTATTATAGGTTTTTAAAATAAAAGTATTATAGGTTTATTTCATGGATTTTGAAATTTAGTTTTTGTTTTATAGCTGTTTGAGGGTAAATCCCTTGCTTTGTAATGACTGACCCAGTGGGAGGGGCAGTATGTCGGTAGTTGCCTCTAAGGCAATAGAATTTACTGGGTTCATTGTATGGTTCCCAGCTTTCTTCTGCACCCTCGCCCTGCCACCCGTGTTGATGACACCCAACTCACATCTCCTGTCCACAATCACATTTCCAACTGCATAGTACATTTTTACCTAGATGCTCTGCACATAATAAGAGACCAAACTCTTTTATTCTTAAGTATTACACTTGTATTAATGAGTTATAATTATTAATGGAACCTTACATAACTCCGAAAGACACAGCTCCACATTCTTTTACAACGAAGTATTTTTCATTTTTGTCTGCTTAAAGACCATCTTCCACACAGGCACCCAGGCTCAAACCCTGCCGCCAACATCCAGTCATTTACCACCTGTTGGTTGATCACTGTGGCTTCGCCCACTGCCATCTTCCTTTTTAGGCCTCTCTTCACCTCCTGTCAGAATGACTGCGGGAGCCTATCCAACTGCTGGTCCTGCTAGCAATTCCAATTTCGTCTTCCATCTCACTCATTTTCTGTATTCTTTGATTGATTGAGTTTTCAAAAAAAAAAAAAAAAAGCATTCCTCACCATTTGCTTCTCTGCTCAAAAACTCATTGGATAGTATGGTGTTTCCTAAAGAATGAAGTCCACACTCGTCCAAACTCTCAGCCCCGAGCCCATCTCCCATTTCCCCTCCCTAACTCCATCCAGCCCCGTGAGCCTTGTGCTCCAGCCTGTGGTGCCCTCATTTGAGTTGGAATAATCTTCCTTCCTGTCAAAATCCTATTCATTTTGTAAAGTTATCCACAAAAGTTCCTCCTTCGGGGACATTTCTAGTGTTCCCGCCTCTCCTAAGCAGAGTTTATGATGCCTTCCTCTATGGACCTTTTTGAATATTTTAGTCATAACATATATGATGCTTTAATTTTTTATTATATCATCTCTGTCTTTCCTTCTACAGTGTGTGTTGCCTGCGTAGGTTTTTATTATTATATTTGTCATGGTATCCTTAATTCCTAACACAGGATTTTCACACAGTAGGCATTTTGTAAATGTTTATGAATTAAACCTCCCAGAACCAAATGGGATCCATGTAAGTAGCATAAGGTGAGGGCACACCAGGCATGATTTGATGGCAGAGGCAGTATGCTGCCTAGAGGTTATCATGGGATGCCCTTTTTTACTGTGATCAAAACAGCAAATAGGCTCTTAGTCGGCCAGGAGGACGTGTAGTGTTTTGCAAAAGGACCGTGATCATTGCCGTTAACTTTGAACTCTTAAGACTATGACATGAGAATTTCACTGAGGGCTGGCTGCCACCCATAAGCTGGAGTGAATGACAAGGGGAAGGGAGGGCTCCAAGCTTTATTATGTGAAGCAAAAGCAGTGAACTTAGGGGAACAGAACAGCTTTCATTATACATGTCACAATCTGTCAAATGGAAGGAAAGAAGAATTAAGCTTGTTCTTTGTGGCTCTAAGGGATGGAGTCCCAGTCACTGTACAAAAGCTTTCAGGGAGGCAAGTTTTAGCTGACTGTTTGACAATGCATGCCTCATCCTGAGGCGGAGGAAGTATGGGTTCCCTGTCACGGAAAGTGTGTGAAGCGAAGCTTCGTGGGGGAGGGACGTATCAGATGAGGATTTCAACTAGATGACCACAACTAAATGGTCCTTCCAGCCCTACAATCATATGGTTCTATACATTGGGTGGGGGGAGCTCTCCTCATTTCAGACAACGTGGGCTTAAGTTGTCCAGATATGTTTTCATCCTCTATCAAGCAACTGGGTATCTTGAGCCCCTTAACTGGTTTATTTCTCTAGCTTCTGTTGTCACTTTCTTAACTTCAGTGCAAAAAGCACTTGTGCCCTCCATTTATCTCTGGAACCTTCTTTCTCAGAGCCCTGCCCTGCATTCTTGTGGCCATGCTAGCTATAGTTCTTCCTAGGAAGCCATATGGACAGGATGGCATTTTGGACACTGTCCATCCAGTAAGGAAACCAGTGCTTAACCTTGGCATATGGAGCGGTGGAACTGTATGCCAGAAGGTACTGTTCATAGAGTCTGAAAGGGATCTCCCACCGTGGAACCTACCGGCATTACTCTTAGCCTAAAAGCTACATGTCACATAAGCTCAAGCTATTGGAAACTTTGAGAGAACCCACACAAGCATGGTACACACGAGATGAGAAAAACTCCCAGTACTGTGATGCTTGCACTTACAACTGAGTTGTCCTAGATACCTGTGTTTAAATACCTGTGTGTTTCCTTTTCCAGACCAAGAATATTCAGGGTAGGACTATGGGGTATGTCAATGTCATATCTAGCCTGGAGCCCAAGGATGCTCTTTCTTTAAGGCACAGAAACATTAAATGGGAGCGCTCTTTTGAAAAGCATATGGCTTTCTGTGTTTCAGTTTCTGCTTCACTGACCATTTACTAGGTTATTCCACAGTCTAGGAGTGAAAGTCACTTTTGAATGTAGTGGGAAAAAAAAATCATCAGCCATTTTAAACCCTGTCTAGAAATGTGTTGTCTGATTTACGCTTAAACAGAAGATTCTTATTTTAGGAGAGAGGACATTCTTTCATCTGTCTGGTTTTAGAACCAAGCCGCCTCTTTCAGTGGCCTGTCATCTCCTTGAGGGTAGAGAGTATGTCTTGTCTTCCTTTGTGTCCACAGAGCCTGTCAGAGCCGCTCACACCCAGAGTAGTGGCTTTGGAGCCGTTGGCCGGAGTGAATGGTTTTAATGTAATTTGAAAAGTTTTGATCTGTTCTAGCTTTTAATTCAGTGTTGGTTTCCTAACAATAGGTCTGATGCACAAATTGGAAGAACCTAGACTGTTAGAAGAATCTCAAAAAGCAATCTGAATATACAGAGAGACAATTTCATTTTCATTTCTAGGGATAATAATAAGATGACCTCTGACATTCCTCTCAATACCTCTCTTTGAGGAGTTGAAATGCTCTGCTTGCTGTATTTGTACAAGGATATCTTTTATTAAAGTCTTATCTACTCATTGTAGAGACTAGAATCTGTGCATTATAATCCTTAACATATTCATCTGTTTTAATTATCCCAATAGGATCTCTTTGGCACTTCTGTGTTTGGAAATTCTATCACATAATTAGGCATATTTATTGCTTTATAAAGAGTATATCCTATTACAGAATTTAAAACGCTAGATTTTTTTTTCTTTTTCTTTTTGATCATTTGGGGAGAGGAATAGAAGTTGCATTTATTGAGTATCCCGTAAGTGCCAACAAGTGTGATAGGTTTTTGTATGGATCGTTTCGTTTCATTTCTGCAATTCCTTGAAGCAGGAGCTGTCATCTTCCCAGTTCTGTTAACGTTGAAATGGAGGCTGCAAGGAATTCAAGTATCTGGCCCGAGGGCACAGAAGAAAGGATTTGAACCCAAATCTATCTAGTTTCAAAACGGATGTTTCTTTATACTACAGCGTATCCATTTGGTTGGACTTGTGGCCATTACAGGTGTTTTACATTAGCAGTGATTTTAATGTTGATCCAGTGTCACCATTAGAACTTTGCAATGCCTGGGACACCTGGTTGGCAAAGTTGGTTAAGCTCCGACTCTCACAGTTCATGAGATCGAGCCCCGCGTGGGGCTCCATGCTGACAGCATAGAACCTGCTTGGGATTCTCTCTGTCTTCTCTCTTTGACCCTCTCCTTGCTCATGCTCGCTCTCTATCGCTCTCCCACTCTCTCTCTCTCTCTCTCTCTGTCTCTCTGTTTCTGTCTCTGTCTCTCTGAAAATAAATAAACATTTAAAAACAAAAGGACTTTGCAATGCCTGTCATTTAGTCCAAGAAAAGCTAAGCTAGAAAGAGATGCAGAAAGGATGGTCTCTCAAATTTTAGTGTTGGTGGTGTCAGGGGGCTGGGGTTTCCAATGGTTGAACATATAAAATAAACTCATAAAATAGAAAGGATAAACCATGTCAGAATTACCGTGCAGCCCCCTTCTCCCCATCTTTTAAGCTCCACTAACTTATCATTGCATTTGTTGGCTTGCCATTATTACCACTCCTGAATTTGAGGTTTTTAAAAACTGCGTGCTCACTCATTGTTCCGAAATGTTGTGGTAATTAGATCTTTAAAAAAAACAAACAAACAAAAAAAAACTTCAGTATATTATAGATGAGCTTGTCTGTAAATTTGCATGGATTAGAGCCCAAACTGTACATTTTAACCACCATATAGAGATATTGACAGCATCCTACAAAGTTATGTCATGGAATAAAAAGGAGTTAGATCGAAGATTTATGTTGCCTCATGTCACTATATCAGAGACAACTACTCACAGGTACCATTGTAGTCTAAGTGGAAAGTGAGTTTTACAAGTAATAACTTTTTTCTTATATTCTTTGATCAACTCAACTCAGTTGGAAACACACAAGCAATAAAGAAATCTCCAGCAGGTTAACTCTTTGCCTTTCGTCTACTTTTGTCAGAAAAAGAAGTCTAGAAATAGGGTAATAGGATACAAAACAGACCACTTTGGACCAAGATTTCATGGGCCGACTTTTACAGGTAAATTGTAGGCTAATCAAATTCTAGACTAAGTTGACCACCTTAGCCAGATGTGCTGGAGTCATTTAACTGCCTCTTGACCTACTGTTAACTTGAATCTGAAAAGATAGGATTAGACGGAGTACAGTGACAATTTTCAGAATATGTCTTCATGTGTCCGTGACACCTAGACCGGTGCCTGGCACTCAATAAATGGTAGGCACTTAAATAAGTGTGTTTTTTGAATATATGAATTAGGGTCTTTAATGTAAGCACTCGGGAAAAACAATGTACCATGGACCACCTCTGCAAAATTATAATTACAATTATGTCATAGAGTTGGTCTAAGGATAAAATTATTTAATCATGTAAAGTCCCTTGAATAGTATGTGGCATACTGTGATCACTTAATAAATATTTGAGTATAAATTATCTAGTAATGGCTTCTCACAATGACTTTGCTGTTGGAACTAGGTTTCAGACGCACGCATACGCATGTGCGCGCGCGCACGGTCTGGCGTAATAGAAAGGGTAACATACTAGTGGCCAGGAGTACTGGTTTCTGAAACTCATTCCACAGTGTGCATGTTCTCCTTCCCCAGGAAAGCATTGTTACCTATCTTGCTTCAGTTGTCACGCCTGTAAAATGGGAATTATAATATTGAACTGCTTAAAGGCAAGGTCTTAAGACAAAGCCTCTCCGGAGGGCTTTTCTACAATTCTTAATGGCCATGAGCCAAATAAGCTGAACATAAATTGTGAAAGCCTGATATGAGAATAGATTTATGATGTATAAATGCTTAATCTGAAAATTGTCATTGTGGTGATGATCAGAGACTCGGGAATGGTGATAGATTATTTGAACTGAAAGAATTCCTCACACAACAGATTTGGAAATGGAGCCCCAGTTAAAAATAAGGTAAATACGCCAAAGCCAGTCACTGTTACTAAGGGGAAGATTCTCGATTAGCAATTAGGTGTTCAGCTGGTGATGAGCTTGATCAAGCTATTTTTATTGCATCACTGACTTGGATGAAAAAATGGCACAACAGAACCGAAGACAAATAAGGCTCTTAAAGCGTATGCAGTGATAAAATGGATCTCTTTGAAAATGGATGATTCCCTGTACCCTTCCTCTCTGCCTCCCTTGATAGTGATGTCCATCCATCATATAGGCAATATAGATCTGAGAGCAACATTTATAATTTTTCTAGGGTTCTGTTCCATCTTCCTGCTTAGACAAATGAAAGCATTGAAATTCTTATGACTTTATGAATAACATAGCATTTAAATTTTGTTATTGTGGTGGAATATATAGAACATCAGGTTTACCATTTTAACCTTTTTTTTTTTTTTTTGGATGTACGATTCCATGGCATTAAATACATTTGCAATGAGGTGTAACCACACCGCTATCGGTTGCCAAAACTTTCATTATCCAGAACAGGCACATAACGTTTTGGAAAATAAAATAGATCTTGATTTTTGAAAAATTGTGTTGGGATGGTGCATTATCTCCACATACATAAGTGGGTATATTTCATGTGTTTTCCTCCTGTTCCATTCAACTTAAACAATTGGTTTTATCTTCCAGGTATATGCCATATTCCTCTGAGGCAGTTTTCACATTTTTGCATCTGTGAAGTCTTAACAGTGCCATGGGATGGTAGGAGGCACTGGGTTTGGGTTGGTTGGCTGACTGACCTATAATTAGTATTTCTAAATCATACTGATTGCTGTTTTTACATGTTGTTTAATTATTTAGAAACATTTTTTTTTGATAATGAATTACACCTGATGAAGTTACTAGCATTAGTGTGTTTAAATGTGCCAACCATAGTCAAATATCATCATTGAAATGCCTACCATACCAAGTTTAGACCGCATTGCCAAGAACAACTGACTAAACAAGGGATGAAGGTGTTGGCTTTATGTAGACTAGCTTTCCCTTGCTCGACCATATCATAGTTTAAAAATTTCTGAGAGAGAACAAAGTCTTCAATCCAATTTGGCTCTGGGAAAAAAAAAATCATTTTGCAAAATGGATAAACTGCCATTTTCCATACCCAGCGATTCATCATGTATTTCTAAATTCTGAGAAGAATTGTTACAAGTCTTTTCTATAGCGTTATTTGAAAATCTACATTATTATGTATGACAGACCATGTCAAAATAATTGTGTGTGGGACTAGTCTGGGTTAAGGGGAATCATATTTGATGTTACTAATTTTCACATTATTTCACCCATAAAAATTCTTCTAGCAGCAAAAGTTTTATTGCACTGTATTTCAGAGTCTCTAATTTATTCATGGGATAAATGTTTCATATAATGAATTTTCGAGTAAATGTATTCTGAAATTCATGCATAACCACGGCTGCTGTAAAACCATAAAAATTTGGTTAAAATTGAGGCATCTCTCTATTCCTCTTGGAAAGTGTAGTGGGGGACCTGGAAGATTTTATGCTAATGAAGACAATATTGTTCAGCTTTCCTTTTCATCCAATATAGCCCTTTTATTGAGTTCAAGCCATTATCGCAATTAATAACTTTAAAGGGAAGCACGTCATCAATTGTACTGAGCCACTACTACTGCTTAAAGGGTCGCGTGTGCCAGGACTATTTTGTGTCATTTCCCACACCCCTCTTGCTAGACGAATGCTCTCTATGTTGTCTTCTGAGTGTCTTGTGTGGTAGTGGTTCAAGAGCCCTCTGCCTTTTGGTCTTATACCTGCCATTCTCCCCTCGCTCCCTCCATGCCCCATCTATACCTGCGGATACCCGTGGCCATGGCAGAGGTGGTTGCTGAGCTCTACACCGAATAAAGACACATGAATACAAGCAGTGGTTCCGAGCACTCGGGCACACTTGCCTCCAGCCTCGCCTACCAGAGTGGGATCAGATTACTTCACCAGGGATTTTATTCTAGTTTCCATTCTTTTCAACTTGCAGAAGTAAGAGGTCATCCTAGGATTTGGAAGCATAGAATCTGTGTTTATCGTTAAGCCCAGGAATCGTTGTGATGTGGGAATGTTGCTCTATGCCAAACCCGTGGAATTACATCTAAAGATTAAGTTTACAAAAATAACTCTGATTCTGAAAGCACTCTATGATACTGCGTTTGAAAAGTTTTAAGTAGAAGTCCCTATTCTGAAAAAAATAGCTGGAGTTCACTCCTCCTCAAGGCCGTGTTTCCTGGGGACAAGGACAACACAAAAGTTGAAAGATTGCATGGCACACGTTCCTCTGTCTAGACAGGCTCTCTGGATTGGAATCCTTCCCTGAGAGATGAACAGTGATCAGAATGGAATGGGCAACCCCCTCCCCCCAAAACCTAAAAAGAAAGACAACTGGCTCTGCAGTAGAGTTTTTTAATGAGTAGAACCAGAAATTCAATATCTAATTACTTGTCTCAGTTGGAGAGGAATCGTCTCACCCTCGTACCTGTTCATTCGAAAATGTGTATTGTGTACCTACTATGAGCCAGCCACTTTTCGAGGCACTAGGGACACAGTGGTAAAGCCAAGTCCCCGTCCTCATTCACCTTCTGTTCCACAGAGGGGGTGGCAGATGGGGGACAGAAAGTACACAAAGTAAGTATAGACTAAAATACAGACCGTGCGGGATGATGATAGTGTTGAGAAGAGCAATTGAGCAGGGAGGGGTTTGGGGCATGGGTTACAGGGGCTCAAGTGTTTTTTTTTTGTTTTTTTTTTTTAATGTTTATTTATTTTTGAGAGAGAGAGAGAGAGAAAGAGTACACAAGCTGGGGAGGGACAGAGAGAGAGGGAGACAGAGGATTTGAAGCAGACTCCGCATTGACAGCAGAGAGCCTGACATGGGGCTCGGACTCATGAACTGCGAGATCATGACCTGAGCCTACTGGATGCTCAACTGACAGAGCCACCCAGGCGTCCCCACAGGGGCTCAAGTTTTTAAAAGAGTCATTAAGTGAGGCTCCATTGAGAAGATGACATTTGGGAACAGACTTGAAGGAGGTGAGGGAGCAAGCCATGGGGTTCTGTGTGGGAAGAACCTTCCAGACAAGGGCAGTAGCAAGTGCAAAAGTATGTCTGAGAAATACGAAGCAGGCCACTGGGGCTGGGGCAGAGCACGTGAGGGGAGAAAGCTAGGAGGCGGGGCAGGGAGCTGGCGGTTAGATTTCTGGTGAGTGGCCAACAGGTCACAGAGCACCTTGCAGGCCGTTTGTAAGGGCCTTGGATTTTTCTCTAAGTAACACAGGGGCTTTGGAGCAGTGTGAGCTAGGAATGCTTGCGTCGCAGTTTGGTCAATAAAAAAAAAAAATACATTGGGGCGCCTGGGTGGCTTAGTAGGTTGAGCGTCCGACTTTGGCTCAGGTCATGATCTCGCAGTTCATGAGTTCAAGCCCCACGTCAGGCTGTGTGCTGACAGCTCAGAGCCTGGAGCCTGCTTCAGATACTGTGTGTGTGTGTGTGTGTGTGTGTGTGTGTGTGTCCCTGCCCTTCCCCACCTCGTGCCTTCTCCCTCTCTCTCTCAAAATAAATAAACATTAAAACATTTTTAAAAAATGCATCAAATTGAGTTCTTTTTCTTGGTATGTAACATAAAGTTTGGTAAGAGGATGTCTGCTGGGATTGGCACCTTCAGGGTGGGGGAGGTCAGCCTTGCTCTGAAGGGATGCACAGTTTGTCCTGATCTTAAATAGTTAGCAACAGATTTCACAGGAAATGCCTCTAGGATAGAATGTCCAGAGTTTCCTATTCCACCCAGCATGCAAAATTTCCAACAATAAATTACGTTCCAAAACCACTACCAGTCAGCCTAATTATAGGCATCTAAACAATCCCCTCTATCCATTGGCAGAAATAAACTTGAAAAGTCTGCCCAGTTATTGACTGAGTCCCAAAATCAATGTGAGGTAGTCAGTTCTCAAATAGAAGAGGCTGAGGAGAATGTAAGAAGAGGCTTGAAAAATTAGCCTCTTCTGAAATGCAGGAAGAGAGGAGGTTTGCAGTCTTAAGGGGGGCATATTTCCTCACAGCCTGTCTTGTAGGGGCCCTGTTTAGGTAAATGAGTTAATCTTAGTCTGCTCAAGAAGTTCTGTTATAAGGGCTCTTTCAGGGTATGAAAATGCAAAGTGAATCTTTGGATGACCAGATGCATGGAAACAGGTTTTAAATGACTACAATGTAATTGATCTATGCTGCCATCAGTTGTGACCCAGGTAATAGTGAAGCTAAAACAATTTCAAGTGGGTCAAGACATCCCTGGAATACTTGCTGCCGTGATACAGAAATCTCCCAGCCATGTGTCTTAAGTCCTGTAAATCATGTTAGACTTAATGAAACCTTCTGCAGGAGCATTCCATTTCTATGATGCATTTAACTGCAGTTGTTGACATGTTGTATCTGGATTAAAGAAATATATAAACTTTTGATTAATTGCAGCGGTACTAGGAAGATAAAATATGTGGACCACTAATTTTTTAAAGTAACGTTCCAGAGTGTGTGTCTTTATGTATAATTACTCCCTAATTATTTACAACATGCTCCCGTCGACTTTGGCTTCCAGCTCAGACTAATATTTGCACGGCTACTTTATGGGTGTAGTTTATGATGTTTATTTTTTTAAGATAGAAAACTCTAACACTCAAGTCTGATCTGGGTTGTCGTGTTTAGTTTTGTTGCTTTGGCATGACCGAGTCAGCTGTAAAGACACCGCGGGCTTAGTCCAGCTCCATCAGATGGATTCGGCGCCCGTGGCGTGCCTCCTGTGTACAATGCTGTGTTTGGGGAGAATCTTCACCGTGAGCCGGTGTATACCACAGCCCTAGTACAAGGTTACTGACAACCCACGTTTAAAGCGACGCATGGGCATTGATTGTCTCCTTCCTCTTCCTCTCCCTTCTCCATCCCTCACACCAGTCATTTCTCCACGCACGCATATGTACATACATTTAATCTTTTGCCTGTAAATCTGGTCAATTCTCTCTTGTTTTTTCCCTTTTGGGTTTAGTAAGTATCTATGGCCGATGCTCCATAAATTCTCGAGTCACAGTGATAATAGTGGTAGCGTGACACGTGTACCATTCCTCAGTGCTTTTTATCTCGTGTTGCCAGCCATCCCTCCCCAAAAGATGGTGGAACCATATTTGTTAGTAGTATTTTGATAATAACTATAAAAACTTATTTGTCATGCTGTTCTTTTAAAAAAAATTTTTTTAAATGCTTTATTTATTTTTAAGAGAGAGAGAGAGAGAGAGCGAGAGAGAGCGAGCAGGGGAGGGTCAGAGAGAGATAGGGAGACACAATCTGAAGACAGGCTCCAGGCTCCAGGCTCCGAGCTGTCAGCACAGAGCCCGACGCGGGGCTCAAACCCACGAACTGGGAGATCATGACCTGAGCCGAAGAAGCCTGAAGCCAGACGCTTAACCGACTGAGCCCCCCAGGCGCCCTTTTGTCATGCTATTCTGACTCCTATACTTTCATTCACAGAAGAGCCTTTTATTTACATTGTCAAGTAAGAGGGTGGCAGTTTAACTGAGACTTGCAATTCATCACTTGCTTTGCTTTCCAAGGCAAGTCTTAGAAGTTGCTTCCCCCGCCTCTCCCCCCTCCCCAAGGGATCTAGGATCATTCTTTTGAAATGTAGGTTTTCCGTTATGCTCAGAATGAAAAAACAGATCTGTGTGTGTGTGTTATGTTTTGTTTTCTTTTTGAGAGAGAGAGAGAGAGAGAGAGAGAGAGAGAGAGACAGACAGCATGAGTGGGGGAGAGGCAGAAAGAGAGCGAGACACAGAACGTGAAGCAGGCTCCAAGCTCTGCGCCATTAGCACAGAGACCAACGTGGGGCTCAAACCCATGAACTGTGAGATCATAACTTGGATGCTTAACCAACTGAGCCACCCAGGCGCCCCATATATATTTATATTTATATCCATATTTATACGTACATTCATATTATCCGCCCTCTGCGTCCTGGGTTCTTTTTGCCACCTCAGGAGGCTGAGATGATTCCAATCCACCAGCGTTTACATACATGTCTAAGTGCCCCTTGTAAAATCCATGCATAGAAAATTCATCTCGCTTGGTGGAAGGCAGCTTTCTTTTGCGTGTTATGTTTCACAGTCAAACCAAGACGGTCCACAGTGTGAAGGAAACTTTTGCGCACAAGAGGTGGCACAGAAGTGAACGAAATGGGCCCGGCTGAAAACAGTTACATGTGGACCAAGGGAAACGTGAACGTGGCAGTGAGGAGCACATGCTTTGGAGTGGTACATAACTGACTCTACCACTTACTCGCTCGGTGACATTGGAGAAAGTCCTTCTGGGCCACTGCTCACCTGTAAAACGTGGATAATAGACCCTGCCCCGTGGTGTCATCGTTAGGCTCAAATGAAACAAATACATTTAAAATCTCTTGTGAGGATAACATGAGACAAGTTTTATAGAGTGGTGATCGATCACATGGAATCACTTAATAAATGAGAGCTGTTATTATTATCCTAGTAGATGGATTAGCTACGTCAGCCCCTCCTTAGGATGGTACCATCCACCTAGGGCTAGCAGTGGAGGGCAGGGACGGGTTGTGGGCTGATGATTGTTTTCTGACTTTTAGGGACAGATAATTTCAGGCTTGAAGAGACAGGGTAAGCTTCATGGAGGAGCCATGATTTTATCTGAGGGTTTCAATTCACAGGTGTATTGGTTTGCTAGGCTGCTGTAAAAAAAAAAAAAAGCATACTGGAAGCCAGGTGGCGTAAACGGCAGAAGTGTGTTGTGTCAGAGTCCTGAAGGCTAGAAGTTCAACATCAGGGTGATGGGAGAGCCACAGTCACTCTGAGGGCTCCAGGGAAGGAGCCTCCCTTACCTCTCCCAACTCCTGGTGGCCCTAGATGTTCCTTGGCTCATAGCTGCGCACTTCGGTCTCTACCTCCTTTGTCACATGGCCTGCTCTCTGTGTTCTCTCCTCCTATGAAGAGATTTCTGTCTTCCTATGAAGACATCCGTCATGTTGGATCAAGGGCCCATCTGACTGTAGTATGACTTCATCTTAACCTCACTAATTACATCTGAAACGCCCCATTCCCAAACAAGGTCAGTCATGTTCACAGGTCCCGGGGGTCAGCGTATCGTTTTTGGGTGCCCACAGCTCAGCCTATAACAGTAAGTATGTATTGAGGTCCTGCCCTGTGCTGGGTGCCAGTCTCAATTAGGAAGGATTGGCAGGCGGGGCAGAGGAAGGAGGGCTTGTAAGTGAGGGACATCATGTGAGTGGAGGTTCGGGAGAAGAAAGCACGATTTTGTCCAGGAAGGAACGTGTTGATGTGCTTGCCAGAGTGGAAGTTTCCCCATGAGTGTGGGGGAGAGTTGCAGGGAAGGTGGGCTGGGTCACATATGACCAGGCCCTCTGATGTTTGGGATCACACTGGCCCCTTTTGCCTTAATGCCCAGCTTGGGGACTGACCCTTCCCTCTACTGAGTCTCGCGGCAAGCAAACCTGCAAGGTGTCCTAGACTTCCTACCTCTTCAGACCACCACATGCCCCTCTTTGTTCAGTCATAACGGACTGTCAGGCTGACCTCTCCCCACACCCTTACTGCCTGGGACATGGCTACGTTTCTTTCTAGCTTGTTTCTTTGCCTCTGGTTCCTCCGCCTGGTCGATCTCAGATATGGCTGCAAATCTCATCATCCCAAGCTCCTGTTGGGAACCTCTTCGATGAATCTCCAACACCCACATGATAAAAGTCAAACTCCTTGCTTTAGCACAGACGCTGAATGTACATACTCTTTCACTACTAGACCCCATTGCCCCATAACAACTCTTCATTCCCATCACACTGAACTCCCACCTGGAGCACCTCAACGACCCCACACTGTGTCATGCACAGTGCCTTCTTTACATCCCGTTACCCTGAGGAATTCCCTCTTCCTTTCTCCCAGTTCAAAGTCTCGTTAGTTCTTTCTCAGCCTTAACCACTCAAGTATCATCTCTTCCAGGAAGCCTTTCCTGAGCCGCTTTCTGGTCGGCGACAGGTGCTCCTTCTTTTCATGCTTCCTGAGTACAGAGCTGTTGTCACTTCTCTGCCCTGTCTCCTGGCACAGTGGACCGCAAGCGCTGATGAACTTGGCTTTCCACTTCGCCACACAGTGAGTGCTTGAGAAGGGCCTGTGGCTCATGCCTCTGTAGCCCTCAGGCCTAATGCTGGGTGTGGCCCAGGGAAGGCTTCCGGGACAGATTCAAGAGCCGGAGATTGAAAGGGCAGAGGCAGGCCAACCTCATGGTCTCTGAGTTACCCCTGAGATGACTGACACCCTGACGTCTTCTGGCAAAAATCCAGGTAGAGACATCCCCATGACGTATAAACACTGTAACCAAAGAGGAATTTAATGCAACTGAGCGATAAGGGGAGAAACTTTCTAATTATACAGCCCACAGGCCCTGTCATTTGGGCAGGGACCATATGCAGCGCTCACTTTCCTCTGTTTTAATCCACCATTTCCCAAAGTCTAATTATTGAGAGAACATTAGGCAGAAGATGGGGAGTGAAGAAAAACCTTCAGTAGACAATCACCTTGTAAACATTGTGTGATGCGGATGGCTATTAAACAGGAACGCTCAGTACCAACTGAAGCTCCGGCAAGTTTAGCCAAGCAAATCAATGCAAGTTAATCTTTCAGTGTCAGCTGGCTGAGTTTTGGACGAGTGATGAATGCCTTGACTGGAAAGATGGAATGCTGGAATGCCAGCCAGTGCTCTGACAGCTACAGATGGTGCCAATTACTGCCAGTGGAGCCTGTGTCCTGCTGGGAGCCCAAGATGTCTGATTTGTGGCCACAGGAAAATGAAAAAGAGGCCTTCCAGCTGGGCCTGTCACCTGTCCTTTATTGTTCTGTAACCAAAATTGTATTCAGGTGTGAAGACCTTTTTGGTGATGGTGGCAGTGGGAGTGGGGGCGAGCGTGGGGAGGCGTCGAGCGTGGGGAGGGGACAGTGTGCCTCATGTTAATTACACAGCCACGCTAATTGCCTAGCATATGCCTGAGGAGGGTGGGGCGAGTCACTACCAAGGTTGGCCACTTCTTCCCACCTCATTCCCAGCAAACAAAAGACTCCCTGTAAATCGTCCTGGAATACAGACAAAGGCAAATGAAAATATCCCACACACTTGTGATTTCCATGGGGCTTGACACACAGCATCAGCATCTTGTGCAGTGTTTGATTTGGTGAGCCCTTGTCAGAAAGCCTGCTATCCTTCTGTCCTGGGGCAGACTTCGGAGCTAGGCTCTTCCCGTGTTCACATCATGGTCATGAACGAGCCCACGGTCGAAAGCCCAAAGACCCGCTAGTTTGCTTCTCTTCTGAGGGGGTCGCTGGCACTCATACTTTGGAGGCTATGACCAAGAATGAAATTTTGGCATAAATTACATCGTCTTTAGAAGAGGAACAGTAATAATAATTTTGAAAAATAAGAGTCACAGCAACAGCGTTACCCGCCACTCTCATTGGATGAGAGCCCTTGATTGCCTTACCTACGTTATTCCTCATCTTCCCAACAACCTTGCCTGAGAGATATTATTACCTCATTTTAAAATGAAGGGACTCGGCAACGGAGAGATTGGATGGCCTTCTCAAGGGCCCAGAATTACTGAGTGATGCCACCCAGATTTGAATGCAACTCTCCAAATCTTAAGAGGAAGTGCGGTCAAGAACGGAAAAGAAGACTACTAATTTCCGTGCCACGTAGTTGAAGAGACAAGTGCTTGATAAATGTCGGAAGGAGCAGTAATGGTGCTGAGACTGAGCTGGTTAGTAGTAGCAGAAGAGCAATGAGGCAGAGAGGCGGTGGCAGTGGTACTAATTAATACAGCATTTACAATTTTACTATTATTGGGAGCCACGTTTTCTCTCCAGTGGGTTATGGCGAAATGTTATGGTTCTGGCCTTTGACAATAGTTAGGCACTGGGGTGGGTTTTCACGAAGCAGGTGGGGAGATGGGGACAGCTGGCACCCAATAGCTTGAGTCAAGAGGAAACACTATTCCACTCCAGTTGCTGAGCCTTGGAGTGGCATTGGACTCTTCCAGAATGCCTGAAAGAAGCCCCTGCAGCCACACTCATCAATCGTTCCATCATCCATAGGGAGCCCCATAGATTCAGGGTAAGGAGTGGAAAAGGCAGTTTGCAAAGCCCTACCCCGGGGAGCCCAGGGGCAGCGTCACCGCTGCATGGCCTGGTCTTCCTGCCCACACCACCTCAGCTCTGTCCACCTGGATGTTGTACTCCATGCATTACGATTTCCCTGGAGGTAGAGCTGCAGTGGGTGTCTTCTGGGCTTCTCTCCTCAGGATTTGGGGGTACAGGTCCTGGGTCTGAAATATTATGTATTCCACTAGAAGACTCTCCCCCCTTCAATAAAACATGAAGCAAATTCAGTGACCTCTGGGGAAGTCTCAAAGACGTAATACAGTGTCTTAAAAGACACTCTCTCCAAGTCTGTGGGCGAGTAGAAACGGAGCCTGGGTCCTGAGGAAATTTGGCTCAGTACGAGGTGGCTGGTGTCCTGAGACCATTTCACTTTTCTGACATACTTCTCATCTTTGATAAACTTCCAGTACACGTCTCCCTTTCCTACTTTGTTCTTTTGTACATTTTTTTTCTTATTCAACACAAATTACCCTTTACTCCACTTCCACATTCCTTTCTCTTTGTGATATTTAATGGAATTAGTCTAGACATCTGTGATCTCTAATTGATTTTTTTCCCAAAAGGCAATTAGTTATAAGAACTTAAGCAACTCAGAATTACTTTACTTGTAATATTGTAACCTTTGTGGACAGAATATCTGGGTCATTTTCGTTTTCCTTCCTGACTTTTCAAGATGGCCACGGGTATCCTCTAGACTCTGTCGAGCACGTGTATTTTTGGAGAGATTTTATGTAAACTGAATTTAGTATCTGAAGGGTAACAGGCCACTTGTCTTCATCATGGCCACATGGGGATGGTTTCAGGGGTTTTTAAGATCACGCAGGGTTCACCGATTTGCTAGAAAGGCTTGCAGGACTTACTGTATGGTCTGACCCGTGGCTCAGATTTGTTATAGAGACCACAGCAGGGATATGTAGCTGCATCAGTAAGGGAAGAGATCCAGCAGGAAGAGTCTGGGGGAACCCATGTGCAGGTTCCCAGTGCTCTCTCTCTCCACGAGGGGCCCACACTGAATGCTCTAACCCCCAAGCAGCAAAAATGCAGCAACACGTGTGAGAGGTTTCTGCCCAGGGCATGCCATTTGAGACTTAGTGTCCACGTTTTTTTTTACCGGGGTCTGGTCTTACGGGCCCACTCTGCCTAGCAACTCCCAAATGTTCAGATTTCAAGAATATGAGGGTCATCATCGCCCCAGGCAGGTAAAATAGCCTCACCTTGGGGCACCTGGGTGGCTCAGTCAGTTAAGCATCTGACTTCGGCCTAGGTCATATTCTCGCCGTTCCTGAGTTTGAGTCCCGTGTCAGGCTCTGTGCTGACAGCTAGGAGCCTGGAGCCTGTTTCGAATTGTGTCTCCCTCTCTTTCTGCCCCTCCCTTGCTCACACTCTGTCTCTGACTCTCTGTCTCTCTCTCTCTCTCAAATATAAATAAACATTTAAAAAAAAAAGAATTAAAATAGCCTTACACTTGCACTTAGGGAAAGTTCCATATCAGTGTAGGGAGATACAACAGTCCCATCTTAGAAAGCTAGGTGGCTTCCTTCCTATGTTTGCATATGGACCTTTTCAACCCGGCCTGGGGCGCACACATGGTGTATGATCCCTGAGGGCACATGCAGTCCCCTGCAAATAGAGTTCATGAGGATTGGGCACCCCAAGCAGTCAGGCTTAGAGAGCCCTAGGTTTGACTGACCTCCCTCTCGAAGAAGAAGTGCTGGGTCTGAAAGGTAGGAGTACAACTTTATGGGTGAATTGAGATGTTTGATTATCTATTTACTTATTTATTTAAAATTAATAATGATCTTGGGGCACCTGGGTGGCTCAGTCGGTTAAGCATCTGACTTCCACTCAGGTCATCATCTCGGGGTCTGTGGGTTTGAGCCCCGCACCAGGCTCTGTGCCTGGAGCCTGCTTTGGATTCTGTGTCTCCCTTTCTCTCTACCCCTCCCCAACTCGTGTTCTCTCTCTCTCTCTCTCTCTCTCTCTCTCAAAAATAAACATTAAAAAATTATTAAATTAAATTAATAATGATCTAATGATTAACCCAATTTAAGCATCATAATATGGAGTTCTGCTACTTTCTCCACGGAATGATCTGGCTGGAATTACCTAACTGCTAATAGTTTATAAACTGAGTCGGAGAAAGAAGCACTTTGTTCCCATTTTATTTTAAATCTGACCTACAGGAATTGAGTTATTTTGCCTTCAACTTCACACACACACACAAATATATAGCAAGCATTAGAATCCATTTAACAGCAGGACAGCATCAGTAGACAAATGGCCTTATAAAAATGACCCTCGCAGCACCTGGAATCAGGTCAGAAGTTCCGATAAGCCTTTGTTTGCTAGTTGGCATACATTGCATTTCCAACCGTAACACTTTGGAGAATTGGTAGTTTCTGCTCCAAATGGCCATGAAAGCTAAATCGTAGTCTCTTAAATGGGAAAGTGGCTTTCCCATTAGAACATTTGGAAATGAAGATGGAGAGGGTGACAAAGGGGTCAGAAATGACACAGCACTTTATAGTTTACAAAATAGTGTCCCCAGTGATTCTCACAACCGTCCTCT
The DNA here is from genome assembly GCA_028646485.1 of Cryptoprocta ferox. Classification (NCBI taxonomy): domain Eukaryota; kingdom Metazoa; phylum Chordata; class Mammalia; order Carnivora; family Eupleridae; genus Cryptoprocta; species Cryptoprocta ferox. The sequence goes on along the minus strand of CM053579.1, from coordinate 5,169,829 downwards.
GAGGTGTGCACTTTCCTTCCCACTTCATAGGTCAAGAAAAATGGAGGTCGGAATACGCTGAAAATCCCCGTGAACAGATAGCAAAGCGGGGATTCAAACGCGGGGATTCCAACTCCCACCTCTATACCTGTCACTGTCACCGCAGGCTCTGAACCTTCTGCCCTCACGTGGCTTCAGCCAGGAAATAGCTTACAGTAGAGAGAACCTTCTTGGTCGCCTCCTAGCGCCTCAAGGCTGAAGTTTCGCTTGCCAGCGTTCCTCGCTTTTTCTCTTCAACGATTCCTAGAGTTCCCGTAGGAACAGGTTGTGTGCTGTCTGTTTTGGGCAGCGGATGGTGGTGACGTTCTGGGTAGACTGGTGCTGCAGAAGGGCCGTGCGAACAGGGAAGCCACTGCAAGACACAAACCTGCAGAGACTTACCAAATACTGTACGACCTAAGCTCTGGGTGCCACACGGGCTGGAGAAGCTTCTGGCTGGTGAACGCCCCTGCCAACAGAGGCGGTCACCTGTTTGGCTCTGGGCTTGCTTGCCTCACTAGTCAGACGTGCCGCTGCTGCAGCTGTCATCACCTTCGTCTCTCGGTCATTTGTGCAGAGGGAGCTGAGGCTGGGAGCTGCCTGCAAGTCGCATCAGCGGCACCAGGTTTCCTGTCCGCTTTCCTTTGTCTTAGGCCCTTTAACAGCACATCCCTGGGCTTTAGCCTTCCCCGGGCCTGGCTTGTTGCTCAGAGAAACCTCTGCCGTCTCCCGAACCCATTTTCATTTCCTGCCGGCAAAGCGAAGGGGTAAAGCTGGCCACAGGCCCCAAGTGGACAGTTTTCTGCAGAGCTGGAGGAGAAGACGATGGGCGGGTTTATGTAACATTAAACCCAGGCGGGCACTTACCCGCTTTGCCTCGGTGGGACTCGTCTGGGACTTGGCACGAATTCATGCGCATTTCATTCCGCTTGGCCACTGGCCAGCAGGGAGACTCTATTTTCATTTTGAAATTTCACTTGGCAGATCCTTAAAAGTCACCAGAGAACTTTTCCTGAGTAATAAAAAGCAACTTTTATTGAAAACTAATTATTTTTTCAGATGGATATGCCAGCTGTTTGAAAATGTTCTGGTCACGTTAAAGCATATTTTAATAGTGCGCTTACAAATGCAGATCCAGTTGTGAAATCCTTTTTGACAGTAACTTATAAGCGCTTTATTCCAAAGTGCCCTTAAGGCTAGTTCCGCGCAGGTCTAGAAGGCTGATAAATGGAAAAAAAAAATATCCACTAGTTGAATAAACCAATGATTTGGGGAAGGGGCAAGTATTGTGAAATTCAGTATACAACTTACAGCATTTTCTTCCTTTGAGCTAAGACTGACAAATACAGACTTCATTCCCGGAGCATGTTTTAAGCTTTTAGAAGGAAGTGGGATCTGATGACTTGGGAAGGTTCGGATTATGCTGAGTGTGCTTGGCTTTGTGTTTCATTAATGGGGATACCTCCTACAGTGTATTCCTTGCGTACTAGGCTCCCTACTCACCCCTGGGGTGTGTGTGGAACACTAGGCTGAAGCAGACATTGTTTTTTGCCTGCCAGGAATTTATAGCCCCGTGGAGTGCATGAGAAAGTGGGGTAAGAACAGATGTGTAAACAAGCCAGAATGATGTGGGTGTAAAATAGAGGTTTAAGGGATATCTTGAGCAAGCCCAGAGCCTGGTGTACATTGTGACCGAAGGGACCAAAGGAGAGCATGATAGAAGAGGGACCATTTGAGTGAGGCCTTGAAGGGTGAGAATGTTATTGGTAAGAGGAATATGGAGAAAGGCCATTTCTCATCAAAGGGACAATAACAAAGACACAAGGGAGTGACAGGGCATGGTCCATAAGGGATAAAGTAGAAGGAGATGGGGCTGGAGGGAGCAGATGATGGAAGGTCTAAATGTCACACAGGACAGAGTTTATTCTCTTTTCTGCAGAGGTTTGTGAGAAGGGGACTCACGTATTCAGGCTTCGTCTTAATTCTGGTGCAGAATCGATTAGAGGGGCAGGAGATGGGACTAGGAGGCTGATCAGTTAGGAACTGGTGCAGTAGTTCAGGGGAGGGTTGATGAGGACTTGAGAGAGGCATTGGAACGATTATCCAGTGAATTTAATCAATGCAGAGTGTGATCCGGCTAACCTGGGGGTAGGGGTGAGGGCAGAGAGAGGCACTTTACTCTCAATCACTTGTTTTTATTGACTTGACTTGGCCAGATGATGGTCTCAACTCGCCACCTTGCTTTGCCTTTGTCCCAGCCCTTGTACGGTTCGGACAAATTGCTGGCGTGTCTAGGTTTCTTTTTCGCCAGCTGGAAAATCGGGATAATAATTCTTGCCACCAATGGTAACGGCCTCATAGGAATGCTCCACGCATTTGTGTGAGGGCTAGCATATTCTTGGCACGAAATGATCATTAATAACATTCCTAATACTTCTGCTAATGTGCTTCGGGATCTTCAGGAAAGTCAACACCCCCAAATACTAAGTATTTGAACTAGGAGGAAAGGTTCGGAAGTAATAAAAGGGTGACACCATTTCGTTAAGCAATGATCCCTGATGGCTTCCCTTTCATTCGCAAATCCTCTCTGATCCATTTTCATTGAATTCACAGAGCTTCATTTTGTAAAACAAATGCAACATCCGAAGTTGTCTTGAGAACCTTACTAGGGTTTTTGAGACACTTGGAGGCTCCCTTCCAGCAGCTCAGAGGATGCTCCAAACTCCTAGAGTGTGCCAGTCTGTCTCTGGGTGACCGTTGAAATGCAATGGTGTCTTAGAGTTTGACGGACTCCTTTGCCTGTGGCCCAGGGGCCCGGTGACAGAAAGACGCTTTTTTATTTTTCAAAATGGTGACGGAAACTTTGAAAAAAAAACATGCCTTTGGCTAACTCACTTCCAGCTATTGTAGGGTGGTAAGACAAAAGTGAATTCATGAGATGCAGCACTGACATGATCAGAATTACATTTTTCAAAACGTCTGGGGTTGGCTGGTCAGTATTAGCAGTGTTTAAAAATGAGGGGAAAATAAACACCCCAAAGCAACAATGCATGTCGGTTCTACCGTCAGCAAACAAAAAATGGTGAAACTATACCTGGGGCTTAAAACGAGTTCACCAGAAATGCGGGCAAGTGGCAGTGGAGTCCCCATTGCCAGGAAATGTGGCCTCAGGAAGCCAAGCTGTGGCCGAAAGAAGCTTCATTTCAGCCATTAACGACCCATACGATGTGGAAGCGCCTTACTCTCGGACGAGAAGCACACATCTGGGCAAGATCCCCAAGGCCACTCTCAGAGGTCAGCTCTTTCTGACAAGTCATTTCACTGAGACGACCGCTTCAAGGAATGGCATCCAGTTCCTTAAGTGGCCCAAATCCCCCCATGCTCCTCTTCCTGCACCCCCCCCCCTCAAAGACCCTGTTAACCTTAAAGATAAAACTGTCAGTTATTTTTACCAGCAAAAATGGGTTTATTCGGGAATGGCAAAGAATTGCAGTTCGGGACACACAAGCTACAGCAGAGCCACAGGCAAATCTGGAGAACAAAGGAGAGGAAAGGTCCTTTATCGAGGAAAGAGGGAGTCGGAAGGGGCTGTGGTAAAGGAAAAACCCATTGGAGTAAACTGGGACTTGGAAGTGTGGCGGCTTCTCATGGGCTGAGTTGTGACAGTCTCTCATTGGCTGGGCTGTTGCTGGGCAAGGAGAAAATCATCTTTCCTCCTGCTGGGGGAAGAAAGCAGTAGCTTCTTCCTGTTGGGAATTTGAGGTATGTCTCTCTCTGTTGGAGTCTGCAACTGGTAGGACACGAGAGAGTCCCCCCTGTAGCTTCCTGACTCCACTGGAAATGAGAGTAATGTTTTAGTAATGTTCACATTCCCAAAGGGTTCGTCCCCGTGCTTATCCAGGTGCCTGAGACCAGCTTCCAGAAAAACGTTCCTTTGCATGTGTGCATTCCTCAGGACTCGGCAGTAGAGCCAGGCTGCACGTCCTTTCCCAGCTGGTTTTGGTGAGAGGCCAGTCCCAAAGAACTGTACCCGAGGTGGCAACACTTGACAGCTTTAATTTTTTGATGTTTATTTATTTTGAGAGAGAGAGAGAGAGAGAGAGAGAGAGAGAGAGAATGTGAATGGAGGAGGGACAGATAGAGAGGGACACAGAATCTGAAGCAGCCTCCAGGCTCTGAGCTCTCAGCACAGAGCCTGACGCGGGGCTTGAACCCAAAACTGTGAGATCATGACCTGAGCCGAAGCCAGACGCTTAACCGACTGAGCCATTCAGGCACTCCCAAGGTGGCAACATTTGAATCCATCTCAGTGGTTTGCTTTTATTATTATTATTTTTTTAAGTTCATTTATTTCTTTTGAGACAGAGAGAGAGAGAGAGAGAGAGAGAGAGGAGGGGAGGGGCAGAGAGAGAAGAAGAGAGAGAATACCAAGCAGGCTCTGTACTGTCAGTGCAGAGCCCGATACGGGGCTCGAACTCATGAACCATGAGATCGTGACCTGAGCCGAAACCAAGAGTCAGATGCTTAACCGACTGAGCCACCCAGGTACCGCTAAAAGGTGTGCTTTAATAGGGATGGGAAGGTTTAGCCTGCAAGACTGTGGGGCTGGCCCTGACTTTATATCGGGCTACTGACTCACTTTTTATACCAGACCCCCGAGCATCTAAGAAGAAGCATTTTCCTTCCAAGTACAGCCTTTAGCTTGTCACGCAAGTAACAGAAGAAAGGAGGCATTTTGGGACACAGCACTGACTTTCGAACAAAGTACAGAACCCTGTTTATTTTTAGAAGGGAAGAGTTTAAAAGGCATTGGCTACAGATTCAAAAGGCCCGAGGTGCAAGGCGAAATTCTGCCGATGGTTTTCTATTACCGTGGTTTGGGTTCGGTCACTTCAGCATTCTGACCGCTTGTCTCGTCTCATATGAAAATGGAATATCTACAACCTGCTCCACTGGCCTCTCCGCATTTTGTTAGAGGGCCACAGAAGATGTTCCCTATTGTCATTCTTGGAAAACTGTCGGGGGTTGTTCATTTGGAGGTTTCTGTTTGGGGTGAGCATGTATTATGAGCAAGGGGCTTCCTTTTTCCTTACGTATAAATAGCACTAGCTTAGACGTGATTTGATCTTTGGTCAAGAGGTTATCACCGACCCTGATTGAGAGATGCAGTTAACTTTCCATCAATGACTGTGGTTGACCTCAAACAATTATGATAATTATTCTCTTCCCTGCAAGGTTTTGACTGGAGGTGGGGTTAACTATTTTTCCCATCAATGAACTGGTGAGAATAAAGTAATCAAATTGGGTTGATTTGGGCCACTCATGCAACACAGTTCCCACAGGTTTTGTGTTCTCTCTTAAGGACGTTTGATTATGGATGGGTGATATTGCCAAGCATTTATTCATTAAAATATTTGTGGCACAACACGCATGCCTCTAGCACTGTCACCTTAGGTACTAAATAATGTAGGATTTTTGTTTTGCCATAAACCGTTATGTCTCTTAAGCCTAGTAAACTTCTCTGTCTTTTGTGCGTTCATTCATCTACTTGGTGAATATTAGAATGAACCCTTGTTCTTCCTCTGAAACTATGCTAGTATACTCTGGAGGTGGGGTTCAGTAGGCTTATCTATGACCCTCTCATGGAGGAGTCTCGAAAGGGATTTTTCTGAAAAGGAAAACATTTTAAAACACAGTGGATGAGCAAAACTATAATTTTATTAAAGCAAAAGCCACACTTCCCGAAACTCCATGATTTGTGTTCTTCTGCCTCTAGGTTTTTGTTTTGTTTTTTTTTTTTTTTTTCCTCCTTTGGAGAGCTGCCATTGGGTTAACATGTCAGTAGATGTACAGTCCACCAGCATATATAATTAATGCTTGGAAATTGTGGCTTTCAGTCTTACCAAGCACAGGAAAATGTCTCAATTTGACAGTGGGCCTCACCAAATGCTAATCGTTTGGGGAGAAAAAAACTAGCCAGTTATGTAGCTACGTGTATGTGATCTGTAATCTAAATGGAAGGAGATCAAAACCTAGTCAGCTATGTCCACGTGATAGCCTCACTTCCAACAATAGCTCCATTCTCAGTAAGACTATTAAATATCCGTGCAAAGCATCATCGTATATAAGTATAGTGGTGTGGGACTGGAAGCCTGGGGACAGAACGCATGTGTTCTGGCCCTCTGTCCACCCAGTGGAGACCTCCCAGGCCCCATTGGTCTCACACAGGGAGGTGGTGGAGAAGTGTTTCCTCTTACTTTCTCTGCCTCCAGTTGTTGTCTCTGGATCCCTTTCCTGTAATAGACCCTTCTTTGGCTCTTGGCCTTGATATCTTGTCTAATCTCAGCTCAAGAATTTGGCCCAACTTTGGAGGGGGGATCATGGGGATGGCAGTGCTGTGAGACTAGCCATGGAGAAAGGAAAAGCAAAGGATTAAAGTTATTAAGTATATATATATATATATATATACTTAATATATATATATTTGCTTGGGACTCTGCTAGGCCTTTATACGTGCAATCCCATTTGAACCTTCCAGTATCCTCGGGGGTAGAAGCTAGTGTTGTATCCACACTAGTGATCAGCCAGCCTTTCCAAAGCCATGTAGTATGTATGGAGTCAGGATTCAAACCCAAGTTCATGTAGACTCCCCACGTTGTGCTCTTTTTGCAACGCGACACTGACTCCCTCTCCATCTTTCCTTGTTGAATCTGGAAATGACAGATGATAGGGACTGAAGACAGGCCATTTTCTTGGGTGGCTTAAACTAGCCAATGTCATAATTTTTAAAATATTCACTAAAACCATTTTAGGACTTTAGAAGATTTTTAAAGTCTAGCTCAGTGTTTCCCCATGTGAGCGCCCCCCCCCCACCACTTCCACCAAATAATGGGGGCAGTGAAACCCGTCTACCAGAATAGTCCGTCATAAACCTGGTTTTCCTTATATTTTGTGCCTTTGTATTTTTTGTGTGCCTTCAACCATTTGAATATACACAGAGAAACAGGCGTGAGAACTGAAAGAACCCCCCCCCCTCTCCCCGCCATGATCATCTCGCATGTTTGACAGATGACTAAACTTGGGTCCAGAGGAGAGTCTTATTTCTTCCAAAGTTACATAGCAAGCAAGTGGCAGCCCTAGAACTTAGCCCTCAAGAAACTGTCACTGTGCCTATAGCTGTAAGTTAGATCACCCAGACTCATTAGGCAGCGGTTCAGATAGGAAAAGACTCTTGGTTTTTGCAGTGGCTTGACAGGTACCTACAAGCACTTGGAAATCACATACATTTTAGGCATTAAAGCAAGAAACAGCACATTATCTTTGATGATAGAAAACCCAGAGACCTAGTAAGATAATTTTTCATTAGAGAATGGGTACAAAAACACTCTCTCAGAATTTTTTATTCACAGCTCTCTTTGAAGATCTGTGTATCCTTATATACATACCCACTCTTCCTTTACTAATTCTTTCAATCCTACATTTAGCTCTTTGGACTTGAAACATAGTCTGTGTGTTTTGTTTTGTTTTGCATTTCATCTTTTGTTTTTTGTTTTTGTTTTGAGAGAGAGAAAGAAAGAGAGTATGGGCATGAGCAGGGCAGGAACAAATATAGAGGGAGAGAGAGAATCCTAAACAGGCTCCATGCCCAGCACAGAGCCCAACGTGGGGCTCAATATCACTACTGTGAGATCATAACCGGAGCCAAAATCAAGAGTCGGATGCTTAACCTACTGAGCCATCCAGGCACACCTTGGTTTGCATTTTGTTAAGGCACATTAAAGACTCCATTGGGGGTGGAGCAGCGGTCAAGAGTGGCTCTACCATATAGTTTATAATTTTTGAACGGGTCAACGGATTGGTACATATTGGAATATTCAAGTTTTTTCCAGTATCTTCCAGTATATTTTTGGAATATATTTATTCCAAAAAATATATATTGTTTTTTCCAGTATCTTCACTGCAGATAAATTTCTCTTGGTGCACATGAGTTAAAATCAAGATGCTAGCTCTGTACGTTTCAACCCCTTAACTTTAAGACTTCTGTTTTCAGTCTTTTACAGATTAAAATGCAAATTAATATTCAGAATTGTTTGCTAGAAAGCCTTCTGCAACAAATCTGTATTGGTTTCTGGATAAAAATTATGCTTGATTCACCATGTCCGCTCAAAACTTGAACTTACGTATTTTTTTTTTTTTAAATGAGGAAGGAGAGAATTAAGCTCTTGGTTTAATAATTCCATTGTGTATAGGTTTGTAGAAAGTGTTAGAAATGCCCAGTTTTGAGTTTAGAGAATACAGTTAAGAGCTCTAAAGTTAATGTAAGCATCTTATTTTCAGTGTGTAGTGTGTGGTAGTGGAGTTACTGCATCAGTCAGAATGCATTGGACTTCTATTTTTCTGTCTTCAAAACTAAAATAGAACTTAAATTATCATTAAGGTTCCTAAAATTCTAACATCATGTGCTTGGTGAAGTCGCATCTACTTTGCAGGTAGGAAAATTAAGAACTATGTTTATTGCAAAACAAAATGTGTTTTGAGTATGGTTTTACCATGGGAATAGGATGACTGGATCTTACCGTTCACCTTCAAAAATAAAACTGTCCATTATTTTGCCAGCAAACATGGGTTTATTTGGGAGTAGCAGAGAGTTCCAATTTGGGATGTGTAAGCTATGGCAAAACCCCGGGCAAATTCGGAGAACAAAGGAGACCACAGCTCTTTGCTAGAGGTAGAGGGAGAGTTGGGAGGGGCTGTGGTAAAAAGTACTCTGGAGTAAACTGGGAGCTGGAAGTACTGTGGCTTCTCATTGGCTGAGTTGTGACAGTCTCTCATTGGCCAGAGTGTTGCTGGGCAAGGAGAAAACCTTCCTCCTGCTGGAGTAGTGAAGTAGTAGCTAAAATAGTATGGACTTGTGAAGTATGGCTCTTCCTGTTTGGTCTACCATTTTGGACTGGTAGGGCGTGAGAGATCCCCCTCCTGGCCTCCTGACTCCATTTTGAATGAGGTTTCTCTTTATTAATTTTTACACTGAGCCCTAGTGGTTCATGTTCTCCGTTCTGGACTTTCCATTTCCTTCATGAACTCGTATGGCTCCGTCTTCCCACTGACATTCAAGAGGTCTGCAAGTTTTCTCTAGATTTCCTCCGTTGGCTTCAGAAATTTTATTTGGATTTTGTTCTGGCCTATATATCCTTGGTTTATCCAAAGCTAACTTCTTTTAATACTGTTCCTTTTCTCTTCTTTTTGTTTCACTACTATTTTGTGTTTATTGGCAGAGATAAATCATTTACTATTCATCTGTTTACAACTCTAGCTGCTTCCTCCTGCCCAGACATTCCCTTTCTCTAATCTGACCTTAAAACTTTCATTTTCTTTTCCGTTTACAGTTGATTTTTCCCATAAAGCTTTTGTTATACTATTTCCTTATGGACCTGAGGTATAATGGCATAATACTACAATGATCTAATGCAAGCAACTGTTGTGTGAAAGAGGTGTTTTTCAATGAGCGTGACAGTATTTCTCCAGCAAGCATTACTCCATTTTGAATAATAGAAAGGATTTGGTGTCCTTCAAATAGTAAGAATAGATGAAAAGTGAAGTTTTATTGATCAAAGTTTATATGTTTTTTTTTTTAAATGAATCCGAGAATAGCACTTACTGCAAGTGTTTAAATATAGTGGAGGAATCCTTTGTAGAAATACACAAACACACAGATACTCTTCCTGTGTATGGATAGTTTTTTTCTTCATGCCTTGCCAAACAATAAAAACTGACATTTAATAATGAGCCTTTGAATTCTGGGTGAGGGGTATTTGTCAATGTGTGCATGTGTCTATATCACGGGTGGGGGGCATGGGTGTCCAGGATGAATTTCCTAGTTTGTCCTCCTTCTACTCTTTCCATTTTAATCGAGGGCCCTGAATTCTTTATGCTCTTAACCGTGACTCCTCTCCCGACAACAAACGCTAAAACATTGACTGAGGATGTATATGGATAGAAATGGCCAGGGCTCTAATCTGATCTATAAAAAGGACTCTGTTTGAGGCTCAGAGTAAGACATACTAGTTATTTGATTAAAAATGAAGCCCTTAATGACTTCTATCATAGATTCCTACGTGATCATGGGGTGTGGCGTACTGGCAAAGAATGGAAGAAAAAAACCTGCCAACCACAGAATGGATTTGTTTGAAAGGCTTTCAAAAGAGGGTTTAGAAGCATAAATGAATGTATACATAAGAAATATATAGAAAGAAATGTGGAAATGTGTGCTTATGGTATTCTTCTTCTCACCATGTTGGGATTTCTGTATAGAAAACAGCCTAGGAAATCTTATTCCTAATTGTTTACATCTTATGTGTCCAAAGAAAGGAAGGCTAAGAACCCAGTACTTTCCACTTTTTTTACCTTACACTTTTCAAATTGCCACCTTCTACCTCCTGTCTCTCACTGTTCAAAACAGCTGTGTACAGAAGGAGCCCTTCTGAGGATGGTTATCTTGGGGCTCAGCAAGGTTAAGTAGCAATCTGCCCTGGGGTACACTGCCCATGAGTGGCGGGGCTGGGGCTCAAACCTGACTTCTCACTGAGCACGCTGTTTTTCACGATCAAATTCTAATATTGTCTAATGTTAATTTTGCATGTATGTAAAAAGTATGAAGAAGAAAACAAAGTTGAGGCATAATATTGACTATGTTGGTTTATTTATGTGTGTCATATGCATATGGATGGCAAGAATTCAGATGGTCATTACAGTCAAGAGTTTTGCACCTTGTTTGACTCCTCTTAACTTAATGTCATGAGCATTTTCCCATGTCATTACATAGTATGCAGGATTGAAATTTTAAACTTTCAAGGCCTTTCTCCTGTCTTCTGCTGCCCCTTTTCAAGGTGACAGTGCCCAAAATGGAAACATGACGCATGGTGATATTCTAAGAGCCTTCGAATATTTATGATGGTGTTGCTGTATGGAAGCGTCACATTAGCGACAGAAAGAAAAAAAAATGTGTTTTGTTTTTGTCTCTTTGTTTTTTTGTTATTGTGTTTGGTCTGTTTGTTGGTTTGCATCAGTTCCAAAGAAGGAGGCACAGAGGGAGAGGCCTCTGCAGCTAGCTGTCAGGTTTTTAAGCTGCTTTTGCTTCACTTTTTACCCCTATAATTGTCATGATCCCTCTCTTATTTCTTATCTATAAAGTAGGCATGCCCCTCACCAGTGATGGGAGGATTCAGTGAAGATTCAGAGTCCCTTAGCATGTAGGACTGTGGCTAAGAAAACAAAGGATAAGCTAGGATTTCTCAAGCTGTCCCTGCCATGGCATGGTGGATGGTGACCTTGGTGCCCGACTCCCTCCTTTCCTTACTTAGATGGACCTGTCCGGGGATTATTGCTCTTGTAAATATCCCCTTGCCAATATCCTTTTGTGAATCAACTGGTCATCAGCACTGCTAGGTTTCCATGTTGCCTGTTCCTAATTGCCGTATGGCCCTGAGTCAGTCATTTCCTCTCTGCGGCTTCATCTCTAAAATGTTAGGCTTGCAAAAGATTGGACTAGCTGATCTCTGCATGCCTACAACTTCTAAACTTGATACATGACTTTCATATTCTGGACAGTGAATGGATGACCAGACGGGAGCCCGGTAATGCGGGTCCGTAGGCAGGAGTGGGGAGGTGGAAGACTTACATTTTCTAACTTCCATTAATCCCTTCCCCCGTGTACCCCCAACTTCAGGATTTCTTTTAGAAGGCAAGTGCTTCTTGGCTTCTTGCAAAACAATGTTTCGATGTGTTAATTTAAACTGCATCAGCAACATATGGACTCTATTTTACTTGAAATATCCATTGGTTTAAAAACGAAACAAACAAAAGGACTTGGGCAAATGTTTTCAAAGTATTTTGAAACATAACCCAGACTTCCTGTGCCTTTATATGAATGTGATGGTTATTGTTCCCTTTCCTTTAAATCCTGAGGCCTGCAGCGTCCATTACAATTATATGTGCACTGAAGAACCAGTAGATATAAGCTGACAGACTGTATTACTGGAAGCATGTACCGTGTAGCTTGTCAGTTAAAAAAAAAAAAAAATAGTAGCCAGGGGCACCTCGGTGGCCCAGTCGGTAAAGCATCTGACTCTTGATTTCGGCTCAGGTCATGATCTCACAGTTCATGAGATCAAGCCCCGCGTCAGACTCTGCGCCGACAGCGCAGACCCTGCTTGGGATTCTCTCTCTCTCTCTCTCTCTCTCTCTCTCTCTCTCAAAATAAATAAATAAAAATTTAAAAGAATAGTAGCCAAAGCTGAAACAAGTCAAAATGGCTACTTTATTAGTAGTGCGTGATGATGCTCTAGGCAGACAAGAAGAAATAGTCTTCTACTTCTGTCTGTTCTTAATTAATCCTGAATCCCTGACACGCTTCTCATTGAAACTTCTGCCTTCTGCCTTTAGATGTTGGCTCTTGTTTGTAAGATGCTACTTCGTTTTCTTCCTAGCTACAGCCTAACCGTTTGTGTCTGAAGCATTTAGAAAATGAATTATTTCATAGCATCATTTGCCTTCCTCTGTACCCAGAGTGTTTGGGAAACTACGAATAAGAGAACCCAGGTTGCAAAGCCAAGCGGAATCCCTCCTCTTACTTTTATCATATCAATCAGTGTTGCTTTCTCTAAAGGGATCAGTGCCGTTTATCTGTTGGAGCACATTAAACCCCTGACTAAAGGATTTAGGCTAGTGTTTTCCCTTCTAGAAAGGAATTACCACAGCCATACAAATCAGCGTAGTAAGAGGTTAAGGACATTTTATCGATTTCTTCATTCATTCCTTCGTTCATTCATTCATTCATCCATTCATTCTGCATTATCTTCTACTTTCTGTCTTGCACAAGAGATGAAGCAAACGAGCAGTGGCAATACCGTGCCCTCTAACAAAAATGACCAAGACGCTGGGGACTCGAGCAAGGAGGAACCCAGTGTCATCGGGGAAGATTTCTCAGAGTGGATTTACTTTTTGAAACCTGAGGGCCAATGCACTGGTAGGAATCGGTTGGGAATGGCACCCCATCAGGTAGAAACAGATTGCACCAAAGCACAGAAACGGGAAAGGGTCTGGCTACCTTTGGACAGAAGGAAATTCAGCCTATGCGGCCATTGGCTTGATGGCAGAGACGCAGATGGTCTGGGGACAGGGTTCCCAGACACAAGAGAAGCATCAGACATTTGATTATTTCTCTTAGAAAGACTCAAATCTTTTTCAAGTACATTTTTCACCGGGACCTTCTGACTTCTACATGAAGCTGTCTTGACTCAGCCGTGACACAGGTGTCAATAAAAGTTACTGTTGGCAGTAACAGACGAGTAGTCCTCACAAACTCCTGCTCACCCTTGAAGACCTAGCTGAAATGGCTCTTTCACAAGGAAGTCTGTCTCGATTTCCCACTGCTGGTACACTCACATAGCACTTAGCACACATGGTGGGTATTGCTTTTTCAAACTGCCGGTCTTCTGCGCTAGTCGGCCCTGTGTGTCTTGCTCCCTGCTACATCTCAGTAAGTGATTTTTGGAGGTACAAAAGAATATGCATTGAGCCCACTAAAATTCTACAAGTAATACAGGTACAGCCTTGAGTGTATCTGCGAAAAAAAGAAAAAAAAAACAAACAAACCTTTTGGCCTAAAGAGCAAATCAAATAACACAATTTGAGCCTTTCTTGCAAGGCATGAACCATAAAGCACCAAGTTGAAGCTGTTTGGTTTTCCATTGCTTTCATAGTCCAGGGTCACTTCCCCAAATATTCCTGCCTGGGACTCTCTTGTTGTTTACAGGTTTCTCCGCCCCGCCCCGCACCTTGCTGTTATTTTCATCAACAACAAATACTCCAATGTGATGCTAAACTGAGCTATATTTGATCAGCTAGAAATCTTTTAGGCTCTCAAAGCATGGGTATTACATATTCAAAACAGGACCTAATGTTTCAGAGCTTCATATTCTACTATAATTATATGGTTCAATGCAAGTGATTATATCTCTTCTTCAGTAACGGGCTGCAAAGTTTTGGTTTGCTGGTTCGCTCATAATTTACTGCCTAGGTATAATAGGCCAGTCTTGCGGAAAAAAAGATGATAAATGATGCTGGCTAGGATTCATAGATTTATTAAATTTCTATCAAACAGTGCAACAAAAAAAATCTGCTTAAGTTAGAAATGGGCTCAAATTTTTTAATCAAAATTCATGAGTCCTGATGCTTGGTTCAGTAGGTCCAAGGAAGTCTTGAATTGAAGACTGATTAAAGAAAATAAAAGGCTTATTTGAAGTAATTTTTCAATGACGGCTTTTAATTGGATGTTAAATCAAATTCTTATCTGCCTTTCTGCAGATAGCACATTATATAAAATACAGTTAGTGGCACTACCACTGTAACGGATACACTGAATAACAATTGACTTCTTACTTTACACCGAGAGGGGAGAAGGACCATGGCTGTCAGCCTGTCAGAAATTAAGTATGTAAATTAATGCCTAAGTGTATGAATATGAATATGATTTACAAGAGGCTGGGAGTGTTGTTGGGGGAAATACTGAGGCTTTTCATTCCCCTTCAAGGTTAACAAGCGCTCGGTGACCTTTACAGGCAGCGTGCGGGCGTGGGCGCGTCAGCCGATGTGCCCACATGTACATTTGGCCACCGAGCTCTGGCTGGGCCCTGGAACCCTCCCAAAGAGCCAATACTGGGCTCCTTCTCTGATGTCCCTTTCTGCCATCCATGAATGTCAGCCCGCAAAAGCAATTTCATTAGCATTTCCTCATTTTCCAACGTAAGCAGTTGGCGTGGCCTGCTAATGGCCCCTTATCCGGCCTCTGTGGGGGACGGTGCTGTGCTTCGTGCATGGAGGGGACTGCCAGGGCTGGGGGCTCGGCACCCCACTTGGCACATGGGGGCACTCGGAGCCTCGTTTGGGCACCACGGCGGGCTTTCCTGGAAAAGCACGCTCCCTTTTGGAGGTCGCTGTTGGGGGAAGGGGGGAACAAATGCTTCTTTCACGGCTGACTTAGGTGGCGGTGGTTTGTGAGAATTCCTGGAACTTTCGCAAACGCTGAGTTAACTCCCAGAATAGCGTTTACACATTGAGGGGATGGAGTTTGCCTAGACTGGTTTTCTTGTATACATTTTTGCTGGTAGATCTTTAGTAGACAGCCCATTAATTTCATGGTCCTTTATTGCCAAGAATAATATCCAATAGGCTTGGGGAAAGGTTCTCGCATTTTGGTTCTGATGTTCCAAGCAGCCGTGAAAGCTGTCCTTCATAGAATTTTATCGGGAGAAACCCTAGCACATCTTTGTTTCCCTGTTACCCTAAATAGAATTGCATCCGTCTTGGCTTTCCATGTTTGAAATCACACACCATGTAGTCATTTTGGTGCTTGACAATTATTCAATCTAGTGCAATTTATGTTGCCTGACTAGATAGTCTTCTTTTTACTGCGTATTTCGTTAACCTTTTCTTTCTTTTAGAGTGGACCTCAGTTCAATCGCCAGATTCTAAATTTCATTAATGATGATGCTTACGTCTGCTACATGTCGAGCATCTACCTTGGGCCAGGCTGGTCACTTTGTACTGCGGGTCACAATAACCCGAGGTCAGTGCCAGAGCACCCGAGGAATGGCCCGAAGCCACCAGGCTAGAGGTGACCAAGCCGGCACTGCAGCCCTGCGTGCACTGGCCCCAGATCCAAAGTCTCCCGCACAGTGCAACATGCTTTTCTCCCTCCAGGCTTCACGGCTTCGGCAAGGTAGCTGGCCTGAAGCCCATTTTACAGATGAGGAGGCTGAGGCTCAGGAACGTTAAATGATTAGGAGCATGGCAGTTAAGGGGATGATGTGGGATTTGAGTCAGGGTCTCTCCATTTCCTCCTTTCAGCCCTTCCTTGCACCGCAGATACTTTCCTCACCTGGGGGTTAAATGCCTGCACCCCGATACTCCTGCAGAGCTCCCTAAGCAGGGACCCTTCCACAGACCTCATTTTTCTTGAGTTTACATTGTGAGGGGGAGAGCATTTCCCACGGTGCACCATCCTTCTCTCAAAAACTCCTTCTACGACAGACAGACATTGCATTCTACTGGTTCTCAGCCCACCTGCCCCCGTCGGTCACCTGATGTCTTTCCCTTCCATGCCCCAGCCTGGGGGCATCGTTCCAGGGTTTTGACCTTGAGCAAACGCAGCCGTCAGAGGTATTCATTCCCAAAGTTTCAGTTCTCTTAACTGCATACTGATACCAGTACCCTCCCTCCCAGATTCCCTCCTTGCACTTCTGGCTGTCCCCCTGCTTGCACCAGATTCGGATTTCAATCCAGATCCTACAAAGTACGTGCTGTGTAACCTTGGGAAAGTCAGTGAACATTCGTAAGCCTCAGTTTTCTCGTTTGTCAACTGGGAATAATGATAGCGCCCCGCAGAGTTTTTGCAAGGATTGAACGGGACATAACGAAGGTAGGGGACTGAGCCCCGTGCCTGGCACCTCACAGGCCCTTAGCAAATGGTAGCTGTTGTTCCTATTACCAGCACCCATCTTTGGTCATGTGTTGCACCCTGCCTTGCCAGTCATTTTCAATGGCTGTGTCTTGTCTCCCTGAGAGACCAGGAGCTACTTGAGCTGTAGGTATCTTTTGGTGGCAAGCATTTACAGTAGTTCATTTTCATTCTGTGAGCTGCGTAGAACAACTGATGCTTATTCACAAATTCTCCAGTGTTTATAGACTGTGACTAAAACCCCATAAGGATACCACGGGTATAACACAGAGCTAATAATTCTGTGCTAACAATATTGTCTAATATCTTAAGGAAGGAGCCAGTTTGCGGAGAGAAATTGCTAGTTTCACCACCATTTATGATGGAGTTACTGACTTGGTTTGTACCGCTCTAGCCAGGTCACGATGCTGGATCGGAACTTCTGCGCAAACCAGAGTTAGAGTTCATGAGCCTCGTTCTGATGTACGTGACAGCCACATCATTCCGTCTGTGTTACTGTGCTGCTTTCCCAAAGCGGGACTTGGCCTAGGGCCTGAGCGGGGCGTGGTACTTCCAGAGCGTTTCGGGATTCCTAGATCCATAAAGCAGTTACGCGTACCTCTGAGATGCCCTACTGACAGTGGCAGAGAGCATGCGACTGGTCGGCTTTCCTGCTGAGCAAGGTCCAGAAGACAGGGCGTGTGTTCCGGGCAAGTCTGCCCTGAGTGGATGTCGGGAGCTTCTGAGTACAGAACCCATCTTGTCTTGGGTGGCCAAAGGTCAGGTGTTTAAATTACTGTAGTATTGACACCCCTCACCCCCTCTCAGTCAGGCCTCTTGGATGCCACCAGATGACCCTGTGAACCTTGTGAGTCCTTGTCTGTTTTCTGTTGCTAGGCTGTCCACCTACCCCTGTATGTCCAGCACTCAGCACAATGCCTAGGAGGAGGTCCCTTAATGTTTCCAGATGGAAGGAAGGAAGAGAGTAAGGGAGGGAGGAGGATGGAGAGGGAGATAAGCACAGGGGGGCAATTTAGTCAAACCACTGGGGAACTGAGCAACTCATTAATAATCCGACTATGGAGTTTGCGCATCTAGTTTTATTCCTGAATAGCATCCCAATTAAAAAAATTGGGTTTCAAGTGAGAGAATGTCATGGTCACATTAGTATTGAACGAGCCAGAGCACGTCCCTGATTTAATTATGTTATGTGAAAATCTAAGTAGTGATGTAAGAACATCTCCCTTTTGGGGCATTTGCTGTTTTTAATTTAACCTTTGTGGCAGCTGAAACCATCTCCTCAATAAAGCGGTATTATCTGGTGAAGACCCTAATGAACACTGGCAGAAATTCATGTTTTTCTTTTAACTGCATAGAAGAAAAATAGTATGTTACTTGTGCAGATATGTTTCTAATTATAGCTTTTGCATTATACTGTTTTAATTGTCTTCTTAAATGCAGTGTTTGACATTCTGCCAAGAACTACTCAATGATTTCTTCATTGAGGAGAGGATTTTTTAGGCATCAACCCCGCTTCTTAAAACTGTACATTTTAACAACATTAAAATCTCCGCTTTCCTCCCGGAGTCACGTTGCATCTTATGCTCCTCCTTTCCTGGGGCACCTCATCCCCTGGGCCCTTATGCCAAGGCCAAAGTCGGGGGAGCCCAAACAGCCATTTGTAAGGCTCCCTTCTCCCTTTTCAGCTCCAAGACCTTGGGGATGTTGTGATGATATAGCTGTTTGTGGGGGAGGAAATGGGATGAAACGAAATGAAACCAGAATCACTCAAGTCCACATTTTTATAGTATGCATAATCTACCTTTTTTTTTTTCCCCCTGGAAGTCACGAAAGATGTTCTTTATTTCTTCTTTTACAGAAATAGCTGCCCTCGGGTGTTGATAATGCTAGTTTAAATTCTTCAAAAGAATCTGTGAATTGTAACTGTTTCAATAGTTCTGCGGCTATTTTTACGTTTGTGGATTTTTTTTTTTTTTTTTTTTTTGCTCAGAAAATGATACACTGTTGGGTAAATTTTGTGTGCAGTTATATATTGCTGGAGGAGACTTTTGAGGCAAGAGCACAAATGGACTTACGGGGCAGCCCCCCGATTATCTGGCCCAGCTGATTTTGTGACACGCACGTCTGGTCATTCAAGCTTTGGCACATCTTCGCATATTTCATTAAACCTATTCTGACACGTTTTTCATGTAATAGCCTTTCTGATTTCTGTGGTTGGCAAAACATCAACATTGCGTCTTTTCAGGGAGGCTGATACTATTTCTTTTTTGGTGTCCTGGAGCTCTGATGTGTATACTGCCGTTTACCGAGTGGCAGAAGGGCCTCTCGTCCTGGCCGATCACAACCGGGATAACCTGCGGGCGCTGAGATTCTATCCAGCGCCCCGAACTGACAGTTTCCCGCACGTCACTGATGGAAGAAGGCCCCTGGAGTCCGTGTTGTTCCCATGGAGCTCCAGATCCCACGGAAGCCACCGCCACCTGCTCTGCCCCTTAGCCTCCCAAACCTGTCTCCCGCTCCTTCTGGATAAACCACCATCTCCCGATCTTCCTACAGGTGTCTAGCTAAGATGTACATAATGAACTTCACAACTTCCTTGTATTTAAGCAAGCCCTTCTTTTGCACATGAAGGAACAATGTGATAGCAGGCCTTTTGTTTCTGATCAAGAGCTCCCCATCCAACTACTCAGGGCTCCGATCAGGGGTAGACCAGGAAAGCAGAAAGCACAACTGTAAGCGTCCAAAATCGCCGAACCTAGTAAAATTATGTTCCACGTCCTATTAAAAGAGCACTAATGTACAACATACATCGATTATACGAGAGACCTCATTATGCCACGTAGAATATGCAACACACATGAGCAACCATACTATGAAGACTTTTTATCTCTATTAATCTAATAAGCTAAGTCTCATAAGCATTCATTCAACATTTAATTACCAAAAATTGTGCTTGGCTTCTTAGAATTCTAAGGAACTTTTGGCAATTGATTTGGTTTTCCACATCCTCTTAAAAGTCTTTGGCTGGGAGGGGCGCCTGTGTGACTCAGTTGGTTGAGCATCCGGCTTCGGCTTATGTCATGATCTCACGGTTTGTGGGTTCGAGCCCCATGTTGGACTCTGTGCTGACAGTTAGCTCAGAGCCTGGAGCCTGTCTTCAGATTCTGTATTTCCCTCTCTCTCGCTGACCTTCCCCTGCTCACACTGTCTCTCTCTGTCTCTCAAAAATAAATAAGAAACATAAAAAAAATTAAAAGTCTTTTGCTGGGAAATGTGAGCTGATATCTTTTGTTCCCTCTTAATGAGTTTCCCAGTAGGAAAGACTGTCAGTAGCAACGCCTTAAGCTTAGAACTGCGGTTACGCGTGTACTTGTGCTTCAGAAATCACCATTGTACTGAAACCTCTACAGGCCTCACAAGGAATTCCATGATAAAAATCTGGGGAGCAGACTACCTCTTGGTCCTCTTTTTTTTTTTTTTTTCAGTTTTCTGCCTCTCCTTTCAAAAAACAAAACAAAACAAAAACAAAAAAAAAACTCTCGAAAAAAAATCAGGTGTATCTCTGAAGCAACAAGAAACCAGAAAATGTCGAATTGTGGTGGTAGAAGAAAGTATGAAACGGGAAGATTTCTTTTTTGCCTTGAGGATGCAAGGGCTGTTTATGGGCTCCCTGTGTGGATCTAGACATCTGACCTTAATGCCACTAATGAAATTAGCCACCATTGACCTCTTCTTCCTGCTTTACCCCTCCCCCCATTTCCTTTTGGGCACCAGCAAGACAGAGAGCCCCACTGGAGAAGCCATCCAGCGTTTGGGTATTGATTGATTAGGCCTTGCTGAAGGGGCAGTGAGCCACTGTTGGAGGAGAGCCTGTCAAGTGTGGAAAAGCAGAAACTTCTTAGGAGGAGAGGCACCTCTCTTGTTTCCTGTTGGGAGACTGTTCAATTTCAATGCACTGTTAAGGAATAATATGGGATAATATGTATTCCCTACCCTCCAGAAGCTCATAATGTATTATTGGGGGGGGGGGCTAACCGAAATATACAAAGAAGTGTCATGAAATCAGTAACAGGGCTCTCCCCCTTGGCATCTTTCTGAGCTGTGTATATAAATCGGATGGAGGCATGAACATGCTCATTGCGTTTACTGTTGGCTGTAGTGGTGATTATGTCTTTGCGATTGTCAGAGTGAGTTTGGGAGTTAAGGGGATAGATTAATATTTGAAACTTCCTGATTGCTTTCCATCTTGGCATCAGGTTATCGTTTTGCATGCACTCAAGCCAGAAACTCCCGTGTTCAATCAGTTCTTTCCATACCATATATTCAGCCCTATCTTGATCATGACTGAAACTGCTTTTGTCACTTTTGTTTTCCAATCATGGTGATGCTAAGGCAGTCCAGTGCTTTGTCTGTGCTTAATTAGGATATTTAGTTACAGAAAAACGTTTCCGTTTTTTCCAGTCTACCGTAATCAAAGCCTTTGGTCTGACCTCCTAGCTCTGGATCATGTTGTATTTGCTCTGCAACAAACTAGCAGGGGGCTTCGTACTCAGGTTACACTAAATCGCAAACTGATGAGGGGTGACAGGTTGCGCAGTAAGGTGGAATCGCGCGTTGTTTGATTTTTGCCTCTACGGGCCACATTTCGACACACAGACCAAAAAGACAGAGGAGGTCACCACACATGTGCAGATAGTCTGAAATGACATCAGAGCACCACGGTAACAGCACCTTGTTCTTTTGTAAGGGGAGCATGTAGAATTTTCTACCAAAACCCCAAATACCCAAAAATCATGAAAACAACTGTACAGCGAAATACCTGGGTATCTATTTATATTCATGTATGTGTCATATATTATTAAACACATATATTTTAATAAAGATATAATAACCTTCATACATATCTGTCTGCTTCTGTCTACCATGCCATCGTATGAGATGTTTCCTAATTTCTTCTCGGAACTCCTGAATACCTTTCCTGAAACAAACATGCTGTTGGTCACCTGAGCCCTTTGCTCCTTCAAAATGAAAAAATCGTCAAAGCAGGGCAGCTGATGTTGAAACATTGGCGAGGTTCAATGTGGATGATTAGTGATTATTTACAAGTTTGACGGACTGCGCTTGACCAGCAACGAACGCATGGAAAGAGAGTGGGCCTGTATCAGGAGCTCTGAAGGATAGGGGATTAGCATGGACCAGGCTTTAGAATGTAACAGCCTGCATTTACGTCCAGGAGCTATCCCATACTAGCCTGGGCAAGATATTGAACTTCCCCAAGTCTCATTTTCATGATCTATAAAATGCAGATAATAATAGTGCCTACCTTAGAGGGTCAGTAAGGATCACAGGAAATAAAGCCGGTGGAGTGCTCAGCACAAAAGGTTAGCTACGTTGTATGTGCGCTAACATTGAAATGGAGCTGTCTCAGAGGAGCAACAGAGCTGGCCAGAGTCGGCAGAAGGCAAGAACAGTTAGCAGTTGAATACAGTCATACAGGCACTTTTCATACTTTGAACTGGCATCATCTCCTGTGAAAGAGTTAACTGTGCTTTCCTCTTTGTTGGTGAAGTATGAGAATTCGGAATGTGGTGCCTTTGAGATGCGAGCACTTCATTTGATGGTGGTTACTTGCATCCTTTGTAATTCATAAACAATCAACTCATTTCTTTGACATAAAAAACAGGCAGCTCAAGAATGACTTACTTCTCTCTCTTATCTCCATGATGGTAAATTGGAGTCTTCACTCTCTGTGTCTGGATAGTACTGGAACCTGCCCAGGCACAGTAACCACAAGTAGTCGTTTTGAATTTTAAAAATAAAATAAATAAAACCGATGCTTTGCAGCGAAAGCTTCCTCACTCTCTGGATGATCGGATGTAGATGGTGCGGAATGAACATTCTGAGGGCTCATGTGGCAACTTAGCACCCTGTGGGTCCTTGGAAGTTCTGTTTCAGAAAGCAGCTAGCACACGTGACACGGAGACACATAAATGTAAGCGGTGAATGATGAGCAGCTACCTCCTGGTTTCTCAAGTCCCTACATTCGACCTGTTGACCCCTGGTCAGGGTGGCTGTGCAGGGAGCGACCTCATAACACGAGTACATGGAATCCAACAGAAGCGTCAGAAGACGTGAATTCTCGTCCTCCAAAGGGGAAAACCACATGACGAGGTTGAACTCTGAAAGCCGATCCGATGGAGTTTCATTCTGATATATTGAGGAAATTGTGTTCTGTGACAATCTTGCCTCAGGGTATAGCTTTCTGGTTGTGGCCGGTACTCTATCAAATTTCATTTAGGAGAGAGCAGGGGTTTACGAACTGCAGACACCTGTTTTTGCAAATAAAGTTTTATCAGCACACAGCTGTGCCCATTTGTTTACTTATTGTCTGTGATTGCTTTCGTTCTACGAGGCTAGTGTCGAGTACTTGTGACAGAGGCCATGGAGCCTGCCAAGCTGAAAATATATACTGTATGGTTCCTTACAGGGAAAATTTGCTGACTTGTGTGTGTGTGTGTGTGTGTGTGTGTGTGTGTGTGTGTGTGTGTGCAACATGCATAAAATGTGTATACATATATAGATTTTAGAGCACCATATGTACACATTTATTAGAAAATAATATAGATTACTATGCCGTGCTCCTAGCATGGTACTTGGCTGCCTTAGGTGCCCAATATATGAGATGTATTCATAGATTCTTAAGGAATAGAGACATTCTTCAAATATTGGATAGATGTTTTTGTGGGTTTTTTGGTTTTTGGGGTGATTCTTTGGCAGACATCCGCAATAACTTGTTTTTTTTGGTTTTTCTTTTTTTTTTGAAATTTTTAAATGTTTATTTATTTTTAAGAGGCAGAGACAAAGCACGAGTAGGGGAGGGGCAGAGAGAGAGGGAGACACAGAATCCGAAGACAGGCTCCAGGCTCCGAGCCGCCAGCACAGAGCCCCGTGTGGGGCTCAAACCCACGGATCATGAGATCATGACCTGAGTCGAAGTCAGACGCTTAACCAACTGAGCCATCCAGGCACCCTTGCAATAACTTGTTTTAATAAAAGTAGTAGAAGTTTATTGTGTAAAAGTGGGAAACTGCGGTAAAGTGTAAAGAATGGAATGGAAATTGGGGCACCTGGGTGGCTCAGTGGGTTAAGTGTCCGACTTCAGCTCAGGTCATAATCTCGTGGTCCATGAGTTCAAGCCCCAGGTCGGCCTCTGTGCTGACAGCTCAGAGACTGGAGCCTGCTTCAGATTCGCTGTCTCCCTCTCTCTCTGCCCCTCCCCCCTCTCAAAAATAAACATTAAAAAAAGAATGGAATGGAAATTGCTCATAATCTCACTAACAATCAATGACCACTGTAGACATCTCACTGATAGCTGTCTCTTCATTCGGTTATTTATCTCCTCTAAACAGAACCATACTGTGTATACGACTGTCTGTCATGCTTTTTTGAGCATTCTTACTTATCATTAATTTTTAAAACTTTATTTTAGGGACTGATAATATAATATTATACAACATGATTAGGTCGTATTTGATTTAACCATTCCCCCTGTTGTTCAACAGTTAGACTTCCCATTCTTTGGCGCAGTAAATACAACTTCAATACGTAGTATTAAACCTGAGTCATTTCATGCATGTCAGGCTTTTTTCCCTGACGATAAAATCCTAGAAGTGGCATTACTGGATCAGAGGGTACGAACATTTTTGAAAGGGTTTTTTTAATGTTTATTTATTTTTGAGACAGAGAGAGACCGAGTGTGAACAAGGGAGGGGCAGAGAGAGAGGGAGACACAGAATGGGAAGCAGGCTCCAGGCTCTGAGCTGTCAGCACAGAACCCGATGCGGGGCTCGAACCCATGAACCGTAGGATCATGACCTGAGCCGAAGTCGGATGCTTAACCGACTGAGCCACCCAGGCACCCCCGGGAACAAACATTTTTAAGGCTGTTGCTATTTGTTGCCAAATGTCCTCCAGCAGGATGAGAGAACGCAGATATCCGCTACTCCTCCCTGACTGACAGCATCTGGGTGGCATCCCTTTGAACGTTTTGCTGTTTTGAAAGCTGGAATGTATCATTTTAAATGTATGCTAACAAAATATCTCCCCTTACCTCTCCACCACCTGTTTTTGGAGCATTCGGAGGTGTTCTGGTGTGTAAGGCTGAGTCTTTGCCATTCAGGCGGCTTTGTGGGAAAAGATGTCTCTCAAAGTAGGAGCACCATCGATCTCTTTCTTCTTGCTGCCCAAGCCCAGGCCCAGGCAATATTCACGGCCTGCTGCCAGGGAAAGAGTGTGCTCTAGGTAGGCAGACCAACTGTCCTGTACTTTTTTCTTTCTTTTTTTAATTTATTTTTGGGAGAACCCAAGCAGGGGAGAGGAAGAGAGAGGGAGACAGAGGATCTGAAGTGGGCTGTGCACTGACAGGCTGATAGCAGCGAGCACGACGTGGGGCTTGATCTCAGGAACGGTGAGGTCGTGACCTGAGCCGAAGTCAGATGCTCAACCGACTGAGCCACCCAGGCGCCTCCCCCCCCCCCCCGCCGTCCTGCACTTTCATTGCTCAACTGGGCGGTCCTGGACAAATCAAGATAATTGCTCACTCTATTTTGCTTGGTGTCACCTGGACATAGGACTTGAATCCGGGAAACGTCAGGCGGGGGATTTGTAACATGATGGAGTCCCTACAGAAAGCTCCGTTTCTGCGAAAGAATCTTTCCTTTGGTTTGCATGATCCTTGAAGATATTTACAAAATCACAAGCCATTCTACTTTTGAAGCTTTGAAACGTTTTAGTAGTGGACTTAGTTATTTGCATGACTTTACGGGTCCTGGGGCCTATCTTATTTCTTTTGAACTATGGAAAAAACCACATTTAAACCCAAACCAGAAAGAATGAAGGGTTTTGCTCCTGAAGAAATATTGTGAAATGAGTTCAAGGATTGTTACTGAGATAAGGAGGTATGAATGCGGCGTGACAATGAGGGCGCAATATATTCAGAGAAGCAAAGTGGTTCTGAAAATGACATTTTCTGACATAGTTCTCAACTGACATTATGGTAACTACACAATGCACTGTGTGCAGATGGTGTCGATTCTAAATCACGGTAGGGGAAATAGAGGGTGGAGACATTTTTCATTATCTTTTGAGGATGGAAGGATCATTATGTTATCCTAGGGATAGTTCTGTTAATGGAAATGTCTCTGATCTTCCCTACATCCATCATAAATAGACTCGGATAGCTTCAGGGACGCTGATCCTGCACCCGTCTCCACTTTACTTCCACATCATGATTATGAGAATGTGTGACAAACCCAAGCCACACTCCGGCTGGGATGAGAATCACTGTCTCACCAAGCGAATCCAGTCATGTCGTCAACTTCTTGGGCACGCTGTGAGAAAAACCAGTG
This sequence comes from Cryptoprocta ferox, assembly GCA_028646485.1. NCBI lineage: Eukaryota > Metazoa > Chordata > Mammalia > Carnivora > Eupleridae > Cryptoprocta > Cryptoprocta ferox. Next base: position 5,143,888 of record CM053579.1, on the reverse strand, counting down.
AAGCAACTGACCAACGGTAGTTGCAAAGCCCCCAGTATTTATTAGAGAGCTTTTCTTGACACTTGCGTTTTGAGCCACAGGTAGAGACGATAGAGGGGTGAGAGAGCTTACTCATTTCTCAAGCAACATATCTGCCCCAAAGCCAGCTTTTCTCTTTTCCTAAAAATAAATAGCATGTTAAAGTGAAAAACAAAACACTGAAACCAAGCCCTGTGTTATTTTCTTTGTTCCGATGTGTCCTGGTTGGCATTTTCAATGGGTTGGAAACATAATTCACTCCCCAGCTAGGGCTTGGGTATCCCTGGTCTGCTCCCCAAAGCTTCAGACCAGGCCACACCAGGATTTACAATGGGGACAGGGGCACACGTCTTGAAGTCTGTGAAGCAGCATCCACTGGAGCTGCTTAAAGAGCCAAAGTGGAGTTTTCTGTGGGTGTCCTTTCAAAGGATTCTACGTCCTTGCTGTACTACCTGATTACAGAAAGCAGTGTAAAGGGCGAATGAGAGACATCCCGTTTCTTCCTTCTTTTCTGACAGAATTCACAGAAATTTCCTCAGGCTTTCAACAGTGTCTCTCTCAATGGCTCCTCTGGAAGAGAGATGGCCTTCAGACATTGTCAAATATCTACTGGGAAAGAGGCCGTAAGAATTATAGCGCCACTGCATACTCACAGCCGGGCAATGGATTCCCGGACAATGGCGGAGAGAGCTGTTTGTTATTGAGAAGAAGTGAAGTCACTGAGAATAAATTGAAAATTGTCTGTGTGTAAAAAGAGTGGAATGCTCTGAAATCTAGAAATGCGCGCCTAGACTTTACAGCCTTCATCTTCTTGGACACTTAGAGCGTTTTCAAAGTGCCTTAAGCAAGGCACTGTTGGTTGGGTGATTGGTCAGTACAGTAAAATAAAAGCGTATGCAACCCTTACTAAAGTTTGACGTCGTTTCGTCAGAACATAAATATGCAGGATTTTAAAATGCGCCTGTATTAACCTCGCATGCAGTCCCGAGCCTACAGTTATGACACCTCAACACCCCTATAGGCCAGTAGAGGATTTCAGTGGATCTCTTCTCCTTTGGGCTCTCTCCATGTTACTTCATGCACCTTTGTAGCCTTAGGAGAAAAATGGAAAGCATGGTCTTAAATTTTGGTGACACGGTTCCTATGTGTTCTGGACTCCATTTCCTTATAGGCAAAGCAACTTTATATCTTCCTATGACTTCGTGGATTTGTTGTGGCAATCAAGAGCAATAGTGTGTTGACTGGGAAAAAGTGCTGGGAGTTAGAGCTGCAACTGCACTTGAAATATTCAACTACTTGGAGAATTTTAGAGATTGTAATATTTTTTGTTGTTTTAATCTATTCTTTGAAAGTACTTTTTGATATTTTACAGTTCGAGGAAAAAGTCATTGTACCTAGAGCTTAGTTCTGTGTGTATATGTTGGAGGAAGGGAGACGTAAAAACACAGAATGATAGGGGCGCCTGGATGGCTCAGTTGGTTGAGCGTCCGACTCGTGACTTTGGCTCAGGTCATGATCTCATGGTTCATGGGTTCAAGCCCATTGTTGGACTCTCTGTTGACAGCGTGGAGCTTGCTTGGGATTCTTGGTCTCTCCTTCTCTCTCTGCCCCTTTCCCCCTTGTGCTCGCTCTCCCTCTCTCAAGATAAATAAATAAACATTGAAAAAACATAGAATGATAAAGAAAGTGAATGATTGTGATGGCATATCACTGAGCTGTCTTTCAAAATCAAGTCCCAAAGCCTCTTTATTTCCTCAACTGGAAGCATTCACTATCCAGTCTACCTCCACTTCCTGTTCAGTTCAAGCCCTGACTGTCAGGTCAACTCCCTCTGATTCACTAGCTCTCTAGACTGCAAAGTCATTCATTGATTTATTCAACAGATGTTTACAGAGCCCTGACCCTATGCCAGGCACTGGGCCATGTGCTGGGAATGTGGCAGTGAACACCGCGGACAGTGTCCCTGCCCTCACTGCCGTTGCCCCAATGCCAGCATAGTGTCAGCCGCCCAATAGGACTTAGCGATGTTTGTTGAACACATGATGAACTACTGAATGAATTAGCGTATGACGGAGAGAGCGAGTGATACAGTGTGCTGCAGGTTTAGGCTTTGTTAGTTCCAAGCACCTTTCTCTGGCGACTACGACTCACATCATTTGGTCCTTATAATATCAGAATGCTGCTTGGGCATGGTCCATTGTGTCGTTTACCATCTTATTATGAAGATCCAGGAAAGCAAGTGTTCTCAGATCTCCATCCAAGAAACGGCTCTCCTTAGCATCTAGTTGGCCCCTTCTGATTTCATGTGCCCTCTGCATCTCCTAACCTCTCAGGGGCCCCTCTTTGCTCTGGCCTCCAGGAACCAGCTCCTTTTTTGTGACGCACCTGCAGTAAGTATCTAGCCTCTAATAGAGAGCCTTTGGGCTATTTAACCTTGGCCTAATCCCACTATCCATATTCCTTCCATTTTTTTTATATCATTGTATTAAGTTTATCTCACAGGCTGCCTCACACCTCTTTTGTGACAGGCCAGGATTGAACTTGGAAAATATAAAAGTGAATGTGATGCGAGGTCACTGACCTTCACAGCCTAGGCTGATGAGGCTTTTTCTGGATAACTTGCTTCTTGAACTCTGAGTGTGCTTTGCTGAATTGCTCTATATTTTCAAATAAATGTACCATGGCCCTTCTCAAAACAGCAAATACTGATTTTTTTAAAATCCTTTTTTAGGATTGAGAATCTCAAAGCATTTTATAGGCTAAAGGCATCTAGACTTAACCATATTCTCCTGGTAAAAACTTTTCTAGTACTTGGCATTGTGCTGGGCACTCAAATAATGTTTGCTGAATTGAATTAGCCTACATATTTCACCTGGATTTTAGCACTGGATTCTAGAATTGGTATTTTATAAATTAAAAAAAATTATTTTAGTGTTTATTTATTTTTGAGAGAGAGGGAGAGAGAGAGAGAGAGAGAGAACCAGCAGGGGAGGGGCAGAGAGATAAGGAGACACAGAATCCAAAGCAAGTTTCAGGCTCTGAGCTGTCAGCACAGACCCCGATGCAGGGCTTGAACTCACAGACCTGAGATCATGACCTGAGCTGAAGGTGGACGCTTAACTGACTGAGCCAGTCAGGCGCCCCTGGAATCGGTATTTTATGATGCCATTTCCCAAACACTTTCTGCCTTTGCATCTTGGAATGAGAGAGAACACCTTACGCCAGGGTTAACTTGCTATTTTCCACTTCTTTTTGCATGATTATTTTTATGAAATAACAAGGTAGGAAATTAGTAAGAGAAATTGATGCATGGATTCTCGAGTTCTGGACCTCCAGACAGAAAGCTTTGATTCCCAAGTGATTCATTTTGATTTTGACCACTGCCTTGTGGTGGTTCCAGTTGGGACATATAGCATGCAAGGTGTCACCGAGTAAAGGAATTTGCTCGGGGAATAAACCAACAACCAGAAGGTTTTCCTGGGAGCAGAGGGAATAATTAGAGCAATAACTTTTAGAGACTTCATTTCAGAAAAGTTCATGCTTTAATATTCAAATAATAATTACATTAATCTGTAGATTAGTCAGCTGAAATATTAAACGCTTTGGCACAGGCTTAAGGAAAAGTGTCCTAACAGTGCCAAAAGGAAATCTTATGGTTGCCTTTTAAATACCAAAGAAATTCCCCATTGTTGTGATAAAATACAGATGTGGCTTAGAAACGAACTTGCATCGTGAGCAGAAATAGAATATATAATGAGAACAAAGAGGGCTTAAATCAAATTAATCTTAATCTGACAGGAACAGTTACATTTACATCATTGAGTGCAAAGTCATAGCCAAAATTGAAATTAGAAACAGATAATTATGATAAGAGAGGACACTTATGCTGACTTTTCTCGTGTGTAATTGGAAAGCATACAAAATGCAATGCTTGTTCTAATTAGAATTAGCATTAAAAGATGCCAGTTTTGATGAATTCTGGGTCTTGCTATAAAGTAAGTTGTTTAAATAATTGGACTATGGACATGCAAATTTATTGGCCTGTTTGTTCAAGATCAGAACAGGAAGCTAGTTTAAGAATACCACTTTCATAGTAGGAATGATAGGAATTATGTTAATTTCTTTTGTCACTGGCATATTGTAATTGTGTTGGCTTTGTGTTGGTTTGTTTTATTTCTGAGAATCTGATTTTTATTCTTAAAATCTGCCTTTTGTTTCCTTTTGCAAGGTCTCTTTTTTGCACGTGTACCTACATATCCGCGTGCATTTTAAAAACAGAAGGTCCAGTTGTTTGCTTGGCATGCACAAGTTTGTGACATGAAACTGTTGGTGACATTTCACAAATGCAGACATCAAATGACTTTGTGATACAGTCCCATTATTTCATCTTGTAGTTGAATAGATTTGCTATTCCTGAATGATTGTACTCAAAGGGAAAATTTGCTTCTCAGTGACAGATCCTTTTGAAACACTTGTCCTTGAATTCTTTACTAGAATCAATCTCTTTGGGGGACATTTATAGTGATCCTGGCAGCTTAGAGACGCAGGGTAAGGGGTTGGCCAGCATTCTGGGGCTTCACATGGGGCCCCAGAAGCCATTACTCTATGGTACATGCTTTACCACTCTGTACTCTGTTTTTCCCAATCTCTTGTCCTGTTTCTCTTTACTTATTTCCTTTTCCTTCTTTCGAGGTGAAGCTTCTGGTTTCTTCAGTAGCAGCCGTGGGCCTAGCCACCTACTCAACCTCCAGGGACCGTTGGGGGTAATGGCATTCTTTTCCATTGGACCCTTTCTGTCACATGGTGCCGCCCATTACCGTGGATTGGCAGGCTCCTAATTCCATCCTTCTGGGTAACGGATGGGTTCCTGGTAAGAGAGATGGACCCAAACACACCAATGGACTGTTATTTTAAAGCCCCTTACTTCTTGACTGGAGGTAAAGGGTTTTATGTATGCATAAACAAAGTATCCCTTAGCTGCTTTCTGAAAATAGATGAATCGGGGTTTATGGAACCTCTTTCTGCAGAGCATACAGGATTTCTATTTCGGGTAACATTGAATGCCTTACCACCTAAGTGATGTTGTAGAGTTCCTTCCTACGAAGGTCTTCATAAGCAAGGATTCTGATTTGTCTGGGATTATTTACGGTGATGCAGCCTGAGATTTGTCTAATTCTACGATCCTGATCACTGTCAGCTTTCTTCTTGGCTTTGTGTTCGTTCTGTCAGAATTCCCCAGAAATGCCAGAAGTACTGAAGTATGGATTCTCCCTTGATTATGAGTTAGCGTCTTTCTTTGGCCTTCCCATTTTTGTTTGGATCGTGTTTTTGTTCGATTTTGGTCTGAGGGCAAAGAGCGAAGGAGAGGGTAGCTGGTATCTGATTTGGGAGAGCACAGTCCTATGATACACAAAATGCCATCTGAATGGAGCTTCTCAGACGGTTGCCTCAGACTGTTGTACAGGTGATATTATCCTTGCCAACACGAATTACAGAAATGATTCCTGTACTGTGCAATGTGTTCAAGAAAGGCGTTTGGAAAGGAAAGAGGATTCTCAATGCCAAAATACAAAAACCGATCATTTATCCTAAGGTTCAATTTGTATTATTAATGTAGTCAGATGATGTAGGTTAAATATCGCAGTCGATTAAAAGATGGTTGTAAAAGCTAAGAATTAATACAGAAGCTCTGTGGACCATCCCAGGAAGCCTTCTGTTAAGAAGCAAACAAAGGCCCTGCAAGGATGGGCACAGAAGAGTGTTTTCTTCACTCGAGGGACTGAGACACGCAGGTGGCTTGATGGCAGGGTCCGCTAAGGAAGGCCTCCTGCAGCCTAAAGCACAGTCTTACGACAGAAAGGCATTCCAAAGCTCGTGATTTCGTAATATGCTCGCAACCACTTGCTGAACAAACTAATTTGCTACGAACTTGAAATGCTGACAAACAAATTGCAGCCATTTTGATAGAGGGTGATTATTGGCATTACCGGCTCAGTTGGTTATTCTTAATGAAATAAGACAGCTTTATTTTCACAACTTGGCTTGTAATGTAGGTGAAGGATATTTAATGTTCTTTTTTTTTTTTTTAATGAGCAACACTACACAGCTAGATAGCGTTTTACATTTGCAGATATCATTGAAGTCAATTGTATTTTGTTCCCCTCCTAAGTCTTCTGTGAAGTAGGCTGGGTCGTATAGAATGAATGTAAAGTGTGGCTCCAATATGATGAGGCTTGACAACAACGTAATCAGAGCCCCTGGGACGCTGGCTCGAAATGTGGCTGTCAGGTGCCCACCGCAGGCCACATGCCTCCTTCATGCTCGGCCTTCTGCTTGGAATATTGGGCTTTCTCTGCTTCCCCTGCCTGGCGAACTCTTTCTCATCCCACAAGAGCCTCCGCTGGTTTCTCTTCTGACATTTGCTCTGCTCTCTTCCCAGCCCCGCCCCCAGCTGTTGGTCCCTGTCTTCCCCGGTCCCAACCAGCTCTTTTCTAGGCTATTAGAGTGTCTATCAGTCTGATTACAGTGATCTTGTCACATACGCTTCCCGGACTAATCTTGTGAACCCCTGTGGCCCCTGCATCTGAGACATGTGTCCCAGTTACCTGCAGGAACTGGGAGCTGAGATGAAGAGGCCTTAATTAAATGCAGTTCACACCTCCTTACAGACCTGCACGTCCAGATCTTTAGAGGTGCAAGCCTGCTGATACCACCCCGCTGCCCTTACTGGCAATTTTATAGAGTACCTTCGGGATTCTCTTTCAAAATGGAACAAAAATGAGCACATGCTTGTGTGTGTGCGCGCCTGCACACACACGCACACACACATTTGTAAGCCACTGCACTCTATAGGACCTTTCAGTTTGGGGTGGGGGGTACTAGAGGGTTAGGCTACAGATACGGCTTTCCCATAGACGTCCCATGGAGAATAAATTCAAAAGAAAAGTTGCCTTCTTGGGTAGAGATCGCGAGGGATGGAAGCAGCATTTTGGGTACGCTGACCAACATGTTTTTGGTTTGGCACAAAGTTCTGGGGTATGATTGTGTGTGGTTCCTCCCAGGCTACAACGACTCAGCGCTCCAATCTTGCATCGCCTCACTTCTTTTTGTTTGTTTATTTGTTTGTTTTATCCTAGCCTTTGTCATTGAATAACCCCAGCGACCCCTTGAAGTAGGTGCTGTTCTCTCCCATTTCCAGATGTGAAGGTTGAGATTCAGGGAGGACAGGGAGCTTGGCTGTCTCTGTCCCAAAATTCCTGCATCTCATCTCACCCAGTGGCGTGGGGTGGGGACCCTGCCTGAGGGAACCCTGATAGGTGACAACCCGTGTTACAAAATAGGTAAATTTGAATTTTTGTTGTAAGAAGGCCTTCTATAAAAATCTTTACAGTTGGACTTGCTTTCTGGAAAGCCAGATGCCCCTTCCTTACGAAGGGGCTCTTTTGAATACATTGGAGAAAAGGCAGTTATAGCAGCACAAAAGCTGCCAGCAGGCGTGAAGTGTGAGTGGGTTTCACTAATGGCAAGATTGCAAACCCGTAACAGAAGAAACTAAGGTGACGGGGTAGGAGGCAGTGCTGACGACGACGGTGTATTTTTGTTCCCTATTGATAAACTGTTCAACAGTGTTTAAAGGCACTGGCTACCTGGGCTGGAAATGTAGAGCCATTTCTTAGTACACAGGGGTGAAGACTCTGGCCCTGCCCCTCCATCCTGGACTTGGCTCCTGTCTCCTCCCTCTGGGGGCCATAGTTTCCGTGGCAGTCCAGAACAGACGTTCTCTGAGAGATTTGGGAGAGAGCCAGAATTGTTGGAGTAATGTGGAAACTGCTGTTCCTCGGACTGAGGACTCCAAATTAATTGAACAGATTCCAAACCCAGACCCCTTCTCAGTGCCCTGATATTAAATGTTGGGCTGTTTCCCAGGAAAGATCCACAGATTTCCAGCTGTCCAAATGGGAAATTCATTTCAAAGAAGTACATTTTGCCTTCAAGTAAAAATGGTTCTATAGCATTGTGATTCCTGCCGCTGCAGGCAGAGCTTTCTTTGTGAACACGTGCCTTCTTTAGAAGTCCGGTTATCAGCACAATTCATATGGGCCGATTCAGAGCCCTTCCAGATTATTCAGTCATCCACCCATCCGACATACGTTTGTTCAGCGCCTACTGGGTGCAAGTACTGTTAAACATTAGTGGTGTGTCGTGGGGAAGGACGGAAGGGTGCAGAAATTGATCCTGATTGATCTGGACGCTGCCTTCATGCAGCTTTTGCAGATAGAAGGGGAATCCTGCACGCGCCAAGGTGTGCACACAAGTAACCATACCTGAAGGTAGAAACTTCCGTGAGAGGTACGGATTAACTCCAGCCAGGGTTATTGGGGAAGGCTTTGGAAGCAGGAGATGATATTTGATCTAAACTTTGAAATTTCAGTGGGATCTGTAATTGTGGAGTCGGGGGGAGGTGTGCGGTTTCCAGAGCAGGAGGCATTGCAAGGTGATATTGCAGGGTAGTCCCTGATCCTTTGAGAAATAGAAGGGATGACCATGGCTCCTTTGGCCCGGGAATACCTCTCAGAAGGCTTGGATAGAACATTTGAAGAACCTGAATGGGGTTCCTCATTCCTTCATGAGGATTGATTGGGGGAAAAAAAAAAAGATTTTAAAACAGAGCCTCCCTTGACCTGCTTATGATGACTTTTCAGCGTTGAGATACACACTGAAATAATTTGTAGTTTCACACAGCATCAGTGCATTTCACTGCAAGTGTATTTGTGCTTTACTGAAACCATGATCTTTAGAAAAGTGTGCATGCGTGGACGGCCTCTGGTGTCGGAACTTGGCTTTGAATACATTCCCTGGGGGCGCCTGGGTGGCTCAGTTGGTGAAGTGTCCGACTTCACCTCAGGTCATGTCTCAACGGTCTGTGAGTTCGAGCCCGTCATCAGGCTATCTGCTGTCAGCACAGAGCCTGCTTCGGATCCTCTGTTCCCTTTTTTCTCTGCCCCCCCCCCCCGCCCTGTCTCTCTCTCTCTCTCTCTCTCTCTCTCTCTCTCTCTCTCTCAAAAATAAATAGTTAAAAAAAAGAAAAAGAAAACATTCCCTGACTGAAAAGCTGGCTCACTGTGCCTAGACTGTTCCTACAGGCAATGTGGTTCGTGCTGAACACGTGATCTCTGTGTGCAAGTCTGGAGTTCTGGTATATGCTAGGTAGAGAGTGCCCACGTGGTCAGCCCCAAATGCAAACCTTGAGCACTGAGTCTCTAACAGGCTGCCCCGGGCAGAAGCATCACATGCACGGGACTCCAGTTTCACCGTTGGGGCGGAATGCGCTCCGTGTGGCCCTTCCCAGCGGGGAGAGAACATACAGAAACCTCCAGACACCACCTGTGTCTTTTTCCCCTCATGATATTGTCACGTGTCCTTTCACTGTCAGAAACCGTAGCCGTGACTCTAACTATATGCCGAGTCCCGTGAGTCCTCCGAACACTTCAAAAACAGGCTTACACTGTACCTGGAATGAGATGGCTTCTTTGTGTCATCTAAAGGAAGACAATACCAGTTTGCAAATGCAGAAATTGCCACAAACAGAACCAAGCCCTGCGTTTCCTCCTTATAACCACTTCCTCTTGTCTTTTCCATCGGTGGTTGCAAGAAGATGGCCCCTGATTTCCATATTGTACTGCCTGGTAATGAACATTCCCTCCACCCTATTTCATTCCCAGAATAGAAGCCACCTTTTAGCCCCATCACCCGTCTTGTCTGTGTTGTGACTGGCAGTCATCCAAGTAAAGACAGTAGTAAATATTTTTTCCCCTCTCACACCAGGTGATCCTCAGTCGATCTGATTGCTGACTCATTTGCTCCCTTGCTGTAACAGATGTTGCATTTCGAGATGGAAATCAATGTTACAAAGTATTAACAGGAGGAGAACTTACAGGAAAGTGAACCCAAATGACTCCCTGCTTATTTAATACAGCATGATCTTGGCCTGTTGTTATGCCGGGTTTTGCCAATAGATTTCAAGGGACATAATTTTAAGTAGGCAATTAGTTCTGTGAAGTGCATGCATGCATCCCAGAGAGCCAAGGTAGGAAGACGAGACCCCAGTTTGAAACGAAAGGACAGATCCAAAGTTTACTTGCAAAAGACACCTGCAGAATTCATGCAAGACTGGATGTAGGCAGGAGACCATTGGCCCTACAAATGTGTTTTTTGACCCATAATAGGTTACAGCCTGATTTAATAGGTCACATTTCACTGCCTTTATGGGCATCCTTACATCTTCTTTTCAGGATAATTATCTCAACACACATCTGATGTGGCAATGTAATTGACTCTTGCTTTGGTACAGTTATAGGTTAATGAACCAGGCTGACTTTTTTTAAACTAAATCACTCATGTTTTGTTTTTGAAATGAAATAGAAATGTATTTGGAAGGCGATGTTTGATACATTAAAAATTCTCAGATGGCTGACAACTTTGATTTCTCATCCTTTATGCGTCTCAGTGTGTAGCCATGAAGAAAGGATTACAGAGGCATCTGAAAGCAACTTGGATGTTTGAAATTTAGAATCCAAGAGGAAAGAATGGCAAAATGATGTTTTATGAGTTTAACGTTGGCTGTATAAAATACCATGTGATGATTATACAAGAGTGGTTTACACTTTCAAAGATTTGGTTTTATTTTTTTCTGCCCCTGTGAATTTCGGGTAGAATACTTTAAATTTTCTCTCAAAACCTTTCCAAAAGTCTGTTTGGAATGTATCGTTTTAGCCTCTGATGAAAGCTGTGTGATGATTTCTTTATTAGGAATTTCCGGATAATTGAAAGCAATGAGGAAATAAGGGATACTTAGGCTTAGAAGTGGGACTGAGAAAACAGATGCCTTATACATTTTATTTGACATTTTTCATTTGTCGTGGAGTGAGAGTACTGTGGAATCAAAACCAGCATAAGATAAGAAGACAAAATATAATGATGATAAATCATTCATCCATTGATCAAGAAGCAATTGGTTATGTATGGTATAATCTATTTTGTTTTTTAAAAAGGCTTATGTATGTAAAAAAAACAAAACACTGGAAGACCATACACCAAGATGTTATCGCTGGTAATTTCTAGGTGGGGGGGGGGGAATCCGTAGAGTCTTCTTCATTAACTGGATTGCCCACATTTTATATAAGTACCATGCCCCTTTTTGTTATAAGATAAAATTATGTATCTTCGTAAAAAGAAGTGATTAGCGTGGGAAGCTAGGAAAGTAATAGTATACATTTGAATGTGGTTGTTTTTTTTTTTTTTTTCCCAAATCTTGAACAGGAGAAAGTACCCCTCCAATGAAGGCTGTTTCTAGCTCTTATTAACCAGCCTCTTATAACCAAATTGAAGGCCAGGGCAATTTTACAAGGACTTGTGAAGAGGGTAGCCTCCTGAGTATGAAATGAGATTCATCCTGGAAAGGTGCAAAGCTGGGCAGAGAATTAATCAGAATGGTAAATGCAAATGATGAGTATGCTATAGAGATGTAAAGCTGCTGTTGGAAAAAAAATTGTCAGAGGTTTGGTGAAATTAACTCACACTTCGGGAGCCCTTAAAGCAGGGGGATTCTATGGTGAAAAAAATAGGACGGAAGGTAGTCTCTCTTTTTGTCCATCTAGGGAAGTATGTCGGCTCCACAGGGTCCCTCAGTACTACTAGAATTATATCGCGAACAAGGAAGAAGAGGGCCTCGAATGTACAGGCAACCAGGCTTCTCCCAGGAAATCAGAGTCAGCGGGCATTCATTTTGCAAGGAGTTAAAATATAGGAGATGTGTGGGCACCATGCTCCAGTCAGTTATTTCACATAGACAGTCTCGAGCGTTTGGGAGAAAAACCTCCATTTCCGAGAGTTTCCTGTTCGAATGAAGATGTAGGACTCAGCTTTACTTCTTACAGATACAACTGGCAGCACACACTGGTCAGAAGTGGCAGGTCAGGATGACTGCCTCCATCCTATTGTTTTTTTAACTTGCTTACCATTATTGGTTTACGACCCAACTTTTCTCCGAAATGAATCAAGACAGGCAAAAAATTAAAATGAACATTGGCAAAGGCAATTCACATAATGTTTCAAAGTGATACAAAAATATTTAGAAGGAGGAGACATACCAGAAACCTTAGATAGAGTCATCATCCACAACTGAGCACTAATGTTAGCTCTGATAATTATCTTTGGAGCATGAGATAGATGTCCTTTCCTCCATGTGTGAACCCAGACCGACATGGAAGGAAAGAGTGTGGAGACAACAAGTTCTTTCACCACCTCTTCCTCTCCTTTTCCCTCTTCCTTCCCACTTTGCTGACTTTATATGCTACATTTCTCCCTCATTCATTAGCCTTTCTTGTGTTTCCTGCCAGATTTATATAGCTCGCTGCCATATAGTTGGCTACTGCTGATGTAATCCTGATGGCCACTTAAAAAAAATCAGACAGCCTAAGAGCAGCGTGTACAATTTTAGAATCCCCCACCCATTCCTTCTTCCTCATATTTATGGGAACCTATTGGTTTTGCCTGGGGGGAATTTCATTTCTTTGGCCTCAAGACCAGTAGGTTGGGAGTGAAGGTCACAACTAGCTGGACAGGCCACTCTCTGCAGGGCAATTGCCTGGCACTGTTCATAGGCCAAAGGGCAGGAAAAAAAAAAATCGGGAAGTGTTTTGTCATGTAATGAACTTTGGGGGCCTTTTGCATGATCAGAAAGAGCAAGTTGGACTTTACTGGACTGGAACCTGCAGAATAATTTTGATTGATTGGGTAGCTCAGCTCTTTTGCTTGATTCATTATAATTATGCACAATCAACACATCCTTATTTTGAATGATTATTTATGCAAATGGATCCGTCCTTAGTGAAATGCTCAGGATAGTGTAGTCCTCTTCATTCATTTACATCTAGTTGGTATCTGTGCCTTCCTCAATAGCACGTGGTAAGTGCTGTGTAAGCACTAACCTTTCTTATTATTACAGTTAACCCTTTAACAACATGAGGGTTAAGGGTGCCAACCCCCCATGCAGTTGAAAATCTGTGCATAACTTTTGACTCCACCAAAACTTAACTACTAATAGCCTATTGTTGACTGGGAGCCTTACCAATAACCTAAAGAGTCAACACATATTTGGTATATATTTTATATACTGTATTCTTACTAATCTAGAGAAAAGAAAATGTTGTTAAGAAAATCATAGGAAAGAGAAAATATATATCAAGAAAATCCACGTATAAGTGGACCCACGCCATTCAAACCTGTGTTGCTCAAGGGTTAACTGTACTTACTCGTAAGTTTATCACATTGAATCTGTGAATTAGACTTTGTCGGCCTCATGTTATAGCCAAGCAAAGTGAGGTCCAAGGTTGGATTCGTTTCCTATGGCCGCTGTAACAAGCTAATACAAACTGAGTAGCTTAAAAACAATAGGAATGTATTCTCCAATAGTCCGAGGGACTAGAAGTCCAAACTGAAGGTTTGGAGGACGCTTTGGAGGCCCTAGGGGAGAGTCCTGCCTTGCCTCTCTCAGCTTTTCCACATGCTAAGGACTACCAGTGGCTGCTCCAATCTCTGCCTCCATCCTTACATCAACTTCTCTGTGTGTTTGTCTTCTGTTCTGCCTGTGTCTGTCTCAAAATTCTTCCCGGTGTAGGGGTACACGTGGTTGTATTTTAAGGCCCACCCAGGTGATCCAGGGTAAATTCCTCCTCTGAAGACCCTTAACCACATCTTTTGTCGTAGAAGCGAATATGCACAGATTCCAGGGATTGGACAGGGACCTATCTTTTTGAAACCATGTTTTGGTCTTCCGCAAAGGTTATTCAGCCAACAAGTGGCAGAACCGAGACCGGCTGAAAGCCAGGTATCTTGATACCAAAGCTCGTGTTCTTTCTAATACCGTCTTAAACTATACCTTAGTTATCTCTGCTCCAGAAAAAAATTTGGAGATCGCCTTTTAGAGGTTAGGAAACTGAGTCCCCCCCGAGGAGAAATAATATTTCAGAAGTGTTGTTAAGAAATTCGAATGACAAACATAAAAACAAATCATAATCACAGTTAATACAGGCAGGATATTGTTTCCCATTTCCCTATAAGGGAGTAAGGGTTTTCCTTTGGGATATTTCATACTAAAGACTTTGAGATAACTATTTAGACTACACTAGGCTAACAAGAATATTTTATTTCATTATGCATTTTAGTGAGCTTATTACCAGTAATATGTTTAGCATAAAATTTATTAGTGACATGTCCTTTAATTTAGCCTGTCTAATTGGTGCTAATTTAGGTAGATGTATTAAATTACACCATGTCATGTAGCTATACGTGGGTCAAGAAATCTATTTCAGCAAGTTAGGTAATTTTTCATGTAGCTGAACAGCAAAAAAAAAAAAAAAATGGCATCAGGGTGGCTGAAAAATGCAATATTCCAAAATAATAATTTTCCTGGAGCCTTGTTGGAAAGAACTTAGCACACGGAGTTTATCTTCCATCTCATCTCATTTTCCCAATCTGTGAAAAGTAGGCAAAGTACAAATGAAGGAAAGGGGATTGATCCTTGTTCCAGCCTTCCATTTCACCATGAGTCACCATGTCACCATTTCCACACGATTCACCAGGTTAAGGAGCAAATAATACTGGGGTGGGGGGTGGTTTCCCATCTTTGAGCTGTATGTTTTCCTCTTTGAATCTTACCACTTAGTCAGAAATTACTGACACTCCCCCCCTCAGTGGTGGCAGAAGCAAAGACCAGCTGACATTCAGAAAACACACAGATGAAACCAGAACATCACCCGGAACGCTCTCAGTGGTGTGCGGTGCGTCCATAGAGGACGAGGAGCAGGCGCAGGTGGCACATTGGCAGTCCTCCATGACATGGTCTCCGGGTCATGCTTCCCGTTTTATTTTACCTCTGCCCTTAAACGACACGTATCTCATGTCACCTACCGATGACGAAATGGATGCCACAAAATGACTGGAGCGCATTTCTAGAATGCAATAACAATCTTCGGGTGTGACTTGAGACTTGTCTCTCTGGAAGGAAGGGTTGCCGTGGTCCTTGGAAGATCTATAGTAGTTCAAATTAGACCTGCAGGTGGCTCTTTCTTCTGTTTTCTTTTAGACAGCTCAAACGCTGGGCAGAACCGCTGAGCCATCCCCAGATTTGACAGAGAGAGGCTTCCAGCTTTTTCTAACGGGGTCTGCAAGATCACAGGACATCTGATCCCTGGGTGCCTTGTCAACTGAGTGTGGGCAGTCTTCATGGGTTTCCAGCACAGTCTAGCTTCCGCCTCGCCTCCTGGGTGGTCCACATGAATGGGAGCAAATGGCTCCACAGCCCAATTGGTTTTGCCATTGTGCACATCTGAAACTTGAGGCTTTGCTGAATGTTCTTTAGGGAATGTGAGCAAAAGAGATACTTACTTAGCCTGGGAGTGACAAGTGTACAGAGAAGGTTGAAGAAAACTTACTTAATGTCAAAGAACTAGGAGCCATAACTGTCCACATCTGATGGTGCTGTGATAGCTGGCTTTGCCCTGACCACTGGGGCCCAGCCATCGAGTTCCTGGGCCTCTCATTACAGGAGACAGCTGAGGTGATGTTTCTGTGCGGCCCCTCGTGCTGAACATTTGGGTTGCAGACCCAAGACGTAGCAGAGAGGAGGCTCCGCGGGGGAAAACTGCAGAAAGCACATTAATTTGAAGCGGCATTTTATTTAAAAATTTTTTTTGTAATGTTTATTTATTGTTGAGAGACAGAGAGAAACAGAGCACGAGCAGGGGAGGAACAGAGAGAGAGGGAAATACAGAATCTGAAGCAGGCTCCAGGCTCTGAGCTGTCAGCACAGAGCCCGACCCGGGGCTCGAACTCACAAACCGGGAGATCGTGACCTGAGCTGAAGTCAGACGCTCAACCCACTGAGCCTCCCAGGTGCCCCTGAAGCGGCAGTCTAAAGGAAAGTCAAGAACCAGTTGGCAAGGACACCCCAGACTCAGGGAGGCCGGGGGAGAGAGTGTGCAGCCTTCTGGGAGGGGGCTGTGCAGGCTGAAGCCCCAAGCCCACTACCTTGATGAGATGAACCGCTCCCTGGTACCTGATGCCAGAGTGCTTAAGGATTAGATCGCTCTCGCTGAGTACCATTCCTCCTAATAATAAAATTAATTTGACCATTTGGAACAAGATTTAGTAATGGGCCTCATCCAAGCCTCTAAATATGCATATTCCACTTTGGAACTGTACATAATTGCTCAATTGCACCTGCAAATCATGTTGTTAGCTCACTAATTATTCAAATAGTGGGGGCAATTCCACAATTGTGTGTGTAATTGTGTTAATTGTTAATGCAGTTAGGTACAGGTGCACCGTGACTAATTACACATGCAGAAATGGCTCCCGAACAGCCCACTGTCTCCACGCATGGGCCGTCCCTCTCAGAGACAGAAGTGGGTGACACACACAAAAGCCACAGGCCATCAGTGGGGGTCGGTCTGGCACGGCTTTCATTTGGGAGCCACAGCATATACATTTGGGAAACAATTAGGTCTTTGACTGAATTCAGCTGTTTATGCATTTGCTTCTCTTGCGTCCCCGTCCCTGAGCCTAGAGAGGCAGGGGGCGCACGCACACAGTTACGTGGTCAGACACGGTCACACAGTCATACACTCCTCTGGTTCCACTCATCTTTTCACTGATGGTTCCCTTGCCTGGTGAGATGAGCTTTTAGTCAGGGGTTTGATCACTGTCTTTCCTGGTCACCTATATTGTTTCAGGAATCTCATTTATCTGAACCCGATAGCGGGGTATTTATGCCACTTTCAGAGCAAGGGGCAGCCTGCGAGGTGAAATTTGGGTGCTTGCTGGAACATTCTGACAGTTTATGTCTAGAGGACCAAAATAGGGAGTGCTACCACGTTCACACTTCACCTTCTCGCTCATCTCCGCACCCGGTTCAGCCTCATTTCACCTGGCGGCTCCGCGTAAAGCACTGGCGAGTGCCCTCCCACAACAAGACAAGTCTGGTGAATGCAGAAGGCTTCTGTCGGGGGGGGGGGGGCCAGGTCAGGGAGCTGGGTGCATGCCTCATGCAGCGGGAGATACACTAGAGATATGCCCTCGATGTTTCAAGATCCCCCGAATTTCATATATTCTGCCCAATCATCCCTATGAAGCAGAGTCTGTGAACCTTTCTTTGATGGCTCACAGTGTATTTCGAAACTTTGATCAAAATGATGGAACCTCGTTTCAGAAAATGCACATAGGCAGGCATGCACACAAAATTTTGTGTACGATTTCAGACTCCCTTAAGCCCATTATGGATCCCAGGTTAAGAACCCATTCCACAAATGCTTCATGTTTTAGCACCTAGCAAGGTGTCCAGTTCAAAGAAGAACTTGGATGGACTTAAATACATTATATGTGGGAACTCTGCCTGATAACTGAATGAAGTTGGTAAGAATTACACTGCAAATATACTCAAGTCTCCCTCTCCCTCTCCCTCTCCCCCTCCCTCTCCCTCCCCACCCCCACACACACCTGTGAGATGATAAATTCTACTTTTCTGTTTGGAAAGATACGGTCAGCATTAGCTATAGGTTTCTGTTATTGTCACGACCATCTGTTAGTTTCATAACACAGTTGGTAAATTTAAAAATGAGTATTCACCGCCAAGTATGTGTTTGATGATCTGGAGCTTTTGTGCTCAGGAAGGAAGGAAGGAAGGAAGGAAGGAAGGAAGGAAGAGAGGATGAGTTAGGGGGTGGTACAGTGTAGACGTTTATGGAGTTGTGTAAGCATAGACCCACTTGGACACAGAATACAGGACTCCCAGGCTGCACATTCCTCATGTGCATCACACCTCGGGCCCTTTAGCATTTAACGTGTACTTATTGTTTTGATTTTGTGCTCTGTAAGCCTAGCTCTAAGGAAGGCGGGTCAGCTGTAAAAAATTACTTAGCGCTGGCTTGTGAGCCCAGTGCCAAAAGGACAAAGGACTACGTGGAAGACACATCAGTCTGTGAGCAATGCGGGAGGACGTTTTTAGGGAACATTGAGGATAGGGGCAGGGCAACCCACCCGAGTGTGGACTTGGTCTGGTAGAAGAGATGCATTCTGCATCACAGCTGCGTGGGGAACAGAAGTGACCCGCTGCATACCTGAGTTTGTGGCCTGGCAGGTGCCCAGTGGAACCCAGGGATAATGCAAGAACTCACCTCACAGGATCGCTTTGAGGATTAAATGATTTAATCCTTGCGGGACATTTAGCACAGTGCCTAGCCCGTATTAAGGACTTAGTCAATGTGACTGTAATTTGTATCATTATTACCATTATTGTTATTGTGGTTATTATTTCTGTTGTCATCAGTTTAATCTATAAATATGGGAAATTAACCCCATTTAATTTAATTAACAGCAGTGCTGTTGCCTTCTCCCCTCCCCCCGGCAATTAACACTGCCCCCCCCCCCCCCCCGCCACTGACCATTGTTCATACCTTCCTTTTGTCATTTTCTGCAGTCAGCCTCGTAGGGTAGGCATTCGTGTATTTGTCTTATGCCCTCAACTAGGCGAAATGGCTGAATAAATTTGCGAAGGCTGCTGTGGCAAAGCACCACAAACAAGGTGATGTGAACAACAGAAATGTACGGTCCCATCATCTGAGGTCAAGGTGTTGGTGACTCCCTCTGAGGGCTGTGATGGAGATCTGTTCCGGGCTTCCCCTTGGCTTACGGACAGCTATCTTATCACTGTGTCTTCACACAGCCTCTTCCCTCTATGTCTTTGTCCAAATCTCAATTTTACAACCACGTCTCATTTTATTGCCCCTTGCTTTACTGCGCTTTGCATATCGTGGTTTTTTTTTTTTTTTTTACAAATCAGAGGTTGATTAGCAACACTGCGTTGAAGAAGTCTGTCGGTGCCACTTATCCAACAGCATTTTCTCCCTTTGTGTCTCTGTGTCACATTTTGGTAATTTGCACAGTATTTCAAGCCTTGTCATTAGTATTGTTATGGTGATGGGTGATCAGTGATTATGCCTCACTGAAAGCTCAGATGATGGTTAGCATTTTTTAGCAACGAAGTATTTTTATATAAGGTATGTACATTGCTTTTTAGACATAATGCCATTGTACACTTTATAGACTACGGCATAGTGTAAACATAACTTTTATACACACCGAGAAACCAAAAAAATTCACTTGACCTGCTTTACTGTGACACTCACTTTATTGCGGACCGCACTCTCCAAGTTATGCCTGTGTGAGGATACGAGTCGTATTGGATCAGGCACCACCATAATTGACCTCATTTTGACTTGATTACATCTGTAGAGACCCCATCACCGAATAAGGTCATATTCCGAGCTACTGGAGGTTATGACCTCAACATGAATTTTGGGCGGAGACAGTTTAACCCACAGTGATGATCATTAATGATAGGGCCTGTGTTTTGCATGTCTTTGAAGCATTGTCTGGGGCTGTGCCTGGACTACAGTGGAAGAAGCAATGGGCCTGATGTGGTGGAGACTAACGGGCCTGGGTTCTAATCCCGTTTCTCTCTATCCAGTTAGCCAGTCCAAGCCTGCTCCCTCTCTAAAGGGGAGGTACTACTGATTCCCACCTCATGTGCATTAGGAGCATTACCAGTTTATATGTATGCAAGATGCCTGCACATAATACATGCTCAGTAAGAGGGGGTTAGTACCCACAAATGTTTGCCGAATGAATGAATGAACTGTATGAAGGGATGACTGAAACCTAGGTGTCTAGTCACAACTGTTGGCCAGAATTAGATTAACTTCTTTGTTAAGATGATCGCTCTTCCGTTGCATTTCATGATTTTGAACCCCGTTCGTATGTCACAGAAGGGGATTTGTGCACTGGTATGGGATGGAGTGAAAAGTGACTCAACTTTCTGAATCCGTTTTTTGAACAACAATCAACGTGTGTGTGTGTGTGTCTGTGTGTGTGTGTGTCTGTGTGTAGTCCAAGCTGCCTCTTTTAGATGTGATATTTAATTTGTGGATAGGCAAACTGTTTCATTATCACTCCAAACTGAAATGTGTCTACTAGATTTCAAAAACGTGTGTCATTATGTGACCCAAAGCTCCCAATAACAACAGTGTGTTACCTCTGATTGGCCACAACACCCACTAGCTAAGGAAACAGAAGAGAGGTACTTGCTTTGAGACTAGGACAATTGAAAGTTCACACTGACATTGTTCTTCATTATAGTTTCGATCCATTAGCGTAGGAGTGTCAAAATCAAACCCACATTTCCCTTTGCCTGCTTATGTCAACATTGCAACAATGGCTTAATGTGCATTATTTGCTATTTGGTTGAAACAGATTGGAAAATCAGTAACACCAAAAAGCCAACCTCATAATCACCGATTTTTAACACCGTGTCAATTGCTGTAAATCACAGAGATACAGATACGTGTAGTTGTCATGTTGAAGGTGATTAAAAGATGCTGAATCTCTAATCACTACAATGAAAGAGATTGTCATCAGTAAAGAGACTCTAGGGCTGGGAATTGTATTGATCCAAGCAGAGGAATTTGCAAACTCTCTTTCTCACTTAATCTTGCCCTTCTAGAACTGTAGCAGACACCTCTAAAGATACAGTGGCACATTTGGTGCAAGACGAAAGTCCATATTTCAGATAAGGGTACTTTGTTCACTTTCAGCTTCCAGGTTCTAATGTGAGCCTTCTCAGCGGAGGGCGGCATCGTCACTTGTGTTATCCGAAAGTTGATGGATCTCTCCCCGCCAAGCATAGCGTCAGTGCCTTTGGCAGCACATTCTGCCTGGTTTAGACCTCATGGAAAAATCATTTGGGGCGGGCAGAGGGACTCCAGTGATTGTTTATCTTTTGTCAGAATTATCCACAGGCAACGACTGGTTTCATACTCACTCTAAAGCAGTATAGAATTGTGTGTAAAATGCATACTAAACGGCCTAATGCTATAAAAATGAAGCATGTACTTCCATTCGCTTTTCTGTTTTCAGCAGTTCCACAAAGCCACATATTAGGAGCTGTGTCTGCGTGGATCCCTATTAATATAAAATCTGTGTGATTGCAGGGCCCACAGGGCCCTGGCTATTTTTATCTGGGGCCTAAACCAGCAAGCTCTGTGCAGAGTCGACCCACCTTCCTACTGTCCTGCCCCTGTTCACGCCACCCTCTTCTGCATGCTTGGGTGGTCGTATTTTGAAATTTCCCCAGGCCCGGTTTGTCATGCAGTCACGTTTCTCATCACATCTGAAGGCTGTTGTGCCTCGCATGGTAATGAGGCCCTCTTTGTTTCCGCTGCTGCACCGCTCCCAGTAAGTCCCATCCCTTCTCTTCTGCAGTCTGAGGGCTAGTGCTGTGAAGGCAAAGCCTTGCAGGGCTTCGCAGAGCACACAACTCACCTATTACTGGGTAGGGTTTTTAAAAAGTGATTTACATCAGTTTTGGGTTTGAAACTGTTACGTGGACTCTGGGTTTTGTTTTTTTTTTTTTAATGCATTAAAACAATTTATGGGCAGCATTTGCAAGTGTTGCTCGTGTGGCACGTGTACGTTTGCCCAGATGATTGTGCTCCTGTATACAACTTACCGCATATTTAGCAAAGAGGCTGAACTAAGTGATGCCCACTTGAATATGTTCTAGGGAGAAATGAAACTCCTGGAAGGCATTAATTTCTTTATGAATTTGGTAGCTCCGATGATGTATTTCTCACCAGAACTACTGAAGAGTATGATTGTCTGTTATCTCTTGAAATGATTATTTGGTTTTGAATTGCTTTAAAGTGTGTCCTAAGAACATGTTGCCTTTCCAGTGATGCAGTCGGTCAGTTTTCTAAAAATATGTGCCCCTGCCTTATCTCAGCCAATGAAGAATCTAGTTCCGCAGCCCTTAGCTGGACCCCAGAAAATGAGCGGCAACTTGATGCTGTGGGAGGATGGTGGGATTGGGTTTTCTACGGTTCCATTTTATCCACTTGCTGATCATACCACCATCCCCGTGGGGTCTGTGTCCTGAGTTAGGGCCGAAGGTCTGGTTATTGCCGAAGGGGATTATTTCACCCTAACAGTCGAGGAGGCCTTGGGAATCAGAGTTACATAGATAACAGGCTCTCATACAGTGTCCATCGAGAGGATCAGACCCCTTCATTTCATAGCAAGGAGTCTTTGGCCCAAGGAACAGAGGTGATTTACCAAAGACACACACCGGATGAAAAATGGAGCCCAGCTGCCAGAGTAAATAGTGAAGGATGGTTCAGATGATGTAGGTTGAAGCTATCAAATGTTGTCCTGACAAAATGAGGAAGGCCTGAGAGTCCAACCCTTACCATGTGTTCTGGATGAAAGTGTAACTCATCTTCCTAAAAGGAATCCTTCCTTGGAGATCATTATACAATGACTTACTTTCAGTCTTAGTAATTTCAGCATGGCCAATTCATTTGATCACCAGTCCCAGTATTAATTGGGGGAGCTCTGTAAAATCCGGGATATGTGCTCTTCCTGTTTCTTCATTTCACTGGTGAGAGATACAGAGAGAAGAGTAGAACCAGGGTCTTCTGACCTCAGCTGCAAGGTTCTTTCCCAGTGGCCACCCCGTCCTCCCTCTCTAAACCGTACATTTCAAAAATTCCCTCTCTGTTGTTGGTAGAAGTAGGCAGGCTGATTCTGAGATCTATTTCTTGTTCAACCTATTAGCTCCGGAAACAGAGAGATGGAAATACAAGCCTGTTGATACATTGCCTTGACCAGACAGTGGAACTGGTTGTCAAAGGGTCAGCTTGGCCATGATCAAGGTCAGAGGAGCATTTCAAACCTGATCAGACCACAAAGTTTTTTTCACTTCAACAGCTTCCGGTCATGATAATACAGGAGAGGGTATGTTTGCTCTGATTAGAGCCAAATCGAATAAATAAACAAGTAGTGAACCCATTAGAGAAATTTTATGAGAAATGCAGCCTTTGAAAAATTAGGCTTTGAAATTCCCTCGAGGAAGACCCATTTTGCCATTAGAGTGTCAGTTGCGGGCCAATATATGTTTATTCTGTGTACACTCACATACATACTTCACATTTGCAGAGAGAGACACTTAAGTTTCAAATTCAGAAAGCCACAACAGGGCAATTCACTTTGTTTTTTAAAACTTTCACTCCTGAACGACTTGTCTTTCTTCAACAGGCTCAACATAATCTTACCTTCTGGTTTGATGTAATTTGTTAGATGCAAAGAAAAAATGGCACCAAATCCTCTCATGGCCATTTTAATCAGCTTCTCTTTGAGATCCTTTGACATAGCCCATTGAGCTGCACATTGCACTCGGTATACATTGATGTGAAGCAACTGCGTTGGCCATAGTCGTCGTGAATACGAAGAAATCATCATGACGCCTTGTTTATCCTACAGATCTGGGCATCTATAACCTTATGCTCATCAGAACAATGGAAAAATTGTGCTTATTGAACGGCAACTTGTATGTTCACTACGTTACGTTATACTCGTACAGCAAAGGAGTTTTGCAGAGTGAAAACAATGAACACAGTTTCAGTAAGGGCTGCTACATACCTTACATTTTGGTAATATAATTTTGTTCGCATTCAGTGGTTAAGAGCACAGGTTTGAAGTCATACAGGCATGGTTTTCTACTTGGCTTTACCGCCTATTAACTGTGTGGCCTTGGGCAAATTACTTAGCCTCTCTGAACCTCACTCTCATCATTTATAAAATGAGGATAATAACGCCTACATCATAGGTTTTGTTAACATCTAGTTTGCGTTTCTGCACCTTACCATTAACTCAGTATAGTGTTAAGCATTCAGCTGGGAAAATAATTCTGTGAGATGCCATTGCCGGACAGTCTGCAGGTAGCATTCAGTGTGCCTTGAGGGCAGCTGTCACCAACTGATGGACTAGGCCTGGAGGTTGCTATTAGGCCATAGGTTCCTCATAGGTTTCGTGTTAAAATGGTCACAGAAATGCTGAGTGTTCACAGAAATGCTTATTAAGCACTTACAATGGGCCAGTCCTGTCCTTTATCTTACTTAATCTCCATGACAACACTATGATGTAGGCATGAGAAGGATCATTTACAGAAGTGGGGCATTTGCAGCTGCTCCAGAAATTGCATGTTGCTCCCAAAGTTAACAAGTACTACTATTTTGTGCACTTAAATCAAAATTTACAAAATGGGTTTATTCATCTAACCGTCTCTTCTCAACACTTCCAATTTCCGGTCTCTTTACTTTGACCGGCTCAGTTGTTTAGACCGAACATGGTGCTACGGGCGCCAAGGCAATGGCCATGACCCCTACGCCCTGAGAGCCAGAGAATCTAAGTAGGAGCTTTGGCCTATTGCCTGACACACCTGGCTCCAGGCAAAGCTGGATTCTGACTTTCGGATGACCCAGCCTTTAGTGATGAAGGTGGAGGAGGGCGGGGCCCATCCCGCCTGGGACTAAGGTGTAAGCAAATGAAAAAGTGCCAGACATGGCCTCCTTTTTACGTGTCTTGTGGCCTGCGCGTGGCTTTCTCGCGTGGCTTGCATCACAGTCTGCACAAGCGCCATGGTGTCACACTATTTAACATTTGTTCTCTGAAGATTTTGTGAACTCCGTGTAGATACCGTTTTGTGAGGTAAGGTCCGCACAACTCTCTCCTCCCCCGCCCGGCCACCCTACCACTACCCAACAGAATACACAGGAGACCATGTAGACAAATCAATTAGATCTTCCAGAAGAAGCTTGAGTAGAGCTGCTTTAGTTGTTTAATTTAATCGAAGTGACTTGAGTCAAATGAGATGGAATCACGAGGTAGTGAGTCCTCTGTTGCGGGAATTATGTAAATAGCGGTTATATAATAGGATTACAAACACTTGGCCTTTTCAGTCAGATGGACCAGAATTTAGTCCCAGTCCTTCCATTCACGTGGCTACCTCTCTGCACTTCATTGCTTCTTAGCTTTAATTTTTTTTAATATTTATTTATTTTTGAAAGAAAGAGAGAGAGAGAGAGAGAGCGCGCGAGCGCGAGCATGGAAGCGGCAGAGAGAGAAGGAGACACAGAATCCCAAGCAGGCTCCAGGCTCTGAACCGTCAACACAGAGCCCGACCTGGGTCTCGAACTCACAAACCGTGAGATCATGACCTGAGCCAAAGTCAGATGCTTAACCGACTGAGCCACCCAGGCACCCCTAATTCTTAACTTTAAAAGAGGCCACATGTAGGGCACCTGGGTGGCTCAGTCGGCTAAGGATCTGACTTCGGCTCAGGTCATGATCTCATGATCTGCGAGTTCAAGCCCCGCGTCGGGCTCTGTGCTGACAGCTCAGAGCCTGGAGCCTGCTTCGGATTCTGTGTCTCCCTCTCTCTCTTTCCCTCCCCTGCTCACACTCTGTCTCTGTCTCTCTCAAAAATAAACGTTAAAAAATTTTAAAAATAAAAAAAAAATAAAAAAAAAATAAAATGGGCCACATGTTAGAAGGTTGGAGCGTATAACCCAACCTCCTTCAGGGTCATTTCTCTGCCAAGAGTATATTGTGAGGTGAATGTGTCCATTACTGGACAAGCAAATGAAAAGCATTCCACGGAGAATTCAGGTTGCATGTGACAGATGGCACGCTCATCGTTAGAGAGTTATTTCATTTATTACCTGGTCCTTCTCCTCCTTGCCCTCTGGCAGATTTAGTAGATCTTGGTGAGAACTTGAATGCTTCGGGCCGAAGGCCTCTACCATACCTGTAAGGGCTATCAGGGGTGGTCCTTTTTCAGAGTGCCCATCTTACTCAAGTAACAAAATTTCTAAAGATGGAAAGGTTGCCCCTGCCACCTCTATCTGGCTACCTCCCCACTCCTTGAATGGAACAATAAAAAGGGAAGGGTATGTTGTGTTGAGTGAGCAAGTGTTCTTCATTCCAGCCTTGGCATGGCTCCAGCAAGCCCATTTTGCCACAAACTCATGACTTCTAAAATCAATGTTGACTGGGAGTGTTCATGGGAAGACAGTTTTCACAGCATATTTGAACTGCCAGTGAACCTGTAGGAATTTCCTTCCATTGGATGTAAATGGTCAAGGAACAGAAGCTGAAGGTCGAGTGAAGTAGGCTAGTCTACTCAGTGTTGAACCTGAGGCCTCATGCTCAGCAACTCTGGAGGCCTGGCTGGAGGAGCAAGTCGGTGTACTACCAGTGACAACAGCAGGTTCTCTTCAAGGTGTGGACTCTGATCCATGATTGTACATCACCTGATGTACCTTCCAGATGCGCTCTTCTGCCCTCAAGTCTTCAACATGCCATTTCATAGGTCTCTTTTTAGACCATCAGTGGGTTTTTTTCCCCTTTTATGTTGATGGTTTGGAATTTGTGATAAGCATTATTTGCCCTATAACAGAGATAAGTATCCTTGCATCCCAGAGGGAAGCCTTCGTGGCAGTATATGAACTTGGCTCCTGAATTCCTATGGCGTTAGTGGGAACTCTGTAAGTCTGTGTTTACAGACCAGCAACATGAAATGATGTGAGGAAGCCAGAGTGAGGAGTGTGGAGGACACTAAACGTCCGGGGAATTATTTGCTCATGTTGGTCTTAGTAGCAGTACTGGTAGAGGATATTCCTAATATCGCCCTCCTATAAATGCCCTCCTTCCCCATTGTTTTCATATGCCCCCAGGGTGCTGTTCTTAGCATTTTGAATTAAGGGGTTAATATCTTCACATTAAGGATTTAGGAGATCTCACTAAATCCTTAGATTTAGAGGTTAGATGATCATTTATAGAGAAGAGAAACGGACGATCTTGAAAATGCTAATTGGAAAGCTTATCATTACAAACATCAAATAGATGTTTGAGGCCACTTATAAAGCTAGTAGCATCCTGATAAGGTGTCATGCTTGCCTTCTGAGCTCAAATTGTAAAACAAAGGCAAAACATTTAGAAATTAGTGAAATGTATTTTATAGGTATACCTAAGTGTGAAGCTAGATAATTTCAGGATTTGTGGGAATCACAGTAATTTTTTTATTTATAGCATGCCCTCAGCCCAGAGCCTGTTGGGTACGCAACTAAATGCACCCTAAGTATTCATAATTGCATTATTGAAATTGGTATATTATTTTAGATTTAAAAAGTCCCTCTTCTTTATGGTAACCCATTTGAATGAAGGATGGCCTTTAAAAACACTGATTCCAAAGATCGTCAAATAACACTTTATAGCGTTAATATATATCGGTGAGTTTATTTATCTTGAGTTGGGAGCTTTTATAGATTCCAGCTCTATGTCTTCACCACAAATCTTGTTTTTTTGTGCTCGTGGCATCAGTAAGAATAAATGGAAGTTGTGGAGTCTGTGGAAGCCACGGGAGGGATCTCCCAATCTCCTAATATATCAGTGTCTCTTCGTGTCTGCTTCTGATGGGGTCCAAGAGCAGGTCAACATCCTTAGGTAAAGAAAGCCTTCCTTGGAGTGAGCAGCAGTCATTGAAAGTAAATTAATGAAAGCCAGTGACTGCTGATCTCTTTGACAAGAAGGAATTCTTGCTACCAACATTTAGAAACCACCAGAAGTGGTCTCCATTGGAAACCAGGTTTCGACTTTCTGCCCTGGGCTGCTGCGAAAGTGAGTTGAACTTTGAATTATAATTTCAGTGACTGTCTAGTGAAATGGATTCATGCTCTGGCACTGCACCTTTGAGGCTCTGGGTTGATTCGCGTGAGATAAAAATCTGTCTGCTCTGACAGTCGAAAAGGTCGCAAGCGCACTCAGTGTCTGGTGGTCTCAGTACATTCCCAAATCTTGATTTAAAAAAGGAAGGTTTAGGAGCTATTATGGTATTTTTCAAAATAATCTTTTCAAACGGAGCCATTTCTACATGTTTTGGCTTCAAGTGTATTGACTTCGCCAAGTATAAATTATATTTTCACTACCATTTAGCAATAACCTCCAACTCAACGGGAAGATCTCACATGATTGAGGCACTTTGGCGTTGGGGCCAGCGTGTCATTTTTGAAAATGACATCTAATTGTCGTTGTGGCCTCCCTGATAATAAAAATCAAACTGTTCACGTTCTAAATGCTTCCTCTGGAGTTCTAATGCATATTGTGTGTCTGTTGCCATCTTGAAAATATTTGCTGGAATGGCTTGACAATCATGCAGGCTCTCTTCTACCTTTGACATCATTAGCTCTTAACTTTAGATTGGAGACTTCTTTTTTAATAGAATACTGTTTTTTAAATTTTATTTCTTTATTTTAAAGAATACTTTGAATTCTTTATTTTAAGTAGTCTCTACACCCAATGTGGGGCTCGAACTCACAGCCCCGAGATCAAGAGCCGCATGCTCTCCCAGCTGAGCCAGCCAGGCGCCACTAGATTGGAGACTGCTATTAATTAGAGATCAGCTGATGGGCACAAGTTGAAGTTTTGAAATTAATTTGCTTTGGACCACAGACTGACCGGCTTGTTTTCATGGTTTGGAGTCACTTTAGAGGCTGGATTCTAGGCCACCCCCTTTGTTTTATATCTGGAGAAACCATGACTTGCCAAAGTCCTACAGTGCCGTAGTTACTACCTGATGAGGTCTGTTCTCTTATTCAAAGTTAAGGTCAAGTCTCATTTCCTTGCCTGACCACCCCAGATCCACAGACACTTTTCCCTTCTGTGACTTCCTGTTAAAACTATTGTCAAAGCCATTCATTTGTCTTTTTATTTTTTTAAGATTTTATTTTTAAGTAATCTCGACACCCAACGTAGGGCTTGAACTTAAAACCCTGAGATCAAGTGTTGCATGCTCCACCAAGTGAGCCAGGCAGGTGCCCCACATCTATCTTTTGAAAAGCAGCTTTGGCACACAGTCTGGGATTTCTAGCATAGTCCTGATGTGAAATAATCACTTTCATTCTCCCTGTATAAGATGTTCTGGAATTTACATATTTGGTCATCCAAGGCATGCCACCGAAACTGGCTCTCGTACTCACTCAAAGAAAAACCCTCGTGCCCGTGTGCCTGATTCAGGGATCAGAAAATATGTGCTAACCTCCACTGTCGTTATTCATTTTAGGTATGTAGGTCCTGTATACTCACCTGGTGTATATGCCCCCTGTGAACATTTAGTCCTTTATCATCTATTGAATGTACTGAATTTCCAGTAATGCTTAATGCAGTGTACCGAGCAGAGTGGGGATGCAATGCATATTTTCCATTTGGGACTATTTTCTTTCCTTTGTGTGTGTGTGTGGGGAGGGGGGGGGAGGGGACGATTTTCTTAACACGAACAGATTTTTTCTAAACTCCCCAATTTGCAAGTCTTCCGACACACTGATTCAGGGGTAAGTGTGGTTATTTCCCTGAGTGTATTTTATTTGTATCAGTAATGTGTTGTAATCGTACCTGGAATTATAAATAGCTGCCAGGTGTCTGTTTATCCTGCATACTTTCACAGCTAAGAAATAACCAGTCCCTGGTTTTCCATGCGCATGTGAGACGAGCTAAGATCATCGGTGCCATGCGTATGTCGTCCACGTTAATTGGCATAAACCGTCAGGCTCCATAAACCACGGTGCATCATGCATCACTTCCTCTTTGCTCTTCGGCGCATTAATGCAATGGGCTCACGACGCACCACCGAGCGGGCCCACACTTAATGCCACCGACCCTTTCTTTATGACGCTGTGTCAAGGGTCTGTGTTCACAGAGTGATTTTCTGGAAGAGTGCCATGCCCTTCCATGAGCCAAATGTTTCAGACTGTCCCATAAATGCTGGGAAGATGGGGCCTTGGGGCCATCTCTCAAGCTAACTGGAGATACTAAGTAAGGCCCAGGGGAAGTTTAAGAAACAGGAGCTTCTTGTATTTGTTGTATTGATTTTTCTGCCAACAAAAAAGTGTAACCAGTTGTGGTGTTTTCAAAGAAAAGCATCAGGAATAAACTCCAGTTTTAGAGAGCAATTTCCTGGACACACTTGCAGGTGCATTTGGGGGAAGGCTAGATGTAGCAGGAGATAGGTACCAATGCCAGTTCATCTGACAAAGCAGGGAGGGGAAGGACGACGATCGTGGATCATCATTTATAATCAAACAACGTGGCAATTTTGCCAACTCTCTGTTCGCAAATATGAGACCATCTTCATGGTAATCAAACTATTACTCTGACACAGTTTACTTATCAGGAGACCAATTTGCAATTGTGACCTGAAAATGGAGGTTGTCTTTCAATTCATTTGAATTCCAAACAAGGTAGACAACCTATAGCTACCGTGGCATATTTTTTAAAGCAAAATCAGGCACCTACATTGACCTCCTATTTACATTTCTTTGAGAAGAAAAAAAATCACATAAAAGCTATCAAGAAACACATTTCACAGCAGGCAAATTAATTGGTTTTACAGTATTTGAATGGAGGGTTTGTCAAATAAAACATGCCGTGACAGTTAATAGTGTCATTTAGAGCCAGAAAATTATTGGCTTATTTGTTATGGGATAAAAGGAAGGCAAACATTTTGTATTAGGAAGTTTTAATGTGCTTAAAATCCTCATTAGGGATTAATGGACATGCTTGCTTAGCATAACGCCTCATTAATTTGGGGCTAAACAGTTACTTCTGTGTTTCAATCTCAGTGTTGTTTCTTAACATTTTTTTGTTTTTACTTCTCTTTAATTAGATCTTGCATTTGAGTTTGGTCTCTACACCATTTGGAGATGTAGGATTAATTAATGAGATTTATAAATCTAATGGAAGTGAGTTATTCTTAGCTATCATTTCATTTTAGTGAGCAGTGAAACCACATGTAAGCGGGCACAGATCTAAGAGATTTCAGAAGTATGGGGGAAAAAATGTGAACCTCCCTGAATATATTTAGCAGTGTCACTTGGCATTAATAGATAAAAGTGTTTTAATTAGAGTTATAAATAATAGGGGAGCTGGCGAGGATTCAGCTCCCAGGCACGAGGCCTGTACTCTGGGATCATCACTGTCGGAGAGAAGAGCAACTGTAACTTTTTCTGTGGAATGGCGGTGTCATCCGCTGGCAATTAAGACAATCCTAAGTGCAAGGTTTAGAGAGTCAAGAAGGCGCCAAGTTCATTAGCGGTTAGTCTGAAAGTGGAGCCAGTTTCTATCAAGTGTGTTCTGTTGTCACATTTTTATCGAGCACATGTATGGGGACAGCTTAAAAGTCGGTTCTGCTGATGTTGCTTTAAGGAAAATTTAGCTAGACGAAAATCACACTGAAATCTGGGTTTCTCATTTGAGAGCAGACATTTAAATCATTAGCTGTGTATTTAGAAGAAGACCGAAGTGGTTTCTTTAGGGTAAGGGATTGTGAGTGTCAAGGAGAGACTTTCATTTTCTCGAAGTTTTTCAAAAAAATATGAGCCAAAGATAGGTATTTAAAAGGTCCTTTTATAAATGGGGTTATAGCACTTAATTGAAGACCCCATAAGATGCCTGTGGCAATGTCTTCAGAAGCTACCAGAAAAGCCTGGGCTCCTACTTCATTTTTTGCCCCAACGAGGGAGTCCTTGTATCTTTAGAAACCATAAATGCCTTGAAGAACTTGTCAGTCCAAGGTGTACTATAAAAGATAATCCTATTTTAAAACATTTCATGCTAACAATCACATGGTAAATGTGGAAAGTGTTTGCTTAAATACAAAGTATTTTCATAATTGAAAGTAGCTCATCTTTAAACAATTTGGAAACTCCTTTCCAGGGTTATGGGAATGATCTCTCCCAAGAGGCTATGGGTTAATCGAGTTCTCTGCTTCCCTCGAGACGGAGTTGAATTCATTTAGCCCCAGAGAGGAGATCCTCAAACCCTGTGGCCATATTTGGCCCTGGGCTTGATTTCATCTGGCCTTCTGGGTAATATTATGGGCTTCACCACTGTGGGGTCCCAGAAAATCATTACTCCTGCTCCTGGGCTCTCTGCTTGTTTCATGCTGAACGGAGCCTCTCACAGATTAGAGCAGTTGGAGAACCGTGAACTGTGGGTAATTAGCTAATCAGTGTTGGAAAGGGCAGTACTCATAGTGGGCAGCAGAGTGTCACCTCCTTCTAAATCACCAGAGCTACTTGGCCTCCGGCGCCCCCCCTTCCCCCTGGCCTCCTCCTTCCGTTCTCTCCATGTTCCTCGGGATACTCACAGCATCTCTTGTGTTTCACAGGTAGCTGGCTAGCTCTGTTTCCTCTCTCCCTTAAACATTCCCAGATAGTGCGGTTAGACTTGCCTAGCAAATCCACGTTCCTGTTCTCCAACACAGCTATTTCCCACCTTTCCTTTTCCTTCACCTTTCCAATAACCACCTCCCATTCTTAGCCGATGACCTTGCGACGCACTGCATAGAGGAAAAACAGATATGGTCAAATACCACTGCATCTTCTTGTCTTCTGTTGCACCAACCCATCTGCTTATGTATCTAGACACTCTGCTTCCTTCCTGTTACAATGGAAGAAGCATCCAGAAGGGTCCCTGCTCCTTCAGGCCTCTTCTCCAGTCGGGTACTGATGCGCTCTCTCCTCCTCAGGGGCTTTGCTTTCACCACCCCACCGTCCACTTTCTCTTTCGCAACACTTTCCCCCATCTCCACTCATTGGTATGTAAAATGCCTTCATATCATCCCTCTTTAAAACAGAAACAAAAACAAAGGAAACACAGTGTCTGGCCCACATCCCAACTTCGTCTCCCCCCATTTCTCTGCTCCCTTTCGTGGGAGGAATTAATTATTCCCTCTCTCCTCTCACCCTCTTGTTCCCTCCTCAAAACACTCCATTCAGCTCTGCACCCGCAGCATGCCGCTGAAACAGCTCTCACCAAGGTTGCGGTGACCTAGACTTTGCCAAACTCCGTGGCTAAGTCTGCATTCTTATCTTACTCAATGACCACTTTCTCCTTGAAGTACTTTCTTCAGGGTCTGGGGCACCGTGCTTACCTGATTTTCCTAATTCCTCTCTAGGCCCTCTTAAAAATTCATATTTGGCTTTGCAGTACGTGGCATGTGAAAGAAACTATGCTATGCTTCAGGGAATGTGGACTCTCAGCAAAAGAGACTATAAATGGGCTCTTGTAAATAGTCTTCAGGTTGATCTTAGGATGCTTAAGGTGTGAAACTAGTTTCACAGATAAGGCTGATAGGATATGTGTGCTGCATGCACTAAATGAGTGGTTACATAAGCGTTGCCTTCTTAATTATGTCTGTATCGATTGGTCCAAAACCTAGTTTGCCTTTTCCCTGCATTTCAAATCCATCAGCAGGGGACGAGAAAATGTGACTGGTATTTGACAATTAGCATCAGTGATCCATGGAGAAAATAATCCATGGATAAGAGAGAGAGAACTGAAGGTTGAGAAGTGTATCCCCACATAGAATAAAATATATGTAATAGAATAAAATCGGAGGTGAAAAAAAACTATAAAACCCAAAAGATACCCGAGAGATCATCTCACCTGGCAACCAGTCCAAGACGAAGATTACTCTGTGGCCAAACGGAAACTGTTAGAACAACGGTATGTATGTGTGAGTGTGTTTGATGCTGGTTTAAGTGCGCTGTCGTATATTCTGAAGAAGCTGTCCTTTATTCGGAGAGCGTACCCTTCCTACCTTTTGTATATTGGTTTTGTAATGTGCTTTTGTGGCGAACCAAAAAGTCGGTAATCTTGTGTAGATCTCCTGTTATTTTTGTAATGTCACGTGAAATACAAAACGCTAGGAACTTGTGATTTATTCCCGTGCATTTGTCATACAGGCTGGAGAGTGATGAAGTGAACTGTCCCAAACCACACAGCTAATTAGTGGTAGAACTTGGACATGAAACTCTTTCCTGTCAGTATGTTTTCCTTTCACTACCTTATAAGATCACAGCTGAAAGTAAGATTGCTGCTTTGCAAGGGTTTGATTGCTGCATACTATGAGACTTCGCTGTGATCGCGGAGCCGTTAGGAGTATACGAGAACTCTTAACGTTTACTCTGTAAATGACAAAATTCAAAAGTGAACTCGCCTGTTGGTATGTCTTCTTGACATGTGTAGATCATGCATGTTGGCCTTGTTAACAGTGGCTATTGATTGAGTTCAGAAGTTGCCTAACTTCACCCCCAGTTTGTACATCTGTAGTGTTACGGTATCCTCTTTTACTAGAAGAGATTACGGGCCTGCATACAATTCAGCCATTAACGTAATGGCAGTGCAGCAAGGAGGGATTTGGTGGAATCAAAATTTTAATTTTAAGTGGTTCTTGGTTGCGATGACCCGGGGCCCTAGACAGGACAGAAATGGGTATCCCACGGGCCCTGAGAAGTCGGATGCATGCCTAGGAATCTCAAAAGGAAGGGGCCACGGCTAGAAGGTCTGTGGGTTCTAGGCAGGCCTGGAGAACAGACAGGTAGGAAGGGGCAAGCAAGTTGGGCCAGAGACTGGGAGGCTGGCAAAGAGAAGTAGGAGCATACGCCTTAAGCGTGAGCAGCACAATTAAGAAATCGAGGCACAAAGCCTAGAGAATGTGTCAGTAGAAGATCTGGCCCTGGAGTCACCTGGACAGCAGGGACCACACGGCCTAGGCGTGCGCGTGGACAGCAGCAGCGGCCAGAATGACCTCGCTGCCACCCCAGGTGACCAGAGGAATGAGGGACAGGCAGCCAGGCACTTCCAGGTGGGCCCTTGCTTTCTTATGGCAATCTTTCTAGATGTGTACGTTATTTTTCTTTAAGAC
Source organism: Cryptoprocta ferox (assembly GCA_028646485.1). Taxonomy (NCBI): domain Eukaryota; kingdom Metazoa; phylum Chordata; class Mammalia; order Carnivora; family Eupleridae; genus Cryptoprocta; species Cryptoprocta ferox. The sequence continues at coordinate 5,109,159 of CM053579.1, read as the reverse complement.
TATAACCCCACTCCCCATTTATAGCTCACTCTTCTATAGAAACTAGTCATTACACCAAATAAATGAACAGTGAGCTAATGGCTATTCAGAGCCCACTGAATTAAGTACTCTTCACTTGAAATTCCATCTGCCATTAGGTACTCTCAGCTGATGATGGGCCTTTCTGCATATGCATTCCGCCCTTGCCCATACCTAATGCAATCAGTGAAGAGATGTCCTCATAATGAAGCACATCGCCCGCCCTTCCCCCCGCCCCCGCATCTCTCTGTTGTCTTACCCCCTCAAGTTCCATCTCCAGTCTCCTTTGCCATCTTCAGGGAGCGCCACCAGATGGAGCAGCAGCCTGAGACTCCTTATACATTGGGCCCCTCAGCAGGATTTAATAATTAGTGACATGCACAAGATGTCATGGGGACCAGTTTACAAGGTGACCAAACTGTCTCCTTAGTGGTCCCAAGTCTAAAGGTGCTGATGCCTTGCCAAGGGCCTCAGGGGCAACTTGAAATGGAAGTTGGGGAGGGGCCTTACGATGCACCCACTACCGGGCTAAGGTATATCTCAGCTTCACAACAGTCCTAGAAATAGATGTTTTACTCCCTTTATATAGACAGAGAAACAGAGGCTCGGAGAAGTTCCAGTATCTTGCCCAAGTTCACAGAGCAAATTGAGTATCAGAGCTGGGATTAAAATCCTAGTCGGTCTAGCTTCAAAGACCGTACTCTTCCCACTGCCCCTTGATGCCCCCCAGAAAACGTAGTAAATTATCTCATTTATTTGCTCAAATAAATAAAATGTGATTGCCCTCTCTTCCTTTTTAGTTCTAATTCCGTGAAAGATTCTAGACAAATCTAGAGGGTCACTTTTCGTACTTGGCTTGAAATGTTCTTCTTTGTGTTCCTTCTTTCCTTAGAGGGAATGGTGACTGTTAGCTTGTTTTACAGGGGGTCTTTTGGCCATGTGACTCCCTTAAAAATTGGCCAGAGGCAGTATTTTAAAGTAAACTCCGACTCTTTTGACTCCCAAGACTTTTGCCATATTAAAAAGAAATTGGAAGAGGAGCTGCACCATGTAACCATTGTGAAATCTTTTTTGTTTTGATTAAAATTATATTACCTGAGGACTTCTGTCTACAGCTTATGTAATATTAACTGTTCTCGTTTAATCAGAGACTCATGAATACCAACTAGAGTAGGGACAGGTTAAGGTGAGCCAGGAAGCAAGGGGCTGACGGATCCTAATGTGAACTGGGTTTGCAGCTTTCCACATTGGAGAACTGAGACTCCCCGGATGATGTGGGGAGATAAAGGGATCCCCAGGCACATGCAAATTAGGAACTTCAGAGGCTGCCGCCCCTTGTTTTTACAAATGACCGGCCATGGGGATTAAAAATTTTTAAAAGACGGGAGGCTCATTTGGCAGTACAGTATCATAAACTGACTTTTCATTTTATTAGTAATGCTGTGTCCCATAAATCAATCATGGGGATAAATGTGGCAATTTGTTAATGAAAATACAAACGGAATTAGTTAGGCATCCGCCGTGGCTGTCAGTCACGCATATTGTTCGGTTGGGCCGTTAGCATGGTATTTGGTGTTCATAGTGTGTCACTCAGTGTCACTTGCACTTGTTACAGGAATCCAAGCATCCGCTGGCAATTAAGCTTGGGATTTTTGAGGTTTACTTTGTGAAGGCTTTGTCAAGGTGGACTATGCCCAGAATAGTGGGCTTTGATTGCCAGATATTGTGGGACGACAACCTCAGGGTGATTTTAGAAAAAAAAAAAAAAATGACCCTTCTTCTCTCGCAATCCCTTAAGAATAATGCACTCAGAGGCGTGCATTGAGCTCCCCCTGGTTAACCATGTGATGATCATTATTCTTTTAATGTTTTACATTAATCTCCGTGTTTTCTATGAGTGCTAGCTGCTGCTTATGTCTCTCAATGCCACAATCAGGGTATTTTTGATATGTTGTATTGCCCTAATCGCCAAGAAGTATGCCCCAAACTGATTAATTCTAGAATGATTAAAACGTCCTATGCAATTCATTTATTGTTGCTGCAGTTAATTGAATATTTGATGATTTAAAGGTACCCTGATTATTTCCTAAGATACGTATTTATCACCGGGCAGATGATGCGTGCGTGGTCTCTCTGTGGCCGCGTGGAGTGTCAGGCTGCACTGTCACGTGCAGAGACGGTAGGCACTTGTGAGGGCTCTCAGTCAACTCAGCACCTGCCCGTCGTGCGCCTGCCTTGCCTGGCCCTCAGAGGACTGCGTCGGTCCACGGGAGTGTTGTCGGGGGGCCGGGCGGGAGAACACAGGCTCTCCGGTGCAGCACACAGCCTGCTCTCGGCTCCGGGAGGAGGGGGCGGAGAGGGGGACGCAAGGGACGCTGCAGCTCTGAGTGGCTAACTTGCGCTTTGTGGACTATCTGAATACTCAAGAGTGGATTGAAAGGGAGGAAAAGGTGGCTCGGTAATTAAGTGGCAACTTGGCAACTCATTGGGCAGCAGTTCTAGTCCCGCTGTCACCACTAGTGTTAGTCTCCTTTCCCACCTGTCGGAGTGAGTCCTCCAGAAGTACTGTGAGTGGTGTGTGTGTGTGTGTGTATGTGTGTGTGTGTGTGTGTGTGAGAGAGAGAGAGAGAGAGAGAGAGAGAGAAGCGGGGGGAGAGTGCCACTGGGCAAAATTTCGGGGCTGAGCCCCAGCCTCAGTGCAGCTGTCTCCAGCGTGCAGAGTGACCCCGGCGCGCAGCTCCGCAGGGGGCCCAGGGACTGAAGTAGCCTCAGGTGGCTCCGCCACTTCTCGGCCATTTCAGATCCCTGGCCTCCCACCTCCATGTGGAGTGAGGACTACAGTGGGGATCTCGGCGGCTGGGAGCTTCTGTCGGACATGGCTCTGTCCGTCAACCCGGTAGGTACCCCTATCCCCACCACCTACATCAGACCTCCCATTCCTATTGTCTGTTCCCCGTGTAAATGTTTGTCTCCCCGATTTGCATGGAGTCTGGAAGCCAGAAATTATGTTGTCTTCAGCGTCTTCAAACCCTCCCCCTTGGCACCATCCTGAGCACAGTGTGAGCTCAATCAGGATTTGTTGTCTAAAGAAAGAAACGGGAGAGCTGATGAATAGGCGGGCGGGCAGTGAATGCGATCCTATTACCCTTGTCAGGACTACCTTACAATGTATGTCCCAGTGGGTCTCTAATTGTTTGTTTTGCCGTCCCATCTAGACATTTAACTCTGAGAGAAAGAGGCCAAATCTCATAGCTTTTTGTATCACCAACCCCCCACTCCTAACACTATTCTAGGCGCAGAGGAAATGCTCGCTGGTGAATTCAAGAGCACTGGCAGGGGGGAAAGCATTTGCCCCTCGGATGTAGTTGCCTTGCGGTGAAAACAGCTGTGAGGCAGGGCTAGAGGAGTTTGCGGGACTAGTGATTCATGCTAGTGCTGGATTCCAGTGTTTTCTTAAACAGAGAAACAATCAGCGTGCTCGCTGCGGGTGCATACTGCCTTCACGGCCCTTGTCTGTAGAGTTCTTCCCAATCCTGAGTGCTAGCCACCCCAAGAAGTCGTTATTAGACTTGCCGCAAAGCCCCAGAATCGACAACTCTTTCTATTTTGACAGCAGTTCCCCCATAAGGAAATGGATATTTATGATTCCAGGTGTGGGGATGATATGTGCAGTTGGCAAGAGTGAGTCGGGTGTTTCCTTGAAGAGACGAGAAGACTAGACTTTGTAATAAAGCAGTAAGAAGAACAGGACGAGGGGTAATAACCTGGCTCATTGTGTGGGGCTTTGCGAGGTACAAAGCACTTTCACGTTACGTATTTCATTTACTGCTCACGGAAACCCTGTGAGATTTGAAAGGAGAGGGTGTTATTATTATGGTGATTTTATTTTATTCTACTTTATTGTACACTTGGGAAAACTGGAACTCAGAGGGGCCCTACCCAAGTGGTGGGGCCAAACCTCTCACCCAGCTCTTTATAGACCCTCCGGCAAGTGTCCGTGCTATGTCTGTGTATTGCTATTTGTTTCTCTGTACTTGACAAATTAATATTATGTTTTTGTGGGGGGGGGGAGGGAAAGAGCCAAGCCCTCTTTATGAGAGCAAGACATACATCTTTAGCCCAGACGGCACACACTGATATGATGCAATAGTGATCGTGAAGATTTAATTCTGCTATAATCATGTTGACTTTTGTCAGAGGTTATTTGTTAGAAGTTCAAGGATTGCCTTGGAAAATACAGTTGCTGGAGCCCGGAGCAATGGAATGAGATTGTATTTGCTGTTAAGACTAATCACTTGAATTCTGGAATCCTATATAGTATGTTAGACCAGCATCTCCCAGTCTGTGTTCTGCAAACACTCATTCTATGGAATGCTGTAATCATCGATTGGGAAACAAAAATCACGGAAACTAAAAACCCAAGAATTCAATGATCAAGAAAGTTGGGAGTGTGTTGCATTAAACCAGTTAGACAGGTGTCTCAGAGCCTTTAATTCGCACGGTGGATTTCCACACGGGGGGTGGGGGTGGATTGCAGCATTTCCCACACTTATTTAGACATGGACTCTCTCGTTTTGCATACCTAGGGTCTGTGGGATCGTCTCTGTAGCACTTACAGCAGTTACAGTGGTGCGTTAACTCTGTGATTCCTCATATCCTCCATCCTCCTGAGTCTATGAACTCCAGGAGGGAGGCAACTGTCTCTCCTTTTACTTTTCATAAGCCTGGAGGCACAGTCTCTGGCCCTCAAAAATTTGTGTTGCGTGAATGAATGAATGAATGAATGAACTGTCCCGAGCCAACCCACCCGTGGTTCCCTATTGGAAACCCATAGTGAAGGCCCTTTGGAAAGTGCGCCTGGCCCACGTTTTTCGTCTTTCTTTCAACTGTTCTCTCTACCCAGTACTAGAATATCATTGTACTGAGAAGGGTAACTGTATATAGTTTGCCCTCCAAACTGGGACATTGGTCAGGGCGAAAGGAGACACCGGCAATAATTCCTCCAGCATAACCAGTGTAACATCCCAGATGACGGACGGCCCCCTCATTATTGGTGACTCTTTCTCAGCCTGCCTCCCTGGTAGGGACTTCACGCTCCTGAAGCAGGGGCCTTTACGTGAAGAAGGTGTTCAATCGATTCAGGTTGAAATTAATGCATGTGCAGTAGTGACTTTAATGCTAAATTAAGGTTTGCTGATGGTTGTAGCATGTATTTTTATAAGGTTGAGGACACTGGAGCCATATCTTTTCCATTTTCCCCAAGTACAGTTATGCTCATACTTCAGTCTATTGGACTAACTAGGGGGCTATCCCTTAACTGCCCTTGCAAGAGGTTGGGGCATATAGCGTCTGTGGCAGTGCCGCCTTTACAGGACTGACCTTTCACCTTCCAAGGCAGTGAATTAAAGCAACCAAATGTTCTCCTCCCCAGACCTGGAGGGAAGTGGAAGGTGACAAATGGCAGTCCCAGAGAGGGTGAAGGTTGAAGGAGAGAGGGGCGTTTGGGAAGGGGGTGCCTGTAACTCACACGATTGACGTCATGCCCAGCAGGCCTTTCCCCGGGTGGTTGTCCCATGCCTGAGTCCCCCATCAGAGCACTGCTTTTCAGCCGGTGTCTCACTTTGGTGTTGGGCTTCTTTGCTTTCACTGATTATGGAGCCCCTGGAGGAGAGAGGCGGGTGCCGGACGTGCAGGAAGCCGTCAGTCCATTTCTGCTAGTTGCTTGAAGTTTGATTGATTGGGAAGATGTCACACTTGGAAGGCCGGCTCATGGGATTCACTTTGTATGCTTGTGAGATTCTCTCTGAGTGCCGAGGCAGGTGTGCAGTTTACACAGGGGTTTTAACCTTAGTGTTTTGAAGAAGAATTGTAGGCATCTGGTTGGACCCCGAAATTAAAAGAGAACCTAATTTAATCATAGAGGTGTTTCCTATGGGCCTCATCTTTGCAAGTCTGTAATTATGAATAATATATTAAACTCTGTCAGCGGGTCACATAGGCCTTAAAGACGGGGAAGTCGGGCCCCTTCTTTGGAGAGATGAGCAAAGTAAAGCCTGGGTGCGCTAGGGGAAGAGAGCCCAGCGTCCCACAGAAAATCAGTGGCAGAACGAGTCACTCTCTTTCTGCACCCTGTGCTGTGGTCTGACTGCTTCATGAAAGTAAAACGAAATTGGCCACTCTCAGATACTTTCTGCTTTGTACTTACTAGGGGAAAAGCCCACATCGATAGCTGTATTTACCTTCTTTCCAGTTTTTTCTGTGCTGTAAAATATTGTGCAACGAACGTCTCTGAGAAGAGCTAGATCATGCTTAAGGGTTGTTTGTTTCTTTTTTATTTTATTTCAGGTAAGCCTTCCCAGTGACCCAAGCTGTGTTGAAGAAATCTTACGGGTGAGTTTGAACCTTTATTTCTGTGCCTTTTAATAACGGACCAATCTATCTGCTTAACTGATTACCCTGCTATTTCTGGGGGTATCCTGATGCAGAATCCTCACATTCCACTTTGAAGACCTCTCTGCTCCCATCTCCTAGCTCAGTTCTTCCCCCCCCCCCCCCCGTTGCCTGTCCCCCAACCCCCATCCCCAGCCAAGCTGGTCTTGCCTCACCAAGCTTCTGTTTCATTCTCGTGCTTTTCTGGGGCTTTCTTTTGAAACTCCCCACCTTCTTCAGGAAACTCTCCCTGTTCAAGCAGCCTCCTCTAAATCCCGGGCTTTCTGCTCTGTGGGACCTCAAGTTTCAACTTCACTGCCGCCTCCAGCTCCCTTGTGGGTAGAACGTGGCTATGGGGGTTGTGACCTATGATGAGGGGGCAAGATGCCAGAGGGTGGAGGGGCGGCGAGGAGGAGAGACTTGAGAGTGAAGGCAGCTTGTAGGAAATGTTACTAATGGGGGGAGGGGAGGGATGCGTGCATTAAGAATGGCATGGAGGCAGCACAAAGTTGCAAAAGGTAGCAGTGACCCCTCCCAAAGTACATGATTAAACCAGAGGCAACCCCAGAGCCCAGCCTGCAAACCGCGTCTCCTGTCCCTGGCTGTTAGCGTCATACGTACGGCCAGGCAATATGGTATATGAAAAACTGGAGTCGTGGCCATGAGCTCCAGGGCCGGTTCTAATGTTTGTCACTCTGTGATTTGGACAGAGAACTCCATCTTTCTGAATCTCCTTTCCTCGTCTGTGAAAGAGGATAATAATACCTGCCCCGATTCCTTTGTAAGCTGCCAAGTGGTATATAAATGCTTGTTATTATGATAAATGATGATCCGTGTGACCATGAGAAAACCACGCAGGCTTTCCGCCGACGAAAGAAAACAATCCGTGTGCCGTTGAGAATTCCTCACCCCCTTTCCTCACTTTCCAAAGTGAGAATGTCGCCCCCAACTCTGCCTGAGACTCCCCGTGGTAAGTGCCTTCTCAGCAGCCCAGTGGTCCAAGCCAACCCTGTGACAGTACAGCCGAAGGAGTAATAAAGAGGAGAAAGCTGTTTATCATCAAGTTCACTGACCACCTGATTTCACCTGTTGTGGATATTCACGCACCCTTTTCAGCCCGAGAGCATTGTCTCTGGCTATTAAAGACACGAGTCCTATTACTCTGATCAGAGATAAGACTATCTGAATAGGGGATATACTGGCTACTTGTGTACGAGCTCAGGAACCCCTCAGTCCTCTCTCTCTGGGGTCCAAGGATCAGGGTGGAGGGTGGGCAGCTATTGAGAAATCCACCAGTGTGCTGCACGTTGGGACCCCGGCCGCCTGCTCCTTTCATTGGGTGGAGGTGGGTCACATTCGCCAAATCCTCGCCGTCCTTAAACAAGGGTAACACAGCAAGCAACCGCTCTTCCTCGCGTTCTACGGCAGTCTTCTTCCTTTCCCAACTGAAGTCAGCGGTCTTTTCTTAACTCCCAAAGGGATGTCAGACCCATTTCAACATCACCACCTAATTTGCCACAGTTGGAATCTCTCCTTAAGGACAGCCCGGCCCGGGTGCCTGTGTGGCTCACACAGCGCTTGAGCGAGGGGAGCAGGGAAAACGAACACCTGGCAGAGGCTGAAAGAGCCACTTAAAGAAAACAACAGAATGTCTCTTAAACATGGAAACAAAAGAAGCATGTTGTCTTAATAAGCTCATAAAAGATAGCACGCTTTGAGAAAGTAACAAAAGTCCTTCTATTCTTGAGAGAGAATCCGGGGAAACGTCTTTTTTTTTTGTTTTCGAAGGGCTATAGATTGTATAGAATTCTGGTTGTTGTTGTTTTTTTTTTTTCCCCAACAGCACCATTAACGAGCGGGCTTTCCTTTATTGAAGAATGCCATGTGCCATGTTTCATTCCCCATGCTTAGAATAAAAAGAAGCGTTTTTGAAGTTTGTGTCCCAAATCTTATGACTAATTCTTCAATTTGTACAGACCACATTATGTGGCACAACAGAGTGCTGTACGGCCATTTTTCTTTTCCTAGGTTCGTGTTTCTGTTTGTTTGAGAGACTCTGTGTCCCCTGGCTGTCCATGTGCCTCCTTCTCGGGGAGTACCTTTTCTTTTTTATCTTTCTCTCTGCCTCCCTGACATCCTCAGTGCTTTTTGTCTAAAAAGCTGAGCCCAGAGCAAGGTCATGTTCTCCCTCACCGAGGTGCAGCTGTGTGGACGAAGGGGCTCTAGCCCAGGAGTGGGAAGAGCTGGTCCCATCACTCTCCAGCCTGTGTGGCTTTTCGGTCTCTTCATATGGCACCCCCCCGGTGGGGGGGGGGTAATTCCTTACCCTCCCACCCCACCACGCACCTGCAGTGGGAGAATCTTTAAAGCGTGCACATGGTTTGCGTGGGAAACATGGAGATCTCTGTTTGCTCCCCCAACTTCCCCACCTCACTGATCCCCCCCACCCCGTTTGCCCTCTATCGCCTGACAGACTTCTTTTGTTAACCAACTACCACACAACTGGCCTCTCAGCCCCTCAGTCTCCAGGCAATGGAAATACCTTTCCCTAATGCATTTTCTTTTAGCCTTCTTTTCTAAAACGCTGCTTCAAATTCAAACCAGTTGGCTTCCTTTGAAAGTTCCTCTCTCCATTTCTCTGATAATGGCCTTGGCTCTCCTTCAGACCAGTGCCTTCCACTTCTCTTTCATTGTGCGCCTGGCTCGATGCTGTCCTGTAGCCCACCTCCTCTGGTCCTCCAGGGCTGACTCAACCAGATAGGATGACCTTAGGTTTATAGCACATGACTGCCTTTGAAAGCACTTGGACCCCATTATTTTATTTTGATTATAGGAAACATGGTACAGGCCCTAATTATTTCAGGAAATTGAGGCCTGGAGAGGTTACAAATGATCTGCAGCAAGGGTGAAGCCAGTGTGCGGCCGAAAGCAGAAATAGAACATGGTCTGTGTTTTGCACTTCACCCAACTGTCAACCGCCCCATCACAGACCTACAGGGAGAATCTCTGGATTTAAAAAAAAAAAAAAAAAAAATCCTGCCCCAGATGCTGGCTGACTTAGTTCTAGCAACTTTTAAGAATTCCAACAAACCAGTATAATTTGAGCAGGTCTCAGGAATTCATTCTTTCTTTCTACCGTTGTTGAGATGTTTAAATCACACTTCAAATAATAAAATAATAACAAACCCCTGCCACTAATACAAAATAATAGAAATGTGCCCCTTCCAGGCAGAGCACTTGAGCACATTGTGTATGCCATGTAGTTTTCACAACAGTCCTGAAAGATTACATTATTAGTCACATTTTGCAGAACAGGAATGAGTAGAACCTATCCATTCCTTCTGTTCCTGTTGGCGTACTCGAATCCATTCTGCTTTCACGAGCCCCCGTCTCCTTTATAATTAACATGGTGATGGCATTGGCCACCGATTCATCTCAGCTTCTGTTGGTTCCGTAAGTTGTGTGAATTCAATTAAGCCAAAATAATTTTAAGTGGTTTTTCAAACAGACCAGAATTCACCAGCCGACAGCACCTTTTCTCCAACCACTCTCCTCCTACAAAACAAGCTGTATAAATTCACTTGTCTTTGCTCCTTGACAAGTATATTATTGTGTATTATAAATTTTATAAATCAGAAACGTAAAGGCAGCAATCTGCACCACACAGCCCAGACTGCGTCCCTGCTTGAGCCATGCCATTTTCTCTTTAGAATCAAGCTACCCTCGAGTCCAAACAGAAATGAAAAAGAACAATAACTCTGGCCCTGGTGGTGGTGTTTTGCAGTTACAATTCATCTATCATATGGGGGACTCCTAAGCTGCTCATATGTAATAATATGGGCAGCGGTAGCAGCTTCTTTTCTGAGCTCCGCGGGGTTTTATGGGTCCTAGAGTAATCATTTCTGGAAGAGTTAAGCCAAGGAGAGCAGCATGCGCTAAATGCTACTAGCCAAGGATGGATGTTCAATGATTATTTGTTTTGCAGTAGCGTGATTTATTTATTCCTTGCAAGAATTTACTTAAAAATATCAACAAACTATCAATTAAGTCGTTTCTCGAGTCAAAAATGCAGATAGAGCGCTTCTCTTAGATTTGATGCTGAACAGATTGTGTTTCCTAGCAAAGTACCTTCAGTAGTTGATAATTTCATAGTCTAACATCTGTAAGGGTAATTCACTGTTTATGAGGAATGCTGAATTTGCTAGCTAAGACTTAGGGACCTTGATTTGATAAACTGTATCATCTTACAGATTTCTCCCTGCCATATGGATCAGGTTGGTAAACACCGACACGGGTACCTCTTTGGATTACGGCATGATCTGTGTTTACAGCATTCTAAATTATGGCAATTCCACATATTAGGCCTGTGTCTAAGTGTACAGTTTTAGCATGGAAAGATCTTACCAAATAATTACAGGATGACCGTGTACAGCACTTGCTATTTTTTACTTTGAAAGGGGAAACAAATGAAGGAGCCCATCTTCAGAATGAGACAGAAATGGATCAGGGAACAAAATTGGTCAATTATGTCTGAAAGGAAATTTGATTATATTATCATAACTATGCACCATAATCAAGCACCTTTCAGTAGAATTTCTTTGATAAATTTAACCAATAATTAGGCAATTGATTTTATATCTTGTCAAATTAATGTATAAATAATGTTCAAATTGGAATCATGCAAACTACTTTCTGTATAGCTGCCTTAAATACTAATCCTTCCAGAATGTTTCAAAAGGCATCTATCCTATTCTGGCGTGGACTTTTAAAATTATAGTTTCTTGAAATAGTAATGTAGTGTTCCATCCAAGAAAGACAACAATTGCTAAATATAATGCAGGCTATAATTAATGTTAACATCGATGGAGTCAAATAAATGAACTAACTAATGATCACATCCTCTGCTATTCTGATGACTAGCTCTTACCTAATGACATTGGGAAATATATAAATTTGTCAGCAGGTGAAAATGCCCTTGACTGGGTAAATTATGTGTAGTATTACCTTTTCTGAACCTAATTCAAAGCACTAATGGACTTAATACGTAGCATGCATATGTGAGGTGAGCTATTCATGGGAGCAAATTAGTGCATAAGAGAGATTAGCCATTATTTGCCTCCCAGTAATCATTTTCTCTTTCCTCAAACACAAACCAACCCAGTAGAAAGATGCTAAATTTAATTATAACAGCTATTATGTGAACAGTGTAGGTAAGCCATCCAGTGTGCTTCCAAATGCACTTAGAGCTTGTCAAGCAGTTTAAATATTTTCATGTGGAATCTGGGGGTTTGCAGCTAGTATATGATGTGAATTTTAAATGATTATACAGACGTCATTGGGAAAATGAGTAACGTGAGTAATGAGGTGACTGGTCCAGGGAATCATGGGAACCTGGCAAACGTGGGATATGTCAGGGAAGAGATGATGTCAAATACCAGTAACTTAGCAACTCAGCATTTAGCTGTCCAGGGAGTGAGTAGCCCCTTTAAAATAACCAAGTCAATATATGAGTCCCTATATATATCTTAAGTGTGCTATAAAAATCAGTCTGTTTTCTGACAACCTGTTTCTTTTTGTGAATATGGTGATTTATTATTTTCTATTGAATTGAATGAAAGCAGGTGAGAATTTAAGCCACGCGTAGAATTTACACCTGCTTTCTGTATCTTGGGTGTACAGAGAGGGTAATGAAATAGTGTATTGGTTTGCCAAAAAGCAGTGTAGGCTTATCTGAAAGAAGTAATAGCTTCCAACTGTTGTTTGAGAACCAGCCTTATTGTCCTGGCTGTGCTAGTGGGAGCAGACTGGCAAAAAAAAAAAAAAAAAAAAAAAATACTGCCGGGAGGTTAGCCATTGCATTTGCATCTGTATAGAGGTACAACAGTGTCTCTGGAAAATACATCGAGAATGTAGTTTTGTAGCCTCTCCGAATCAATTTGGTAGACACCTTCCAGTTTTGAAGTGAAAGAACAGAGCAAGGTTTGTGCCTCCTCTTGTTAATCACCAAAAGCATTATGGAGAATGAGAAAAAGAAATGTAACTTCCATAACTGATCTAAACCGCAAGACATACATAAGCCTAAGTCACAACTTATTTTGTGAAGGTCAAACAGGGAAGAATCCAAAGGAGTTCCCATGGTCATGGACCTGGAGCATAGCTGGTGAGACACTGCCTTTTGGGATAAATAGCACACCATGAAAAGCAAAACCAATGTGGGAATGATGGGGATGGGTGTGAAGATTTGTAATGGAAGCTCTGTGGACCAAGTCTGGAACATACCTATCTTGAAAAGTGGGAAAGGCAGGCTTGAATGAGAAGTTACATAACTAATGCACATTTGTGGGAAGCACTTTGTTGCTGCGGCAGAAGAGTGAGATGCTGCTTTGTGAGCAGCCTATAGGCCTGATGTCTCTCGATAAGACAGAAGTAAAGGCCAAAGCACTTGATCACACACACTGAGGCTGAGAAGAGAATCCCCGATAGTCTGGGATTGAGCCACAGACTCCAGAGCCCCCAAAACATCCTGCAAACAACTGGTCCAAGAACTCTTATCACTAAAAAATTAGTAATAATAAAAAAAGGAACCAACGTAGCAAAAATACCAAAAAAAAAAAAAAGTAGAAGAAAAGAAAAAATGAATAAAACAGTGTTGCTAGGGAACAAATTAAAACTATGACCAACAAAGTGGCATGAATTGTTAAAAAATGAAGCAGTTTCATCTAAAAAAAAAAAAACAACAAGAGTCAAAGCAGTGATACAAGAGCCTAAAGATGCTATTTTAAAAGTAGATAAATCGAGAGCTGCAAAGCAATGAATTATAGACAGAAAATTATTAGAATTAGCACATTTAAGATTTGTTTTTTTACTGAAATAAAAGAGTAACAGCAATAGATGATTAGTTAACCTCACCAAGAAAAAGGGAAGAAGCACAAATACATAAAGCAAGGAATAATAAAAAGTAATAACTTTATAGATACAGAGAAAATTAAAATAATTGTTAGTGGCAACTTACTAGCCTCCGTGAAACCAAATATATGCATCTAGATGATATGGACAGTTTTTCTAGTGATATATAATCGACCGAAACTGTCTCCAGAAGAGAGAGAATCGAAATAGTCTTATCACCATCAGTGAAATGAAGATGAGTCTCACTCATTAATGAAATCATCAGTCCCAGACAAGGTTTCACAGGAAAATTAAACCAAACCATGAAGGAAGGATATATAGCTCAATGGCTTCAGGACAGAGACAAGAAAGAAAGTATTGCAAAGTATTTTTTTAGAAAAGCCAAACTAGCACATAATATTGATTCCAAAATCTGACCAAAAAAAAAAAAAAAAAAAACATAAAGCAAAGAAAACTACAGAATAACATGACTTGTGAATATTGATGCAAATTTCCTCAATGAAATATGACTAGAATCAGAACTTCAAAGGATGTGCACCACGACCGAGTGAGTTTTTTTCCAGGAAAGTAAAGCCGGTTCAATATTAAGAAATCCATTAATGTAATGCCTTTTATGGATAGAATCAGAAAGAAAAAAACTACATGATCATCTTTATCGATGCTAAACAATCCTTGACAAAACACTTACTCTAGATAAAATAGAAATAGGTGGTAGCATCCTTAGTGTGATAAAAATATAACCACATCAACCCAAAAGCTAGCATAACATTTCACAGAGAAGCTCTAAAAGCATTCTCATTATAGTTGAGAAAAAAAGACTAAATGTTCTTTATCACCATTATTATTTAATATTGTCCTGGAGGTTAGCCAAGACAATTAAACAAGCTAAAGAAATAAGAGGTATTAAAATAGGAGAGAATGTGTAGAATGCCTATTATTTTTAGATTATATATATATTGTGTTCCTGAAATCCCCAAAAGAATTAACCAAAAGCACTATTACAAACAATACAACAATTCAGCAATATTTCAGTGTGCAAAACAAATATATGGAAAGTCTTTACATGTAAGCAACCAACTTTAAGACATAATGGGCCAACAGACTCCATTTATATCTTATGAATTCATTTAACAAGAAATGGGCCAGAAGCTATACGAATACACTAAGTCACTATGAGAGACACCAAAGAACATTGAAAGAAATGGAAAGGCACATTCTTCTTGGGTATAAAGATGTCACAAACATTTCTGTTCTCCTCAAGTTAATCTTGGATTCCGACCTCATACCACACAACAATAGTATTTCCAGATGCATTAAAGGTTAAAAACAAAACCAGAAAATATTCGAAGTAAGTGTGGGAGAATTTGATAATTTTTTATTTCCAGTCCAAGTCTCCTGATGAGCCAGCCCCTGCTGGTTGGAGGTAGTCAGGGGAACGTTTAGAGGTTGGAGGAGATTGGAGGTTTGAAATGGTCATGGAAAGGGAGAAAGGGGGCTACCCACGGGATTCTATTAGTAAGATTATGAGACAGTGTCAAGGTTCCAATCCGTAGATTGTGTAACTTCTCCAGCCGTGCTTAGCTCATTCCCCAGAGACCACTGACCAATGGGTCAAGGGCAGTCTGGAGACCCCAGAGAGGTGAAATAAATTGTCCTAAAGCACATAATCATACAGCCACCAAGAGGACGAAACAGGATTGGAACTCAGGTTGGCCTGAATCGAATGTATACACTAATAACAATATCAAACGCTTGCACGGCAGTTGTTTGTACCTAGCCCTGTTCTAAGGATTTTACACATAGTGAGTCATATAATCACCCCACCGATGCCAGGAAGCAAGTGCTATTATCATCCCCACCGATACACATAATGAAACGGAAGAACTTTGAGCTTGAGTGACTTTCCAAGTTCAACAGTTAGCCAGTGGCAGAACCAAGATCTCATCCCAGGCAGCCTGGCTTCAGAGTCCATGCTGTTAACCATTCATTGTGCATTCTGTCCTTCACCATGAGGAGGGAGGGCTGAAGACATAGGTTTTAAGTTAGTACTACAGGCCTCAGCTCCTAACTCAGTGGAGAGCGATGAGGCTAGGCAAGATTGCTAATAATACTATGTGTCAGAATCAAGAGAACAAGCCTACCAGATGGACCAGATTTAATAAAATAAAGTTTCATAGCGGCATATCTATGTGGTAATGCACTCGAGTCCACCAATGTTTAGAGTAGATAAGAAAAAGTTCCGCGGTACCATGTATTACTGCCCCAAAATGTTTTCGTCCAAGTATCTAGAGCAGGGTTTAGCAAACTTTTCCTGTAAAGGGCTAGATTGTAAATATATTTGGCTTTTTAGGCCTTTTGGTCTCTGTCTCAACAGCTCGACTCTGTTGTTTTAGCATGAAAACATCCATAGACAATGTGTAAAAATAATGCTTTGTGACTGTGGTTCCAATAAAACCGTATTTACAAAAGCAGGCAGTGGGCCAGAATTAGCCTGTGAGAGCTAGTTTGCCGAACCCTGGTCTAGAACTCCTAGAAGTAAGAAGGGGATAGATCTGCTCTGCTTGGTTCTACTTAGACCACACTTGGCATGAGGTATTGATTTCTGGCCAGCATATTTTTTTAATTTTTTTCTAATGTTTTATTTATTTTTGAGAGAGGGAGAGAGAGAGAGAGAGAGAGAGAGAGAGAGAGAGAGAGAGAGAGATAGCGTGAGCAGAGGAGGGTCAGAGAGAGAGGAAGATACAGATTCTGAAGCAGGCCCCAGGCTCCGAGCTAGCTGTCAGCACAGAGCCCGACGCGGGGCTCGAACCCACGAACTGCGAGATCATGACCTGGGCCGAAGCCGGTCGCTCAACCGACTGAGCCACCCAGGCTCCCCATGACCAGCACATTTGTTTTTTAAATTACATTCGGTAAAATTTACCTTTTTTTGTAGTTACATTCCTATGAATTTGAATGAGTGTAGATTCTTGTAAGCATCACCTTTAACAGAATATAAAACAATTCCAGTATTCCAAAGAATTCCTTTATATTACCCTTTTGCAGTGAGACTGTCCTCCCTACCCTCACCCCCTAGCAACCACTGATCTGTTGTCTGTCCCTACATAGTGTTGCCTTTCCCAGAACTCCCTATATAAACAGAATCATACAGTATGTAATCTTTCCATAGGGATCCTCTCACTCAGCGTATGCCTTGGAAATTCATTCAGGTTGTTGTGTTTAGAAATCATTCACTCCTTTCTGTTCCTGAGTAACATTCCATTACACGTATCCTTCATTCACAATTTGTTTATCCTTTCATCCTTTGAAGAATATTTGGGTTGTTTCTAGCTTTTTGGTGATTATAATGTTGCTATTAATAATCGTGTGCAGATTTTTGTGCGATCATATGTCTTTATTTGTCTCGGATATGTACCCAGGGTTGGGGTTGCCGTGGGTCAGGTGTATGTTTAACTTCATATTTAAAAAGGGCTGAATTGTTTTCCAGAGCGGCTGTGCTCTTTTGCATTCACACCGGCAATTTATGAAAGACCTAGTTCACATCCTTGCTAACACTTGATCTTATTGTTATTTTTTTTTTTATTTATTTAAGCCTTTTTAATAAGTATGGAGTGGTGTGGGCACCTGGGTAACTCAGTCGGTGAAGCCTCTGACTTCGGCTCAGGTCAGTGGATGTTGCAGTCCATGAGTTCGAGCTGTGTTTCAGGCTCTGTGCTGACAGCTCAGAGCCCGGAACCTGCTGCAGATTCTGTGTCTCCCTCTCTCTCTGCCCCTTCTCCACTTGTTCCCTCTCTCACTCTCCCTCTCCCTCCCTCTCTCTCTGTCTCTTTCTCTCTCAAAAATAAATAAAAAATGAAAACATTAGTATGTAGTGGTGTATCATTGTGGTTGTTGAGCATCTTTTCATGTGCTTATTTTCATTTTTCTATGTCTTCTTTGATGAATTGTCCATTTGAATCTGTTGCCCGTTTTCAAAATCAGATGGTTACCTTACTGTTGAATTTCCAAAGTTCTGTATATGTACTGGATATGTGCTTTACAAATATTTTCTTCCAGGCCGTGGCTTGTCTTTTTGTTTCCTTGATGGTGTCCTTCTAAGAGCAAAAGTTCTTAATTTGCTGAAGTCAAATTTATCAGTTTTTTTTCTTTTAGAGATTATGATTTTGATGTTAAGTCTAAGAACTTGTTGTCTAAGCCAGGTCGTAAACATTTTCTCCCGTGCTTTGCTCTAAGAATTTTAGAGTTTTATGCTTTACATTTAGGTCTTTGATCTGTTTTAAATTAATTTTGGTACGTGTTGTGAGGGGTAGGTTGAAGCTTATGGCTTGTTGTGCTCCAACACCTTTTGTTGAAAAGACTATCTGTCTCTATTGGATTGACTTTGCATTTTTGTAAAAAGTCCATTGACCTTATTCATGTGGTTCTATTTCTGTATTCTTTAGTCTCTTCCATTGGTCCGCGTCCCTGGCCTTTGCCCAAAACCATAATGTCTTGATTACTGTAGCTTTGTAGCAAGTCTTAAAATTAGGATAATGTGAATCTTCCAACTTCATTCTTTTCCTAAAATGGCTTCACTATTCTAGTTTCCTTTTCTTTCCACGTGAATTTTGGAAACATGTTGTCTACATTTACAGAGAATCCTGCTTGAATGCTAGTTAGCGGTGTGTTGTATCTACAGATCAATTTACCTTGGGGCATCTTTTCAGTTATGACATGGTGTGCCTCTACATTTATATAGCTTGGCCACCCCATTTTTAGCGGGACGTTGATAATCTATCATTCCGTTTTGGGGAAACCATGCTGGGGGGGGGGAAATCCTAACCCCTAGAAAAACTACATGACCGAAGTCGTCCATTACAACATTATTGGCAATAGCAAAGAGTGCTGCTCTATGTCCAACTGTAGATGGATAGTTAAGCAGATTCTGATTTCCACACTCATAAAAATAATTGGTCATTAAAAAGATGGCCTTGAGGATGATGTAGTGACACGGGGTGGGGGGGAAAACAAAAGCTCACAATATACTGTTCAGCGAAATAACTAGACTGTAACATTTTATGTAATTACTTTTTATAGCTCTGTAAAGATATGAATAAAAAGAAACTAAAGGAAAATACCCTGAAATAATAGTTCTTATTTTGTTAGAGTGACAGGATTATGGGTGAGGTTTTTTTTTTTTTCCTTTTCTAAAGTCTCTCAATTTCTAAAATTTACGTGAGTTTCATAACAAATTTTAAGAGGCATGCTGCTGAACTAAAATGCATCTAGCAAAGAGTAAGCAGAGTAGTGAGTGGGTTCAAAATGAGAATGGCCAAAGAGCCAGGCTAACTGAAATAAGATTGAACTAAAAGACGGAGCAGCCCACAGCTGCCTGAGGGACTTACAGTGTGGGAGCGAGGCTCAAGGCTGGATCTAGGCAAGGAGGCCTCAGACGGTGGAACCCAACTCCTAAGGGGCAGTTCCAAGGGGATAGGTATCTGAGCAGTAAAAGGAAGAATGTTCTAGGGAGACATCATGGTTCAGGAAGTAGAGCTTGGCTGTTCTCCCCTGCCACGCATTCTTGGGTAACTTTGCCATTCTGGATCTCATTTACAAAACTGGGATAATACTGTGTAATTTTTCAGGATTAGTGGGAAGATTGAATGGGCCAAGGTGTGTAAAGCCCCTAGAACAGTGCTTGGAACACAGGGTAAATATTATGTCCTTCTTCTCTCCCCTGTTCTAATTGGTGGGTTTGTCTGAAGACAAAAGGAAGTGAGGGTTCCGTTACCAGAGGTATTCAAGCAGAGGTACTGTGCTTCCCCAGCACCTAGAGGAGAAACTCCCAAATCCTTATCTTGGCAGTGATGGCCCTTCCTATAGGTCATCGTTCATGCCTACCTTGCAGGTCGCTGCTTTTCCTCCATTCTCCACAGACTTCCTTCCCCCTGCCCCCACCCCCCCACTTCTGTCTGGAACCTCATCCACTCTTGTCTGCCTCGTAGACTCCTGTTCACACCATATAAAAGCCACCACTAGGATCATTTCTTCTCTGAAGCCCTAACTGTCCAAATGAAATGAATCTCTCTCTCCTTCCTCTGGGTCCCCTCACTACCTTTTCTGCATCTGCACTTGTCACTTGTACCTCTCATGGCATAATGTGAGGCTCCTTAGATCAGAGGCTGTTGTCCCCTTGGCCTAGCCCAGAAGCCCCTCCGCCCCCCACATGTTCACGCAGGTGACGAGTATGGGTGGATGATAAAGTGCCTAGAGGTAGGTGTTTGTCGAGTGACTTCAGTTTGTAGAGGAACGGTTAAAGAAAATGGTCTCACAGTATCATGTCCATCCTTGGTAAAGTCATAATATGTTTTCCGTGAAGTTAATAAGCAGATAATAGTGTTCAGTAAGTAGAATAGTTATATAAATATTAGGTGTTATAATGACTCCATTTCTTACTTCTTTAAATAGTGTATTTAGCACTACTTTTTGTGCTAGGTTTGTCCATTGCCAAGTATTATTTAATACCTTTGCTCTAACCCATTTTTAATATTGCTCCTCAAAGTCCAATAAGTTTGGCATTATCACTTTAAACAAGGCATCGATGAAAAGCAAAAGCGGGGGCCCCATATGCTACTATAATCAGAGACAGCTGATCCGAATCTCTTCAATAATTTTAAAGGGGCTGGTTTGGTACCATTCACTGTGTTTATTATCATCGCGGTCACAAGAAAGATGCCTCCATGGCATGTGGGGTTTTTCCACCAGAGGAATTTTCCAGATTTCGTTTTATGGCTGAAAAATGGTATGTTGCTTCCATTAGACACTCAGCTTCACAGCAAAGATTGTGTCAAAATAGAGCAGTCCCCCCAAATCTTCCATTCCTGGGATGATCATGCTAACACAAGCCAACCCTGGCAACATGTTTATTAGAATTTGCCAGATCACAAAATGCAGATCAAAGGCCCATCTAAAGCTACGGCAGATAAAAGCACCCTGGCTACCTGGGCCTCTGGTAGTTTTCTCTTCAGTCCCTTCCAACTTCTTGGGACCTGTTGAGAGCTGGAGAAAACCCAAGGAGCCTGTACACCCTCAAATCCTGCAGCCTCTTTCCTGTTCTTCAGCCCAAGAGCCCCTAGCACGGCCTCACACACCCAGCACTTGTGATACCGAAGTGAATGGTGGTCTGTGTCACTTAGCAAAGACCACAGAGCCCCAGCCTTTGGAAGAACTGGGATTAAAAGGAAGGCACTGGACTGGGCATCAAGGGACCTCGAGGCTAGTCCTGACCCACCCACTACCTTCTTTTGTAGTAACTAACCCTTGGCTAGTCTCTGAACCATTATGGGCCTCAGGTTTTCCACCTGGAAATTTGAAGTGTTGACTATTTTCCTCCATCCAGCACAGTAACAGTAGCCACATGTGGCTGGTTACTGAAGTTTAAATTAGTTAAATTATAATACCAGTTCACATCCTCAGTCCATTAGGCGCATTGTAAGCCTTCAATAGCCACATGTGGCCAGTGGCTATCATGGGACAGTAAAAAATACCAGTATTTCCATCATTGCTGAAAATTCTAGTGAAGAGAACTACCCCAACTGATCTCTTAAGAGCTTCATAGGTCTTCATTCTGAGTCTCATCATTAAATAAAACCAAATCTAGTTTTGCTTTGTTTTTTAATGTTTATTTATTTTTGAGAGAGACCGAGACAGAGACAGAAACAGAGCACGAGTGGGGGAGGAGCAAAGAGAGGGGGACACACAGAATCTGAAGCAGGCTCCAGGCTCCAGACCCTGAGCTGTCAGCACAGAGCCCGATGCAGGGCTCTAACCCACCAGCCGTGAGATCATGACCTGAGCCAAAGTCGGACGCTTCCCCGACTGAGCCACCCAAGCGCCCCTAGTTTTACTTTTTGACTCTATACCCTTAACCATGTTTAGAGTCTATGTGAATAATTTATTTCCATCCTGAGGCTTATGTAGAATATATTGGTCAAATGCTACTCTAGCTCTGAGCAGTACTCCTACTATGTAAAAATTGAACGAGAAAGCAGGCTAAGGAGGCAGAAAGAGATAAAGCGAATGTCCCGACAAAGGAGACAAGAGGAGAGAAATGTAAGGCACGTACACCTGGCTTGGTGAGCAGTTCTGGGGAGTGCCCACCCACACTCCAGGCCTCAGGCAAGTTCCTTCCCCAGCGCTCAGTAGGAGTGATAATGCATTCATCCCCAGGCTCTGGGAACCAAAGGGTACGAGAAACCCTGGAAGGGCCCTTTCCAGAAAAATCATACGATAAAAACCCTGCACCGATTCATATTCACCCTTCCGTCTCTTTCACTCCTTCTTTCCTGCCCTCTTCAGCTTTGTCATCTTTTGAGATGTTCACCTGGGGTGACGTGGTTTCAGACAACCTGTTACTTCCTACGGGAGGTGGCTCACCTACACCTTGATCTAAGACAATTACAGGGCCCCTAGATCCAGATGATTAACCTTAAAATGGCCTAACCCCTGTGAACAGATGTTCGTTGGATGCTGTGTTAGTGACAAGGCTTACTTTCTCATCTATGCCGTCCAGGCTGTGTGATGCGCACATGACAATGAATTGAGAAACTAGCATGCGTGAGGGCAGCGGTTTCAAAACACTTAAAAAGTAGCTCCTAAAACCACTGAGGTATGATCGGCCTGCAGCAAGGTGACAACGCCTGGTTCCTGCTGCGTGTTCGACAACGTTCCCGTTTAGAGATCCCATCCTGATGGAGCGCAATGGTGGCCAAAGCCCAGAGTGAGAGCCACCACCTGGTCAGAGGTCCTTCACCCGCCACATGCCGGCTGCATGACTTTCTGCCAGAGGTTGCTCTTCTGTGGGACGCAGCTATCTGATCTGTGAAAGGAGAACAACAGGAACGACTTCCCTGGATCCTTGAGTGGACGAAATGCAGCAACATAAATGAAACATTGAAATATCCAGGGAATTCTCACCACTAACTCTGTGCAAACTTCTGTTGGATTTAATGGTGACTCTTCTTTTTTTTTTTTTTTTTAATTTTTTAAAATATTTATTCATTTTTGAGAGACAGAGACAGAGTGCAAGCATGGGTAGGACAGAGAGAGAGAGAGAGAGGGAAGCAGCCTGCAGGCTCCGGGCTGTCAGCACAGAGCCAGATGCGGGGCCCAGTCTCACAAACCATGAGATCATAACCTGAGCTGAAGTTGGACACCCAACCGACTAAACCACCCAGGCGCCCAGAATGGTAACCCTTCTTAATTGTCATTCAACAATTCCAAGTATTCTCAAAGTGTGACTTTGAATTCCGTGTTTCAACCCCTCACAGACTCCAGTGTGGTTTAGCTGAGGAGTTTAAATTGCCCCTGCGATGGCTTTCCTAATTATTAATATTTGAGCTCCTTTCACATCTTTAATACACATTTTCTTTTCTTTTTCATTTTTGACCACTCCATGGTTCATAAGGCACTTTGCAGCTTTTCAAATTGTCACATGTGTTTAATTAGCCCAGAGACCCTGCCACGTTGATTTCTGTCAGCTGCATAACAGTCTCTGTGGGTAGCTTGCAAATCCCTGTCCAGGATTGTTTTTAATGATTTTGCACATTTCTTTTCTTTTTGAAAGCAAATGAAGGACAGGCTAGCTGGCCAGGAGTCAGTGGCTGGATGGCTGTGGGTGGGTGGGGGTTGGGTGCTGTTGTGCTGGGGAGAAGCACGTGACTGGAGCCCAGTAGAAAACCACTGGTTGACAACTGGCGTTCGGACAAGAGTTGATTACACACCACGATCTGAAGCGCAGGCCTGAGACAGGCAGGTTTGTGAAGGAGAGTCCTCCAATGTGCATTTAGTTGTTTATCACAAGCTCAATGTAGCGTATTGATCTAACCGTGACTGTTACCTTTTCATTTAAAAAAAAAAAAGTGCCAAAATTAGTCAGAGAAAGACAAATATCATATGACTTCACTCATATGAGGACTTTAAGATACAAACCAGATGAACATAAGCGAAGGGAAGCAAACATAATATAAAAACAGGGGGACAAAACCATAAGAGGCTCTTAAATATGGAGAACAAACAGAGGGGTTGTTCTGTTGTTCTGAGGGGTTGTACTGAGGGGTTGGGAGGGGGGGGATGGGCTAAATGGGCAAGAGGCATTAAGGATCTACTCCTGAAATCATTGTTACACTATATGTTAACTAACTTGGATGCAAATTTAAAAAATAAATTAGGAGGGAAAAAAAAGGAGGAAAAAAAGGAGGAAAAAGAGTTAGGGAGAGGGAGGGAGACCAAGCACGAGAGACTCTTGAATACTGAAAACAAACTGAGGGCGGGAGGGGGAGGGGCAGAGGGGCAGGGGGGTGATGGTCATGGTGGAGGGCACTTGTGGGGAAGAGCACTGGGTGTAATATGGAAACCAACTTGACAATAAACTAGAAAGTTAAAAAAAATAAATTTAAATTTGAAAAAAAATAAATAAATAATAAATAAAAATAAATTACATTTTAAAAATGCCAAAACATGACTAGGTGATGAAATGCAAGAGTCAGACTGGATTTCTGTTTCGCAGATGCTTGGTATATAGTATCTCTGATTTCCCAAAGAGGTTGCATGTTCTGATTTCCCAAAGAGGTTGCATGTCAGTAGCTACTTCTAGGTCATGCTGTTTGGCAAATAGCTGTTTTTACCAAGGCAGAGAAGGACCGGCCTTCCTGATTTTAACTCAGGACTGAAGCGTTATAGCATGTCTATGGGCCAAGGTTTTATGTCCACGCTGCCTGGCCCCTAGAGTGTTCATATTGAATTTAGAAGGCTCTCCTTCTCCATTAGCCAGGCGTCCCTTTAGAAAAAGATAACGGCTCTCGCTTGTGCCGCTTCCTTGCCAGTCTTAATATGGAATAAAGAAGCTATTTATTTCCCATTATTTGAAGTAATTGCAGAAAGAAAGTCATCTGGAGAGAGGAGTGACTGTCCAGGCAGTGAAGAATACTCAGCCTGTTAGGGGCTTGGAATATTCGGAAGGGGCTTTCCGAATCAATTTCACTGAGGCTTAGTCGTGGTTTTGATGTTGTTACATTCAGGCTACTGCAGAGTTTGAGGCCTCTGTTGGCCTATTTTTATTTTTACTGGGGAGAGTGTGTTGATGAGGGAGGAGGGCCTGGTGTTCAATAGCTAGACCAACACCTTATGATCAATTTGTTAGCTAATTTCATGTGAATGGGGCAAATCAGTTCTCTTGCATCCCCCGCCCCCGACTCTGTGATTCTGCGAGTCTAAGATTGAAATAGCTGTTTCGGAGGAAAAACAATTCCATGCAAATCATATTGGCTGGAGTGTCAGCTATAGTATTAGTGGCCTGATGCCTTATTTTTCCTGAGCTCAGAAATAACGGGAGAGCAAAGCTACGGCCAAGTTGTTCACTGGAGGGCTCTTTCCATGAAAATAGATATTACTTCTTTTTTCCTCAGCAGTTGAGCCTTTGTTTCTTCTAAAAGCGGTTGTCATGAAGTCCTCATTACCATTTTTCTTAATGTGATAAGTGTAAACTACAAGAAAGCTATCATGTTTGAAAAGCTGGAGCAGCAGTCTTTAAAAAGGCTTAGACTGGGGATTGCAAGAAATCTATCCTCTTGCCTCCCTTTGCCTGGACTTGTCTTTTACTTAACGGCAGAATCTGTGTCGCTACATCTGCAGTCTCTATCTGTCTGTCCCGCGATGTGAGATCAGCAAAATCTCTTGGGTGATTTCTGGAACATGACAACAAATCGAATGTTACTTTTTTTTTTTTTTTTTAAATTCAACTCTGACAGGTTTATTTTAGCTCTACTTTTGAACAATAACTAATAATTGTTATTATCCAATACCCATTACAATCATGAATACTCTGGTTACCTAGAGCCAGCCGCGCCCTATGCCTGGATCTGCTCCAGCTG
Source organism: Cryptoprocta ferox (assembly GCA_028646485.1). Classification (NCBI taxonomy): domain Eukaryota; kingdom Metazoa; phylum Chordata; class Mammalia; order Carnivora; family Eupleridae; genus Cryptoprocta; species Cryptoprocta ferox. Next base: position 5,083,897 of record CM053579.1, on the reverse strand, counting down.
CCCAGCTCCTAGATACCTTGCAGAGAGCAGACCCATAATAAATGGTTTTTGGATGAAAGAAATTAAAGTAGATCATTAAAGATGGTGCTAGGGGAGCAGCCAATGAAAGTGTGTAAATTTTGTCAAATTGGTTTAGCTGACCTGGAGTTAAAGGAGCACATTAGAGGTTAGCCATATAGAATTCTTTTATTAGGGGCACCTGGGTGGCTCAGTCGGTTAAGCGTCTGACTTCAGGTCATGATCTTGCAGTTTGTGGGTTCGGGCCCCGCGTCGGGCTCTGTGCTGACAGCTCAGAGCCTGGAGCCTGCTTCGGATTCTCTGTCTCCCTCTCTCTCTCTGCCCCTTCCCTGCTCATGTTCTCTCTCTCTCTGTCTCTCTCTGTCTCAAAAATAAAGAAACGTTTAAAAAACTTTTTAAAGAATTCTTTCATGCTATGAGGATAGACTATGTCATTCTATCTGGTGAAGTTGCTCTGAAATAAAAATGGCTATAATATTATGTTATATTTTAATTTTTTTAATGTTTATTTTTGAGAGACAGAGAGAGAGCATGAGCAGGGGAGGGGCAGAAGGAGAGGGAGACACAGAATGCGAAGCGGACTCCAGGCTCTGAGCTAGAGGTCAGCACAGAGCTTGATGTGGGGCTCAAACCCACAAACCGTGAGATCGTGACCTGAGCCGAAGTCAGACGCTTAACCAACTGAGCCACCCAGGCGCCCCTATATTATATTTTAAATGACGGTCATTTGGCTGTAGTTGATGGCAAAATAATTTGAAGCACAAGAACTAGAAACTCGACACCGGAGTTGAAAAATCACTTTTGAAAAAGAGTAACAAGTGTCAAAATTAGCTTATGACTGAAGGCAACACGTTCCTGACTTAGAAAGGTAAGCAGTAGCCTTCAGGAAACCTCAGAATCCTGTGAATCCTGGACCAGACCCCTGAGCAGAAGCCCTCAACCTAGGTTTCCTCTTTGCTCCTGATCCTGCATCTATGACCAGTTCTTACATTTCTGACCCTTGAACCTGTGCTAATTTTGCCTTTACCAAAGAAGGCCATTTAGATTCAAATCAATTTAGCAACATTTCCTAATGGGGTGGCCAGTCTTCTATAAGGATTGGTTCAACTGATTGAAACAGATGTCAGGACAAAGATCCAAACTTACAGGGCGATCGTCTGCTAGGGTGTCAAACCCCATTAATTAGGTGGGCTGTGGCCTCAGGTTGCTGCTGCCGAAAACCTGTGTGGAACTGCATGGATCTGGTTGAGTTCCGCCCAGTGTGTCCCCATGGTGGTCTGCCCACCTGTTGCTAGAGGTTTCTCTGTGGACTCTGTGTGTGGAGTGTCTGAAGAGTAACTGCACATGGCCATACACATCCGCGTTATACTTAGTGAACGAAATGGAATTCATTGCATCTGCCAGTGGTAGGAAGATGTAAATTAGAAATGGGCCCTTTTAAATATTTTAATGTTCATTTATTTTTGAGAGGGAGAGACACACACAGAGTGGGAGCAGGGCAGGGGCAGAGAAAGGGAGACACAGAATCCGAAGCAGGCTCCAGGCTCTGAGCTGTCAGCACGGAGCCCGACACGGGGCTCAAACCCACAAACCGCAAGATCATTACTTGAGCCGAAGTCAGATGCTTAACCGACCGAGCCACCCAGGTGCCCCTAGAATTAGGCCAGGATGAAGGCAGCCAGTGTAAGGTGCACCTTGTGCATGTACGGTCCTGGGGCCAATGGAGAAAATTTCCAGATTCCCTGAAACAACTGCCGGCACTAGAGAGCTTTGAATATAGCAGTCAGTTATTTATTTGAAGAAAGAAATACTGTCGGGATTTTTATAACATGTCAGTGAAATCATAACTTAGTGTTAGAGACTTTTAAAAGAATTAGCTCTTTCTTTCTTTCTTTCTTTCTTTCTTTCTTTCTTTCTTTCTTTCTTTCTTTCTCTTTCTGGTGGATTGCATGATGTGTTGGCCCATTGTTAGGAGGCTATGTTTAATATGACAGTTGATTTTATGCTTCTTCCCTACCGGCACTTGCATAAAAATCAGAGATGTAGTCTCAGGAGACTGTCTTAAGGCCATTCCAAAGAGAAGAGTATCCATTCAGTTTCATGAAACGGCATTTTGACCACTTGAGAGGCTTGGCAGGAGCGTCAATGATCAAGCCCAGAAAAGTCTATGGTTCCACTATTGTTGGACTTTCCAAGAGCTGAGCAAACAGTCAGACAAATTGGTCCGTTAGCCGGCTCACCGCGAGCCAGCAGGCCCTGCGCAGCCCTCCTTCCCCACGGTCCCTGGGACAGTGATGGATTTCCTTAGCCAGGGTGGTCAGCCATGTTTGCATGTCACGTAAAATAGCAACAGTAACAACAAACCCTGCTGTTTCAGATTCAGTTTTGCATCATAAATATCCTCGGCTTCACCGAGATGAGGAAGACGATGACAGGCTCGTGGAAGGCAGTGCAGTTGGTCCTTAACCTCCCTCCCCTGCCTCTCTAGGAATCCCTGTTTTAGTACCCTGGGCAGAGGCCCCCCTGCCTTTAGACCTGAGCCCCCATTGCCTTCAGAAGCAGTAGGCTCTGTGGTTGAAAAGGCCACATGAGTGGAAAATCTTGTATAGTTTGAGCTAATGTTGGTTTCCTGATAACTTCTCCCCACAGGACAAGTCCTACCCTCTTGGTCCACAAGGCAGGTTCCAAATCTCTCCCATATGAGAGCCCTTAGGGTGTTTGAATGCATCTCTCAGACCTTCCCTCAGTCTCCCTCTTCTGTAGACTAAATGTTCTCTTTTAAAGTGCATTTATACCTGTCGTGAGCTTTCCAAGCTCTTACAGTTCTAGCGGTCATCCCTGTTAAGGGGTTGCGGTATTCCAAGGCCCCTGCTGAAATGGGCCACCCAGGATGGCACTGTGTTTCAGATGTGGTCTGTCCCATACCGCGTACTATTGTGTACAATCAACTATTGTCTTCCACATTGTAGGCAGCATACTTACCTTAATATCACCTGTGTTGGCATTGGTTCTTTTGGCTGTTAAATCCCCCCAAGTTTGCTTCGGGGTCACCTGAAAACCCTTGCGTTCTCATCTCATGGATTACAGCTAACTCAGGTGGGGCTTTCTCATTCTGCAATTTTACACTTGGTTTACAGAACATAATTGCAGTTTTCATTTACCTCTGTTAAAATTAATCTTCTTGGCTTCCGGCCAGGTTTGCAAGGTCTTTCTGAATTTCGAGTATCACAGTTTAGTGTCACCTACACTTTTGACAAGCAGGCATTCGGTGGGTCCTTAAGCTATTGATTAAATGAGATAGTGTTTCTGAGAGTATCTCTTTCAATCAAAAAGCCCAATAAAACGTAAGGTATTATTATCATTAAAACTGATAAACAAGGAAGGACCACAAGTGGCAGAGCCCTAGGAAATGCCTCTGGAGGCTGCCTTCTAGGTTGACCTTATTTACTCAACAATTTGTGTACCTTTATTCAGCTTAGGGCATGATAATGCACCTCGCACATCTCCATCCTTAGCTGTAGGAGTTCTGTGTGAGGTTTGGTAAGTGCCTCAGGGGGGCCAAGATGGACTGTGGCAATCCAGTCTTCCAACTAGGACCTCATTTCCCAGTGGTATTGATGTTCTAGATTGTGGCCTGGCCAGGGTTAACAAGCCCTTGAACCCTACGTAAGCGGGACATTTTGTAGGAGCATCTTTAGGACAAAACATTCTGGGAAACACAGGGCCCAGAGGGGAGAGAGAGAGAGAGACAGAGAGACACCAGTAGCTCTTCCCCTGTGCCCTCCTTCCTTGCATGGGCACTTTTACGACCCTGGCCCAAAGGGCTCCAGCTTCCAGCCCTTGTCCTCCCGGGGCCTGCTGGGAAGGAGAGCCGGCCAGGAGGAACAGGTGCACGTCTCTTCAGGGGCTGCCTGCTGGGAGGCCACACTGGAAGTGGCAGCCTGCGCACACTCCTCTCCCGGCTGACTGCTCAGCCCCTCTGGGGACCCACGCCACGGCCCGCCTCAGCCCTGTGGCCCATTTCCTACTGACCAGCCCCACTGCTGCTGCGGGTATCGGTGCTGATAACCCCTGCCTGGCATCCCTCTGCTCTCGGGGAGAAGCAGAACCTCCTACGAGCCAGTTAGCAAGTGATGGCGGACTGAGGACTGAGGCATGGTTTGGCTGCTGTTCTCCTGAGGCCCAGTTCCCCGGACAGGCTCTGCTGGGGACCCCAAGGGCCCTTGACCCTTATTGCCTGGCAACCCTGATGCCTAACTCCACCTCAGCCCCCATTCCTGCCTCTTCAGAGAGCTGCCAGGGCCCATGGATACAAAGGTTCTAAATCATTCAAGCAAATTAGGTTTTCTGGTAAGTTATTAACACCCCCCCCCCCACACACACACACACATACACCGACACACACGCATGTGGTTTTGCTCAGGAGGAAGGAGGGTGCTTTGGCTAAAGAGGCAGATTTGACTCTCCAGTGAACATACCTCGTTCGCAGAGCCGGAGCACATGGGCTGCGCTCACTAGTTTCGGGTTTACATTCGTTTTGGAGAAAGGGGGATGCTGATGTTCCTGCATCCTTAGGCCCCGGAGGCGTGTCAGACTGTGCTCCCATTACATTACACTTCCTGGAACAAACAACACAAGGAAAAGTATCCCCTCCCCCAGTGGAAGTTGGAGTCCAAGGTCATTTAAGTCCAGGTCTCTGTGAAAAGAAACTCCGGCCTGATTTCGTGGACTTCTGTTCAGTCATACTTGTATTTTAAAACCATTCAGCTGTTCCCACTTACTGTTACTCTTCATCACCAGAACTGCAGTTCTTCTATTCTTAGCATTTCAGCGGGGGGAAGGGGGAAGTTGGACAGAGCCGCTCTCATCGAGAGCCCCGGACGGAGCCTGAGCTACCAGTCTGCTGGGCTCATGCTGGCAATGTTCTAGCTCTGCTTGCGGGCCTACTTGCCATGACCTTGTGTCTGACACTGTGTGCTTCCTGGAACCTTGCACGCACATTAGCTCCCTTTCCCCTGTGGCTCAGAGAGAGCAAGCAACTTGACCGGGGTCACTCAGGTAGCTTTTGGCCAAACTCAGACATGAGTTAAGCTCTCCTTACTCTTAGTCCAGGGATCGTTGGGGGATCTTTCTGATTCTAACAACAACAATGAAATATGTGAGATACCACCGTTGTATTCATTAAGATGGTTATCTGAAAAACGAATCATCTCTTCAGTTAACTCTTCGAGGTAAGGACCTGAATATTTATGTTATGCTCTTTAACCTAAACATACACTGCTTGCGCATCTACTCTGTGCCACATATAATGTTAGCCTCTGAAAGGAAATCACACTCAGCCACACACACACACACACACGTGCGCACACACGGCTCCTCTTGCCTTCACTATGAAACCTTTCCCAAAGGGCTCACACAGTGGATTCCTCCCTGATGCCTTGGCACATCTCCCTTGCGAGGTGGTTAGCCTATCAAGCAGAGTGAGCCCTTCTCAGGAAGGTTCTGGACTTTTTATCCTTTCTAGATCCCAGTGACTGGTGCGTGATGACTACTCAGTACAAGTTAGTAGAGCAAAATGCAGGGAATCCACCAAACGGACCCCGCCATTTACTAATTGTGTGGCCTTGGACAAGTCACGTCACCACTTTGTGTCTCCGAAGGAGTATGATGGTAACCCATGTCTCTTTAGTTTGTAGTACAAAAAGACTGAGTGTGGAAAATAAGTGTCTAGCGCACTGTAAGCACTTGGTAAATCTTGGTATGGTTATTATTAATAATTCATGCATAGAAGCCATAGATGCTAATAATAACCTCTCATATTAACCAGGTACCACATAATAGGTGCTGGAGATACAAAGTTGAATAAGACAAGGCTTGGGACAACATCCTACTTACTATAAATGACAGCCAGTCAGACAGCTCTGTGTTAGATGAGTATGGGGTGCATTTGAAATTAGGAGAGTCTGGAATCCTCAGCCGGTGACACACCCAGCTGGTGTGGCTAAGTCCAGTAAAGTGAGTCTACCCATTAGAATCCTCGCCATGAGCCATAGTATGGATAATATGGTGGAGAAATAATCACTGGTGGAAAATTGCGCCTTTTCTGATTTTTCGGGGTTTGACTGTGAAGTCTTCAGATCACATTAATTTAAGCATCTGCCCCATTGTTAGAAATTACATAGAATGCTCTATTGCCTGTGAAACCTATTCTTTGTCCAATACTGAAAGATAAAACATCATTACTGACTTAGGCCTTTCTCCATTAACCACGTTAGTCAACTTTACAATAACAGTCACCCTACCTGATGTAGTGGAAAGAGTGTGTGCTTTGGGGTCCTCAGCATTCACTTACCACTGCCCAATGGGAAGATGAGTCCCTGCTTTATTTCTTTCTTGATGAGGATCGAAGGAGCCCAGAGATAAAGGAGTTACAGGGCAGTTACGTGCAGATGCGCGTCTGTGTGTATGTGTGTGTGTGTGTGTGTGTGTGTAAGAGAGATTTTTGTTGTTAATGGAGGAGTGACGCTTGGTGTTAAGCATGAGTGCTCGGCACTGGAGCCTGTTGTAAAAGCCTTGGCAACACTGTGGAGCAGGTGCTCATCCCTACCTGATGAATAGGCAGACTTAGTACAGTTGGATAAGGATGCACGGGTGTTCTTATCTTGGGAATAGCAAGAACATAAAAATAGATTAATATCCTTCAAGTGTGAATGAAAAGGATGACAATGGAAGGTCTGCTGTGAGCTCTGCACACCTTACAGGTCTAGCTCATTTTGAGAAGTGAAAGAGCTTGCTCCAACGTTCCTTGCTGAAGATATCCTTTCAGGAAATTATATTCCTTTCAACTGCATCTTCCCTACCTTAATCAAATGCATCAGTGGTAACATGGAATCGGCTTGCCGTTTCATGAAATCTCGCATTTCAAATACAGAGAATCAGTTGTTATTGAAAATGCAAAAGTATTTGCAGTTCTATGTGGATTGGCCAGCAGGGTGGTGCACTCTGAGGGTAGTTCGATATAATCCGATTCCGCCACAGAGTCAATTCAGATGACGTGGGAGAGAAGGTACACCTTTGAGAAGGGAGTTCATCCTTCCAGGTGTATGAAACACCTTTTAATAAGCCCAGAGGCACACCTCTAAGGCCAGCGGTGAAAAGGGATATAACTAAGCCTCTCACTGATTGAGGCATACTCCCCAGCTGCTGATAAGAGACAACACACTTCTTTTCCCAGGTTGGGGCTCACGGCCCCTTGGTTAGCTCTGGCCAAATTAGGACCTGTATCTTGTAAATGGAACTAATTGTGGAGAAGACCAGGCTTAGTTAGAAAAAAAAAAAAAAGCCATCTAAAATTTTAAAGAAATCATTCAGTAACTAGAATTCGGCTTTAAACTGTTGTCCCATAGAGTTACTTTGGACCAGTTTTGATGAATGCATAAACAGCATTTGTCACAAACGTGATCAACTGCATACAAATGCACAACTCCAAACCACTTGAAAATAGTCTCTCTCTTAAGTAGGTTAAGCATCCCCTCTAAATCTTGTATGCATTTTTAATGTCCTTAGTGCCTCCTGTTAAATAGCGCTAGGTAGAACCCAATCTGTGTCAGCCCTTGTCTGAATCATACTTACAAATTTGGCTTCAGCGGTGCACTGTGAATGAATCCGTGAAGTATCTCCTTGCATTACAGCTCTTCATACATCAAAGACTCTTTTTGAACTCGGTAATTATAGAAGGAAAAAAAACATGTTTTAGTGCTACCTGAGAGTTCTTATTAATATTACCTTTGAAATGACTAATTATGCTACCCATAAAGATGGGGGAAAAGTATTATGTAACTGACTCATTAAAGAAGGCCTTTCATAAACTTTGATCCTCTCTGCTCCTCCCCAAAGCTCTCCTTTCTTTCCACTATTGCATTGATTTTTATGTTGGATGTTTATATATGAAAATGTCTGATGAATACAACACACGTTGGCACCTTCCCGCTTCACAAACTTTGTCATCTCTGGTGCCGGGATGTTGAGCATGGGATTTAATTATCCTTACTCTTTGCGTAAAGCGTGTTGGCCACAAGCCCTAAGAGTCCAGTAAGATTTGAACAGCGACTCTTTTCAGACTGAGTGTTTGAAGGAATTGAGAAGGTGCCCCTGCTGATAACGGAGAGCAGGAGCCCAAGAGGCTCCTCCTACTTTTGAGACTTGGACTCGCAGACACATTGTGTGTACAGCTGGGCGGAATGGTGCCGCCAATCTCACAGTAACCTTCTCTATGAATGAGAAAGAATTCTCGGCTGCCTCTTCTTTGCATGGGAAAAGCAACGGCGTGTGCCCAATCTTGTCACTGGTTAGGCTACGCCCAGAGAAATGAGTATCAGAGTATCCAGAATGCGGGTAGTGACAGTGCTGCCCTCCCTTGAGCTGGCAGATCACACCTGATGAGTCAGAAGAGCCCCCAGGCAATCAAGAGTCCTTCCTGGGAACACCTAAGATAGTTGACAGAATGCAGAACTCAAGCATTAGAAGAAAAGTTGAAGGTTCCCAGTGAATGAACGAACAAGCTGCAGATGTCTCAGACTAGAGAAAAGGCAACACCAGGGGACAGGGCTGCTGTCTTCCAACAGCTGAAGGCTTGTCATGCAAAGGAAGAGGGGACATGTTCTGTGCAGTTCCAAAGTACCATCTGTAGGTAGAAGCTCCTGGGAGACAGGCATTTGGCTCACGACCAGGAAGAATAGTATGATCAGGCTGTGTCAACATGGGACAGGCTGCTTCCAGCATTAGTGAGCTCCCTGTCACTGGTACTGTGCCAGTGGGTGTTGGATGGCCCTGCGTGTCACAGGTAGGCTTCAAACACCGGTATGGGCCAGGGGAATGGAGCGAGTGAATTTAAGTTCCCCTGAAAACAATTAGGCCAACTAAGTCAGTAAGTATTTATAAAGGGCCTTGCTATATTGAGTGCCAAGAAGGTGTTTGATTTTCTCAATGCCCCAAAATAAAGTTGCTTTGTTTTTCCTCACCAGGAGATGACCCATTCCTGGCCTGCTCCTCTCACTGCCATGCATACTTCTGGAAACTCTGAGAAGAACACACTTTCCATCCCAGGACAGGTCAATTCTCTTCCTTCCTCCATTTTCCTTTATCTTAGTTGAATTGTACCAGTCTTCCCATTGGATTCCTCAAAATAAAAATGGCCTTGGTGTTCTGGTGTCATAAAATCTAGGCTTCCTCTTGCCCCTTGGGGTGTTAATAGAAATCCTGTTTTTACCGAGAGTCTTCAGGAGCATATATCCCCAGACACTGGCATGCGTGTTTACTTACTTGAGAGAGAGAGAGAGAGAGAGAGAGAGAGAGAGAGAGAGAGGGCGCACGCACACACACACACACACACACACACACACACACACGTGTGCGTACAAGGTGGGGAGGGGCAGAGAGAGAGGGAGACACAGAATCCAAAGACAGGCTCCAGGCTCCGAGCTGTCAGCACAGAGCCCGGTGTGGGGCTCAAACCCATAAACTGTGAGATCATAACCTGAGCTGAAGTTGGACGCTCAACCAATGGAGCCACCCAGCCACCCCCATCCAAGACTTTTTAAATGAAAAAAACCTGTATTACTCTTCACTCTAATGGATCGATTTTCAATTTTGTATATCACCTTCCAGTCCTTGCACAAAAGCACACAGATCTTTACACGCCAACACATCATATTGACAGAACTTCTTTTACAGTTCTATTGTCGAATGTTTCATTTTTTCCCCTCACCTGCTCCCAGTAAGAATTTTCTCTCACCATCAGTTTCTAAAATGCCTAAATAACCATGGCTATTCTAATAACACACTTTAAAAGAAAAAGTAATGTCTTTCTCCCATCCTTCCTTCCGTCCAATTAACCATCCATTCATCCATCCATCCATGTATTCAGAAACCGTTTTCTGAGGACATACAACAGACTTAAAGTTAGGGACGAAGAAAAACCCTCTACATATTATGAGCTAAGTGACACACCAATGGAGAAAATGTCTTCATCGAGAGGAAGAGGTTCAGAGAAGGATCAGTCCCTGGGTGTTGAGGAAGTGCTCACAGAGCTGGCGGCATTTGCAGGGTGCTCACAACTCTGAGGGGGCGGAGAAGGGCCCAAGAGAAGAACACTCCATGTGGAAGAACAGGATGGGCAAAGGCGTGGCGAGATGAGGGATCGAGGTGCAATCCATGCTGGTGTGGTGTCGAGGGCCTGGCTCAGAGTCATGGGATGGGAGGGCAGAGAGAGATGAACCCCTGGCCAGCACGCGCATGTCTGTGAAAGACCCCGAGTGCCAGCCAAGGAGCGTAGACTTGACTTGTAGAAGGAGAAACCCAGCCAGATCCTTCAGTTTTTAGGGCCATGAGTTCAACAATAACATTGGCCTTAACTGTGTTCAGTTATCCGCTCCCACCTTTGAAAGGGGTCAGAAGTAAGTAGGCAGCAACCCTCTCTGTCCGTGTCCGGTGTGTGTCGTTCCCTCCTGTGTGCCTGCCCACTGTCCCGCCTTACACCGCCCTGGGCTGGCGTCCCCCTTCCTAGCATCCTAGCCAAGGGATCAGCCGAGCCGTTTCGGGCGCCGAATCCAACACTTACACAGCAATTGCAGTGTTTTCAGCTGCGTTCTCCAATTTTAGAGATAATTTGCGCAAGTTGCGATTTTGACATTTACCAGTGTATACAATAGAACCGGTTGTTTAAATGGGCTTTTGTAGTAAATGCACAATTTGGAATCAGGCGCGATTTGCATTTTCTGCCAATTATCTGTGCTCCCATCAACTCCATGATAAAGGTAGAAGCCACTGGGATAAAATGGTGAGACCAGGGTGCCTACACACCCACTCTTTTGTTTCACTTGGTTCCTGCCAAAGTTGGTTTGAAAGAAAAGTACATTTTAAATAACAGTAATGGCATCAACAACATAATGCCATGACGTGCCTCGCTGCATTCTAAGCAGATAATATCTAGCAAACGGTTCAATCCTCACTACGGCCCAAAGAGATTGGTAATTTGACTCTCCCTAATTCATAGAAGAGGAAACTGAGACACAGAGTAAAGTAATGTGCCCCGAATGACCCAGCTAGTCAATCAGGGAACCAGCCTTTAGATTCAGGTGTTCTGGTGATGTGTTTATTACACAGATTTACAGATGGCTCGAGTTTAAATTCCATCTTCCAAAACGGGGACACGTACAGTAAAAACATGTGACTGGGGTGAGTCCCCTTTCCTCAATGCTTGCACTGGAACAGGGTGACCCCACCTCCCAGAAAAGATCCATTTCGTACATTCATGACAGAGCTTGTGCAGCTGTAAAGGTGCTGTCTTATTTGCCTTTGGAGCTGCAGACATGACTGCTTTGCCAGTTGCTGGCTAGGTGGTCCCATTCAAGTTCTTCTGAGCCTCAGTTTCCCCATCTGTACCGTCTGTGTGGAGGTGTGTGTGCACGCACACGTGTATGGGTGTGTGCTATATCCTCCCATTGGATTTTTTGGGTCAAAGAGTCAGTGATTCTGCAAACTTACAAAAGCAGACACCATTGAAAATTCCCAACTTACTTAAGTTTACTTATCCATCCCAAATTGAAAGTGCCACGTTTTCTCATAGAGAATGGAAAAACTCACAAGGAAGGGAATACCTTGCTAAGCAGAAGTGAGGGAACTAATAGCGTCCTCAGGGGAAGTTCAGTCAAGGCTTCGTGGAGGGAATCAAACTCCAGACAGAGGCTGGCTTTTAGATCTTGTAAACGGTTAAGATTTTCAAAAGAAAAAGATTGTAAATATTGTTATGAGTATTAGGAGTTATATGAATTATGTGAAATAACATGGGTGACATGAATTCAACTTTCAGTGTCTGTAAACCAAGCTTCCTTGGAATCCAACCACGCTAATTCATTTATGTATTAGCTATGACTGCTGCCATGTTACAGTGGCAGAGTTGAATAGTTATGACAGAGACTGCATGCCCCCCGAAGCTTAAAATATTTAGTCTCCGGCCGATTACAGGCAAAGTTGGCCAATCCCTGCTCTAGAATCTAGATCCTATGGGAGCATCTCATTGTAGGATTATCAAGGCTGTTATTTAAAATAGCCTCACAGAAGTTTGTGAACACAATTTGGCATCGTTATTGTCTATTACTAAAATTACTTGTATGACATGTCTATGAACAAAATTCACAGATTGAAATCAGGCATTTTTTTTTAAATTTTAGATTATGTGCATCAACAATTATTGCATGAAGAATGCAGATTTTTCCCACAACCAAGCTATTTCCGATCGGGGTTGGGTGTTTGTACAGTAACTAGGATAATATCCAGAGGTGTTTCATTTTTTTTGGAATTCTGGTCTTTTATTAAAAAGGGTTACCCAGCTTAACATTAAAAATGGAATCAAGAATACATAGCTTTAATGACTGAAACTCAGTAAATAATATAACCCTCGAATTCGTTTCATGAATCACGGCTCTGATGCTTTGAACAACTGACGGTTCTGGTCTAAAGCCCAGAATTCTTGGATGAAGTTTAAAAACTCAGTCCAGATTTCTGGGACCGGAACAATGACTGGCTACATGTTTCACCCTCTGATCAAGTATTTGGTTTACCTGACTTTCTAATTTGTCATTTGATTCCTAAGGATATAGAAGCCCAAACTTCCGCATACAATCGTGATGAAATCCCTTTTAAAAAATAAAAGGTAGAAATATTGGTATATGGTTAAGGACATACAAATGGTTAACCACTCATTCTGGGAAATGAGGTATTGTAGATGATCGAAATTCTTGGATAACTAAAGGCTACCCTTCCATAGGAATCATGTAATATGAATCTTTCTGAGGTACAATTAATATTTTTCTGACTTCTTATACAAATTATACTGAACACGCTTTAGTCTTTCTTGATAACTTAGACATTATGGTGAGCACTGGCTACTGAACTATGCTGTAATACTGTACTGTAATTATGCCCTCGGGAGCTATTAAGATGGGCAGGAATGCTTGCTTGCCTCTATATTAAATGACCTAGACTCTTGTGCTTTTTAAGTTCTGACTGCTGTGTCACTCTCTGGCCCCTTGTGTTGTCGTTTCTCACGTCTCAGTGTTCCCAGCGCCTGTGCCTCTAGTACTGTGTCCCCTTCCTTGCCATCTATGATTTGCAAGGAGTGGGAATCAAATGGCCAAGCTTGTTAGAGTTTTTCGTCAAAAGTCAGCTCTCTATCGAGTGAGGGTGGAGAAACCTTTGAGCAGCAGTCTGCATGGGCTTTAAGATAGCTCTTTAGTTAAGAGACCTTTTCCATCTCTTGTGGAGTTCATGATAGTCTTCTGGAGTGGCGATCTTGCTTGGAAGTGAAGTCTCCTGGGCATCAGAATCATGCTAAATAGGTAGCAGAACTCACTTTCTGTGAAAGCACAGTGTTACTGTTCTTGATTGCTTCTCTTAAAGACAAATGATACCGTGATTCTATTTTTCTTCGGTAGGGTGGCAAGAGTCAGCTTAACGAGGGGATTACTTACAGCAGGGGTTGACTAACTGATTCTTGTATTTACTTGAATTCATTGTCTCCCTTTCGAGGCTCTTGTCCCGCAGTCAGGATTCTCCCTTCCATCTGCACGGTGTCAGGCGCGCCCCGTACGTCACGGCAGTGCCTCTGCCTTTAAGTTTCGTCAGGCTTCACACAGCTGTGCCATGCTCCTCGAAAGCCCGCTGTGTCTACATCTGTGTTTCTCAGAAACAGTGAATGAATTGTGTGCAGGAAGACTTTCAAGTCAAATTCAAATCCCTTTAAATAAGGTGCTCCACTAACCTATTTCAAATTGCTTCCTATACTTCACCAAATTTGTAATGAAGTCTTAAGAACCCAAATTTGTAAAGAAGTGTGAAGAACCCAAATTTGTAATGAAGTGTGAAGAAACCTTCTCTTGTGAAAATGAGACCCATCTATTATTGCACATGTGTCACAGCAAAGGTAGAAAATTGGAGTGGTTACTATAAAAAGGAGCAACCGAGCAAATCTATTAATTACGGCCTTGTTTACCCTTCTCCAAAAACCATGATCATTTGTTTGAACCGGGGCCCCTTTACTTCCTTAGAGACATCATTGCCTAGCTATGTGAGAAATCAAACACTTGAATTTCACACATGTGGGTCATTTGTTCCCATGTTGTGCACATTTCCAAATAGATACCGGTCTTAACTTATAGTTCTGATGAAATGGCGATTATGGTCATGTTGCAGCAGGTTCAACTAGCAAATCTTTACCCTTCGAATAGAGCTCCAGACAGAAGCCTAATTACTGGAATTGTTAACAGCGGTTTCCTTTGTGCGACATTAGTCAAGTCCTATCTTCAACAATAACAGGTACATCTCTTGTTCCCTTTGTATCATTTAACTAATATCTGTATTATGTGTGTTCTTCCTTATAGGAATCCCAACATCTGACCCCAGGATTCACCTTACAAAGTAGGTGTTTTCAAAAAAAATTCTTCTCAGTTCAAACTTTCATGGCCTCTCCCCCTCCCCCAGTTTCTTCTCATTCCTACCTAATATCATTAAAACATGGATTAACAATAGCAAAAAGTCATACTGTGATTCGTCCCGTTGGCCCCTTTATTTTATTCATGTGTTATTGATGACGGGATGCTGTGAAAACATATAACTGGAAGGGCTGTATGTGTGAAGACCAGTTGCATTGAGACTGATCATTTGACAGTGGGAACCATGGATAGTAATTGTGGTGCCTTTCTTTGCAGAGTGGAGCGACCCGACCGCCAGAGCTTCTACAAAGTCAGTACCGCTCGAGTCGTAAGTACTTTGGTTTCTAAAACAGGCTTCTTTGGGGGCATCTGGTAAGGGGACGGTACCTAGGTAGGTGCTGGGCGAATCTTGTTCTCTGTCCTACTCCTTGACAATAAGAACCTTGACTCCTAATAATTTGGAGTTCAGTTAGAGAGGAGAATGAGATTTCCCACAATAAGCGAGTAACAGTAAAAGGGAATGAGATCACCATTAGACTCGGTAATAATGTAAATACAGGCTGGACTGGTACCTGGAGTATGAAATCAACTATGATTCTTGACTGGTTGTTTGAACATTATGTAACTTCAGCCGCAGACATCATTAGACACACTATTCTGACACCCTGACTAGGATGGAGAAAGGACATGTCTTGGCAACCATGTTTGCAGGTCATCTGGGGACTGTATATTAAAGGCAAACAAGGGCAGCCTGGAAGAGATCGAATAAGAGATTACATGGCGCTGGGTTGAAGTTCAGAAGCCAGGGCCCTATGTATGATTCACTCAGCACTGTCTTCATTTCTTATTAATGTTAGCTGAAGGAGGGGTATGGAGAAACCAATTTCCTCAGATTAACTATTGTAGGTTTTATAATATCCATTTGTCCAAGAACGTATCAAGGGAGTGTTTCTCTCACAACTTCTTTCATTCCTAATAATAGAAAATGAAAGTCGACTTTTCTATGTAATAGTCACCTACTTGAAAATTTTCGAAATGAAATAATTTATGACATTCAAGTGGTCTAATGGCACACTCGAAGTGAATTGCTCACCTTTTGGAAGATCACGAATAATTGCATAAAACAACTGGGAATGACTCCCCACATAGACCAAACCTCTGCAAAAGTCAATGGCATGTCCGTGTTCCTGGTTCTATTTGACAGCAAAGTTCCCAAAGCCCTGACCCCATCGCCAGTGCTCTTATTTGGTTTTCTGGCCTGATCTGTGCCTTCTAATTTAAAGTTCAATTTCAGCAACCAAGAATTCTCATTTGAAGAAGTGAGAAAAGATAAGAAAGGGGGGGGGGATAAAACAATAACCCTGAATTAAAGACTAAATTATATGGAAACACGGAAATCAAAATCATCTTTGATATTGTTCATTGCAGTGTTTCCATTCATCGCGTTTTGACTTGCCCTTTCCCTCGTCATTCTAGTAAACAATAGATCTTATTCTCCTACCTTACCTTTCTTCCATTAAAATGTCAGTAAAATTCACACACATACACACACGCACACGCATGTGTGCCTGCACATGAGCACTTAGGGAATCAACACAGGTTTCCAAACGTGAAAAAATAAAAAAAACATTTTTCCCACTGCAAAATGATCTTACTCCTAAAGCAAGAGTATTAGGCTCCTGCTGTGAAATATGCTGATTTCCATACAGACCATAAAATTCAATATTTCAATAGTTTGTAACTAACAGAAATAAACTCGTCAATTGTGATTTATAGTTAGAGGCTGCATTTCCAGAAAACGGCACTTCATAGCACGGGGGTATACTGTGTAATTCAGTAGGACTAAGGTTCTCTATAGGAAGCATCGATAAAACTAGAAGACACAGAGTCCGTTTCCTGAAAGAGCCACTCTCTTTTTGGCCGCTGGATCTAAAGACCGAGCATTGTCCATCAGACTTTGGCTGGAATGAGTTCGCTTCTTTATGGTAGGCTATAGGTTTAACAAAGGACAGATAGAGGTTTAATAATTATTTTTATTTTTAGCTTCCAAATGGTTATCCACTTAGCCATTACTGTCACTCTCCCGTATTTTACTACAGTGTGATTTTCAAGCCAGCGTCTAAGATTTTCCATGGGGCAGGGTAATCCTCCAGGCAACTAAGAGCATTCTGTGTGTCGACAGACTGCTGGTAGCTTGAGTTTGGTGGGAAACAACCCCTCAGTTGGCCCTGCTGCAGGAGAGACCCCTTCCCGAGGTCGGCGAATGTCCTGGACACACACCCACCACCTACTGCACTAAGAGAGATGGGAGTCTTGCACTAAGAGAGATGGGAGTCTTATAAGCAGAATCCCTTAATTACTGGGATACTTTACTAGTTTTCCTCATCTGGCCTTCTTTTCCACAGTTGAAAAACTGTAGATCTTCCATTTGGGCCTGGATTGTTTGTAAGGACGGTGTGCATGGGCAGCACGTTTGGGAACACTGATCCAAGTATGTCCGAATGCCACCTGGGAACCAGCCAGGCTCCCTCTGTGTTCTTTCTTGACAGTCGCTGCTCTCTCTGGGCCTGACCCCAGCGGTCTGACCGGCTTTTGGAAAACTGGGTCTTTTCCTCGCTCGGTAGATTTTATTGACAAGCAGTGCTTTTTACAGGATGTCCATCCATGAGATGACATCCTGCCTGCTCTGGCTAGACTCTCTCTACCCATTGAGGCAAGAGCATTAGCCTGGGGGAGCTCCAAGACCTGAGTTTTCATCTCTGTTCATGGTAGTTATAGAGTACTGGGGGGAAGGGAAGCACTGACCTAGGATTCGGAGGATATGAGTGTGAATCATGGGGGTCATCTATTTTTATTTCAAAATACACAGATAGAGCTCCTTAGGGGAAATTAAGCAAATTAATGAGCTACACATATACGCGTAAAGGTACACACACAAACACTTGTCAGAATTCAAATGTGAACAGTTATATTTTTTTAAACAAGTTATACTCTTTAGTAATTAGACTTAACAACATGAAGATGACTTTACCTTTCACCCTCAATAATTTCTGTAGGAAAGAGTACCGAATTGTTTTTGTTTCCCCTCTGCCTCTGTGAGTCTTGGAACAGGTCGCACCCAAGGCTTCTAAATCCAGTGGAGTTTCTAGCCTCTTTCAGAAAAGATCTCTCTCCAAAAGAGGGTGGGGCATGGATGTATGAAGGTCAAGTTGTATTTCTCAGGGCTCTAGAGTTGTATATTTGTGCAGTAATACCGTGTCCAGTCTGCCTCTGAAGGATCCGTTTATTTCAATTATGAGATTCAGGGATTGAATATATACTTTGGACAGTATGTTATTTTCTGGTTTCTTAATGAAGCCATTAAGGACTAATGGAGAAGAAAACTGAAACCAAACCCAAAGAATTTGGATTTTCATTATTGAGTTGGATTGCTTCATCTGGTTTATAACATCTTGTCAATTCCTTGTCAGTACGGTGGCTTTATAAAAATACTTAACCTTGTTGATCTTTTATGAGCCATCCTACATAGGAACGGGTAAGATGTCTTCAATTGCCCTGAGAAGCAGTTTCACACAGCATCCATGAGCTCAAGGGTATCCATCTAGTCAGTCCTTGACATCAGCTAATTTTGTGAGTACTATTGAGAAGATAGAAGCTCCAAATATCCAGTGCCTTTGTTATTACTTGGTTGTTAGCATCTGGACCCTGTCCAGCTGGAAACCGTCCAGACCCCCTTTTAATCAAGCAGCTCCTGTGTTTTAAGCCATGCTGTCTTGAATGCCTGGAGAGTTTTCATACAAGCCCAATATGAAGGCAGATGTAGCCAAAATGCTGTTCTTCCCTTGCCATAAAACCAGTTCTTTCACTTGTGGTGTTAGCTACAGGTTTGAAAACCTCCCAGCCATGGACCCAGAGACCTGAGAAAAGGTGTTGCGGACACAGACTAGTTGTGGCCAGTCTCAGTTCACCTGTGGGTGATGGCTGTGTACACCACATGAACAAGTCCTTGAGTGTAGCACTAGTTAGGAAGGAAAAGGAATTACACCGTCACAGGAAGGGCAGAGGTCTCGGACAATAATCACTGTGCTGTTGAGTGTGAGCACCGGGCCAGGTCCTAGGTAGGGTCCACGCTAAGTGTTCTTACACATATCACCTTACTGTGCTTGCCAGCCATCCTGGAGGGGCTCCAAATTATTTCCATGGTGTAGCTGAGAAAAACAAAGCTAAAATACGGTCCCTCCTCGTGAAGTGCGCACAGTCCAGCATGAAGACAGATTGACCTTGCACACTTACCTTGAATGCACACATTGGCTGTGAGCGCACAGAGGGCCAAGTGAGTGATGCCATTCCTTGGCGAGAGAGCCTGAATGTAGGCCTCTTCCTCCCACCACGCTGCCCTTTGTCGTGCACTCTCATGAGCTCAGGGATTTGGGACATCACATTGGGCATTTGGAACCTGGAAGACTTGTACAGCTGAAGTTAGCGGGAAGGAGTCCCATAATAAATTATAGCAAAACATGGTCAAATTTGCTTACAATAAAGCATTCTTTCTTTTTTTTTAAATTTTTTTTAACATTTATTCATTTTTGAGAGACAGAGAGTGATAGAGCACGAGCAGGGGAGGGGCAGAGAGAGAGGGAGACACAGAATCTGAAGCAGGCTCCAGGCTCGGAGCTGTCAGCACAGAGCCCGACACGGGGCTCAAACCCACAAACTGTGAGATCCTGACCTGAGCTGAAGTCAGATGCTTAACCGACTGAGTCATTCAGGTGCCCCAATAAAGCATTATTTCTTGTCTTCTTTTTGTGTTAGGAAGAGTTCATTACCACAGAGAATAGAAAGATTATTAGAATGTTTTCCAGTTTATTAAAACCACTAAGAAGCATTACATTATTTCTTAGGTGACTTTAAACATTTTTTTAACCAAAAAAAAAAAAAAAAAAAAAAAAAAGAAAGAAAGAAAAAGAAAAACCCTCACATTCACCACCCTGCCCATCCTACCTAAATTTTTCTTCTTGAAAATATTTGTTTTGGGGCACCTGGGTGGTTCAGTCAGCTAGGCATCTGACTCTTGATTTGGGGTCAGGTCATGATCTCATGGTTTGTGGGTTCGAGCCCCGCCTCAGGGTCCGTGCCAACAGCGCAGAGTCTGCTTGGGATTCTCTGTCTCTCTGTCTCTCTGTCTCTCTGTCTCTCTCTCTCTCTCTGCCTCCTCTCTCTCAAAATAAATAAAGTTAACACAAAAGAAAATGTTTGTTTTGAGAATGTGATTTGAGATTTGAGAACGGCCAGGGCTTACTGTGGAGCACATCTCCTCTAGCAGTTTCATATACTCTTTTCTAAGTAGATGTTTGGTCTGCTTTTTAGATAAAATTCTGGTAGCAAAGTGACTGTGTAATGAGACAGGTGAGAAAGGGCTGTGATTTTCTTAATCAGATGATCTCTTACTCAGAGTACGTGATTTGGTACTTGGGATTTGGGAATGTCGATGATGGGTTTGTGGCTTACAAGAGCCCAACTGAACTCTCCTGATAAAGGGTAGTCTCGGTGAGTTCCAGCCTTTCTGGTTTTCAGACTGACACGTATGCCAGCTCTTGCTTTGAACCCATCTTGTATGCCCTGCATCTCGGAGCTTGCCAACTTTTCCTAAGGACTTAATATTTTTTTGGACGTTCTCCACCACATCAGGGACAGCCACCTGGGAGCAGAGAAAACCAAATTTGGCAGCCTGTTCAAGCTGTGAATTAAAGGTAATTCACAGTTTGAAATGAATCAGCATGAGGTCCTTAAGAAGAGTAATCAGACATCAAGAGGATTTTATTTTGAGGACTGTATATTGGCTAATGTGACAACAAGCAATATTGGCATTTGGAATGTTCACTGGGAGAAGCGCCGAAGATGCTGGTGCTTGACAGGCGCCAAGACTGTGAGCGGGGGCTCTTTCAGCAGGAGCTTTGGGTTTCAACTTTCCTAACAAAAGCTCAAAACACGGATGTTTTTTGTGCTCAGGTAGCATAAATCCCGAAAGATCAGAGTTGGTTTTTGTGTTGTTCATGTGCCCAAAATTCGTCTGCTTCGGGTGGATTGTGAGAATCTGTAATTAGAGGCAAACCTCTCTCTCTCTTTCTCTCAGGCAAAAGTCAAGTATGTCTTTTTTTTCTACCTGATATGCAGCCATATTTATTCACTCATTCAAGCTTTCATTCCCTTTCAACAAAAATGCATTAAGCGGTAGTGAGTAAAGCTCTGGGCGGAGCTCTGTGGTACATTCAGGATGAAACACCACACACCCTTCCCTCAAGGACCTCCCAGGTTAGCGAAGGTTAGAGTCACACTGATAACACCAATACTTCCAACTAACCCATATCTACGGAGTGCCCACTATGTGCCGGCCACTTGGTCCCTTTATAACAAGCCTATGGCAGTCACCTCATTATATTCCACAGAGCCAAAAGCCAAAACTCACAGGCATCCAGTGAGTTGCCCAGAGTCAAAATAACAAAGCCAGAACAAGACAGACTTCAAAGCACATGCCCTTACCCTACACTAAAGCCATCCCATAGATACTTGGGAGATGGCCCTACGGATTCCCAGTCAGTTGTGATCTTGCCCAGGCATTAGACCAAACTGGACCAACCGCGACTGCATGCCAGAATGATCGCTGTCAGCTCAATTTAGATCAGGGAGAGTATTAGATCTTAATACTGTCACTGAGTCGGCTCTCGAATACACTGCCCATGCGGATGTGGGTATTGTGTAGGCAAGTACGGGTCTGTCCTTAGCTCAGGGCCTACAGCCCAATCATGCCATCGTGCCTGGAAGATGCTTTCTTCAGAAAGGCAGATGGATCTGTGCCTCTAAGGGACTTATACCACCACGTCAAATCCCCGTAAGGTTGATTTCTGTGACTCGTGGCGCGAAGAGCGTCTCTCTCCAGAAATCTCCATTTTTCCCTATGAAAGCCAAAAGAAGACAACTGATATTTAGGTCTGTTTTCATGAGTGGTTCAGACATCACCCTTCATGCCAGCCAACTTGGTTGATAATTGAAACATTGCTTTATGTCCTCGTAGTGGAATAATTTAAAAAATATATATTCCCAGTATGATCAACCAGTGGCTTATTTCCAAGCTCTCTTTGATGTTTTCAGCAGTAACTGGGAGGGAAAGAAGTATGCTGGTTGGAAGGCACTGATTAATAAGCAAGGGACCAAAGTGAAAATAATTCCAGCTATGTAATTGAACATGATGTGTTGTGATCACACACACACACACACACACACACATCATGCTCTGTATCACGGAATGTCAGGTCCCTCTAATGCTGTCCAATCTAAGGAGATGCACGCACACATATGCGCACCCTTTTTTTCAGGTACTGGATTATAAAATGCTACCACCAGGGCTCCTTTCCTATGCACCGTGATTGACTTTCACGCAACGCATTAGCCTCACTCTAGTGTCACGTCAATCCCGTTAGATAGCCATAGGTGAAAAGAAAACAGGCTGAGCTCGGGAAAGATACTTGCCCAGAGTCTCTCAGCCAGAAATGGTGGAGCTGGGACTGGAAGCCAGAGTTCCGCATGCCCATTAGAACTTGCTGCCTTGTCCCCAGACAGCTGCAGGGCTGGAGGGCATCAACCAGAGTGCTGACAGATCTTCCAGGTGAAGAGGCTAGAGCAACAGAGGACACAAGCCCCTCGACCATTCCCAGAAATTAAAAAGAAACAAACCAACCAACCAGGCTGAGACTGGAGTAGCTGAGAAGGAATGTCCATGCCGCTTCTAAACTATGTTCATTCTTCTTTCCCATCCTGTCAAGCATTTCACAAACAGCCAGATCCTTTGCCACAATTATGTTATCAGGAACGTTATGTTTAAATGATCTGCTCTTGACACCTTCCCAGAGCTGCTAAAAGCCCTTCCACTTTCCCAACGCACGGGGCACGGTGTTGGTAGAATACTATAGATGCTTGCACAATTACAGCTGTAAAATCAGTTGAAAAATCTGACAAATGCCTTTCTCTGTGGTTCATCCATCCACTTCAGTAATGAGGACCCAAACAGGAAAAGGTCTCCAAGCTATTTGATTGACATCTCCAAAGATGCTGCCAAGATGGGCACAGAGGGATGGAGGGATGCTATGCCTTGTAAACCCAAGTGAACACAGTGTCTTTTTCTTTGCTACTCCCTGGCATCTTGGCACCCAGTACCTACCAGTGCAACCTTAATACGGCCCTTCGGTCAGGTTCCACGGTACCTTAGAGAGCAGTGAGGGAGACAGAGGACCAGGGTGGGGGGTGTCACGGTAATGATTTGCGCCCCAGCCAGCCTACACTTCTGCCACCTCTGTCGCTCAGTTTCAGGACTAACCTCACTTCTGCATAGGTTGCCCACTTCTTAAAATTCCAGATTCACATCTCAATATTGTAACAATGTGAAGTATTTCTAGATCTGCAGGAGGCAAATCTCACCCCCTGCCAAAAAAAAAAAAAAAAAAGAAAGAAAAAAAGCCCTAGTACTCATAATATCTAGAAATTATCTAGGATCTCGAAACTGAAAGGGTTTTTCTAGGTGTCTCCGAGGTCAGTTTTATATAACATGTAGTACAGTGAGAAAGGAAGCATAGCAACCGCACACAAACACTGTGCTTGAGTAATTCTAGCCCCCACTTCTAGGCACCTTGCTATGTCATCACTATTGCCGCCACTGCTGTCATTGTCACCATTCCCAGGCGTGTCCTCTGAAGGTTCTCACCCCAAAGCTGTGGCCGCCCAGCCACTGCTAGAGCTAATGCTGAGCATCGGGCCTGGCTGGTGTCCCAAGGGACCCTGTGCCCTTTCTCTGCTGCAGCCACGCACCACCTTTCACCCTCCAGCCCCTGTGTAAGAGTAAGCTGACCTTACAGAGAAGGAGATTGCCTCTTAGCAGGTGAATGGCTTGCACAGGATCACAGACCTAGTTAGTGAAAGAGCTAGAATTTGTCTCTAGGATTCTTGGATTACGAGACTCAAACTTTCATTTCTTATAGCAGCTCTGCCATACCTGTACCACATTTCGGTTGAACAGTCATTAATTGCTTTTCTCCTTTTTTGAAGTTTATTTA
This sequence comes from Cryptoprocta ferox, assembly GCA_028646485.1. NCBI lineage: Eukaryota > Metazoa > Chordata > Mammalia > Carnivora > Eupleridae > Cryptoprocta > Cryptoprocta ferox. The sequence goes on along the minus strand of CM053579.1, from coordinate 5,060,286 downwards.
TATATATTTTGGGAGAGAGAGAGAGAGAGAGAGAGAGAGAGCAAGTGAGCATGAGCAGGGGAAGGTCAGAGACAGAGACAGAGAGAGAGAGAGAGAGAGAGAGAATTCCAAACAGGCTCTGTATTGTCAGCACAGAACCCAGGTGGGGCTTGAACTCATGAACTGTGAGATCATGACCTGAGCTAAAACCAAGAATTGGACACTTAGTCAACTGAGCCACCCAGGCGCCCCTACAATCGTTAACTGTTAAGTACAGAGGCAAATAACACTGCTAATAATAATGCTTTCTAGTCCCATGATGCTTTGCATTTGTACACATATAGTCACATTTGTTACATTTGGTCTCTTACTCAATCCCGGGAGCCGGGAGATGGGACGTTCAAATCCCAGTTCTCTCGCTTGTTGGCACGTGACTTCATGACGTCACTTGGTGCTTCCCCGAGCCTTTGCTTCATCAGATAGAAAATGAAGAGTCGCTAATTACTCAGATTCTGTAGTGAATTGTGCTGCTGTCAGATGAGCTCATGGAGCAGATTGCAGGCAGTTATTTGCATTACTTCTCTCCCCACATCAGGAGCCAGGCAAGTCACACTCGGGTGGCTTGAGCGAGGTGCCCAGGCTCATACAACTTATAGTGTTGCAAGACTCAGTCCCAAACTTCTTGAGTCCTAGTCGAGTGCTCTTTTTGCTAATATCTGCCATTATTTCTCAGAAGTGTGGTATCGATGCAGTTTGAATCAAAGGATCGATTCCCAATGCTGACAGCGGTTGACCTAAAATCAATCACCGTGTGTACCGCTCCTCCCCTGGTTAGATTAGCTGTGCCTAGCACATTCCTGAGCATTTCACCACGTTGACGAGACTGAGTCCATTTTCCCACCCACCTACTCACACCCAAGGTATCATTTATCCAATTTAGTGATAGTTGGAGAGTTTGTAGAAAAATTTACAAACTTTCCCCCCAAATTGCATACTCTTCATATAACCTCACGGTCTTAAAGCATGCAATTTGGGGTTAGGTCAGCCCTTTACCTTCATGCTTTTCGGGGAGTGCTCTCTTCTGAGATTCAAGTGGACCTGAAAACTGTGATCTGCCTTGACCTTTCTTCCTGGATTAAAATTGGGGCATGCTACTGTGGTCACCATGCCTTTTAAATTAGACCCTGCCAGACACTCAGAAATTGCAAAAGTGCTCTGTTGCTATGAAGTTTGAGAGAACATTGCTTACAATTGTCAGCGACAGCATCTTCATTGAAATAATCTGAATTTCCATCTGCCAGGAAGAGTTTGGGAGGGGGGGCCCCAAAAGATTCTATCTTGATGGATTCTTTTAACATAAAAAAATGGCCGTGGTTTGAAGCAAAGCTGTTTTCTACGTGAAATTGAAATGCACTTCAGCTCCACTTACACTATTCCGAGAGAACTGCGACCTTCCCGGTGGCAGGAAGCCAAGACACACAGGAAAGGCATAGAGACACTTAGGAAAGATAATTCTGGGGGTCCATCCCCGACAACCCTCAGTGGCCCTGGGGTCCAAGTGGCAGCCACTTCCAAACCACAGACGGCTGTGCCCAGGGCTTGGCGCAGTAGAGAAATGCAGGGACAGCCACCCGACAGACTTTCGGATCAAGAGGGCAAGAGCAGTCAGGGATTTGCCCTGTGGCATAAAGAGCATGAAATCATATCGATGCTCCCAGGCGGGGGAAATGAAATGAGCAATAGTGAGTATCTCACCTCTGAAGATGAGGGGCTGAGGAATTTGAAATTTCAGGGATTTTCCATCTGCTCTTCCTTTTCCCATTTCTCCCAGGCCCGGCACATTATGGTGAGCCTGGCTTTGTAATTAGTTGCAGGCTATGTCTGGGGTTGCATAACAGGAATTTTTTGTTTGTTTGACTGGGCTTTTAAAATTTCTTTTTTGACACGCTCATGACAGGGTTGCAGTGTGTGTTTCCTATGCAACGTGTAGAAAATATCTCTTAAACTCTCTGAAAGGAGCAATTTCAGACAGAAGCGAGGCTCTCATTGCGGGCAAGTCGGTAGCTGGGAGTGAGGGATGTGGAGGAACGGAAGACAGAGGGGTGTCTCTGTCTGAGGGCCACCTCTCCCTTCTTCATTCTGGTTCGGCCGGTGTGTGTGCTGAGGGCACAGAGACTGCTGAGTGTGTGATGATCCTCCTCCAAACCCAAGGAATGTCCAGGAAAGCCCAACCAGCCTCCTTCCCCTTGTGAGGACTGTCGAACCCCAGGCAGCACCTTTAACATAATAGGTTTGCGAGTCTGCGAGCCACTTGGGGAAAGCGGGGCTGTGGGTTTGGCTGCCTTTCCTTGGCAGCTGGTACAAGGCCTGCCCCACAGTGCGTAGCCAGCCCACGTCATCGAGTGAATGGTAGGTAAAAAGATCCAGAAAGCAGGAAGGATCCAGAAGGTGTTAGTTGCTTTCAATTACTAGGACCTTTTTGATATATTTTATTCTATTCCTCAATCCACATTGAAGAGGTGGTATCCTAAGAAATATAAATACACGTGTGGGTGTGTCTGAGTACAGTTGCGTCATGGAAACAATGTAACGTAGAGATTGAAGTGGACAGGCTCTGGAGCCAGATCGCCTGGGTTCGAATCCCAGCTCCACCATTGTTTCGTCATGTGATCTGGGGCAAGTTGCTCAAGCTCTCTATGACTCAGTTTTACCCATCTGTAAAATGGGGACAGTAATAGCACCTACATCGCAGGACTAAGCAATTGAAGTGCGTGCTGATCACAGCATTTGGTACATCGGAAGTTCTCGGTAGATGTTAAATATTGTTATTAATTATGCTCATGCTTAGTACTGTCATCACTACTGAGTGCTCTGGATCCGTGCCGTTTGCACTACGTTGCAATCGTTAGCCCCTTGAGGAGCTTTGCACTCGATTCCCTGAGTTGTCCCAGAGGTTCCCAGTTGGAGCACCACCTCTCCATGGAACCTTTCATCTATTGACCCACCTACCCCAGCCCCTGAGGATAAAAACGGCAAATGGCTGAAGTGTCTTGAATGCACATGCTTTTGGTGCTAGGCGCGTTCTTCCCCTTCTCGGAGCTCACCACAGCATCTCATCACAGCCATAGTTGTACTTTTAATTCTGTGCTTGGTTTTAAAAATAAAAGCTAGGACTTATTAAGTGCCAGGCTCTGTGCTGAGTGGTGATATCTGCTAGCTAATTGAATAGTCACACTGCCGGGAAAGGCAGGCGCTGCTGTTATCCACCTTTTATATGGGAGGAACTGAGGCCCGTGAACTGAAGCCAGCCAGTTCACGGCTGTTTCCACAGCCAACGACGATGAGTTCATGTCTTAGAACCCAGGTCTGGCTGATTCCGATAAGAGATCCCTGAACCCTGGCCTTCCTACGTACCCATGAAATCGCTCATCCCAGAATCCGCCTGAACTCGATTGTTTTGGGAAATGCAATACGTCCTCAGACATAGCAGAGAGGACCACAGAGGACCAGAGCCTGACCAAAGACGTGCTCTCCCCCCTCATTCCCAGGATAGCCTCTCACCTTTTGTAAAATCACCCCTGGACTTACTTCCTGAGTCATAGCTGTGGACCAGTTGGTTCACATGTATTTGAAGAACAACTTCTGAAATGTCATAACAAGCATGTTGGCAGTATTCTAATCAGATAGAACAGAATCTTTTTCTGGATTCCCTTTTTTTTTTTTTTTGTATGTATGCAAAAGGGGGATTCATCTGAATAAGAAAACATATGAATAAAATTTCATGGGCTAGCCCCCACCATTCTGTGAAATAAACACTCTATTCCCTTGCCTGGGCAAATCATTCCTGATGCTTCTGTTTCCTTGGTCTAAAAAGACATTTCAGACTCTGCCTTTAATTATGATCAGGCTCGACTATGAATCCCTTGAGAAATAAGCTTGTTTTTGCTGGGAGGGAAGGTAAAATAACATTTAAATAGGTTTTTAAAATAAGAAAGAAATCTCAGAAGACACACTATTGTAGAACATACTGTATATCAAAATATATAAGCGCATAGTTGTAACAGTGACTTAGTAAACACATTGCTGAGTGAACTATGAAAAATAATCCACTATGGTGCTATTTCCCTTACTCCTAAGCACTGAGTTAAGAGAACATTGCCATAAAGTAGATATGCACTGTTTAAAAATATTTGTGTTTGTTTTTTTTTTTTTTTTTTTTTTTTTTTTTTGAATATCTCTTTCGGACCCAGTAGACTAATCTTTTTTCTTCTCTTGCTAGGAAAAGCACACTGTAAGGAATTTAGTTAAGTGGTATATTAAGTGGAGGTCTAAAACAGTTCTAGAAGATAGCATATCTGAGCAAAGAAACGTCTTTAGCACTTTGATTCCATACATGACATAAATCAACGATTAAACAGAATCAAAAGGGGTCCGGTGAAACTTGTACAATCTGTCATGTAATTTAGAATTTGCCACCCATCGTATTTGCTACTGGCACCTTTATTATTATTATGAGAGCTTGAATCTGTGAGTAAAATAAATGTATCAGTGCAAGTAAGTGAATGTTAAACTCTCAGAAGCCCTGTTCCACAATTCCAGAATAATACAAGGCATTCCCAAGCATACGTCCTGCCACTGCTCTTGCCAAGGCTTTTAGATCTAAACTGTTAAGTAACTTGACTTTTAAAATCATGCCACAATCCAGGTTTGTTGTCTTTTCATTCCATGTAAAAAAAAAAAATGATTAGATATGATGAGACAGTTCATTATGCACATCAGAGCATGTCAAGCCCTTTCTGGTTTGAAGCCATTACATAATTTCCCACGTTTGAAGCTGTGGCATAAAACTCTTTTCTTTTTGTCTTTAAGTTGATTTATTTATTTTGAGAGACAGAGAAAGAGACAGCACGAGTCAGCGAGGAGCAGAGAGAGAGATTGGGAGGGAGAGAATCTCAAGTAGGCTCTGCACTGTCAGCACCGAGAGGCTGCACACCCATGCGCCCGCTCCGCTGCCTGATGCTTATCACTGAACGATTATAACTCACAATTTTACGTGGGAGAGAAAAAAAGAAAAGACATATAGAGATGTTTTCCCACTCGAAGCGAACTTGTCACAAAAATCCCAGCATATATTTCCAAACAGATAAAAAGGTAATTTTTCACCCTTAAAAAGAAGCCTTCACTTTGAAAATGATTCACTGCAGGTTTCCTCTAAATAGTAAGCTCATCTCATGCATTTACAATATGGTTTGATTTTCAAAACATCAATTTACAGGCACTTTCCAGACACAAATCTATTGTGCAAAATGATGCTTACTTGTACAGCATCAAAAGGTAAAAATATTTCTTAAAAAATGGGGGTCCGTGGTTTATAGAGTTTGCTCATCATTAATATTAATTATTTCTAGTCCAGCAGCTTTGGCTAACCCAAGTAGAGTTGGAGACGCCACAGGCTGCCTCAGAGGTAGTTCCATAATGCTCATTCATAATTAGCGAAATGCCGTATTTCAGCAGCAGTCAATCAAACCTGGCCTTGTTCTTGTTCTCACGGGAACCTAATCCTCGAGTCCCTTCTTTCCCCTTCCGTTTGCCTGGTTCATGGGCACATTCCATGAGCCGAACATCTAACAATAAATTGATGAGAAAATTAGGGCCGTTTTCCTGACGAACGTTTGAGACGGAACGTGATCCTCGGCGTGCAGAATACTCACAGCCACCGTGAAGTGGGCAGATCAGTAACTGGAGATGTGGTGGAGCGTCTCTGGGGACACGAATTCTCTAAAGGACCTTGGCAGCCCGGGTGGAAGCCTTACCTCGTATCATCGTTTAGAACAGAGTCAGATGCCATTGAAAAGGGAGGCAGGGCTGAGCTTTGGAGCATCATAGGAGACCTGTGCACCCGGGAGCCGTAGGCACATCTCGGATACAGAAGACACACCTCCCCACGTTCCCGGGATTTTTTTTTTTTTTTTCCCCCAGTAAGGTGCTGGATGGTGTGGCTTTTTAAAATGCGTTCTGTCTTTGTTGGAGGGAGGGTCAGACCACGCAGGAACATTTATGGCAATACAGACATAGGCATTAGATGGCTTCTCTATTCTCCTAAGATGCTTCCTTTGGGAAACTCATCTTGCTCTGCATGAAAATAAACAGCCCCTGGGGCACCTTGGGGGCTCAGTCGGTCAAGCAGCTGACTTGGGCTCAGGTCAGGATCTGAAGGTTGGTTCATGAGTTCGAGCCCCAGCGTCGGGCTCTGTGCTGACAGCTCAGAGCCTGGAGCCTGCTTCAGATTCTGTGTCTCCCTCTCTCTCCGTCCCTCCCCTGCTCGGTCTCTGTCTCTTTCTCTCTCTAAAAAATAAACAAACATTAAAAAACATTTTAAAAAAGAAAATAAACAGCCCCTGAAATAAATGCAAGCATTTAAAAGCCTCACAGTTTTGAGCTTCCACATGGAATTGAGCTTGAACAGCTTTACCGAAGGTTTTTCAGAACTAACTCTACAGGGTTAATCCTGGGTCTTTTATTTGTAGAGCACTGGTTTCAGACTCTTTTTTTTTTTTTTTTCAAATGTAATTGTCTCAGATAATTTACAAGAACGCATTGAGCTTCTCAACTGTAAAACAAAAAGGTCCATTTCTGCACTCGGGGTGAGCACCAGGCAGGTTGGCCAGAGCATCAGGAACATGGCACGGCATGGTTATTTCAAGGATTTTGGTATATTGAGCCTCATCTTCTAATTGAAAATCAGGCTTTTACCGGGCTGTTTACAATAATTCCTTATTAGTGTCAAACAACTTTCTTTGGAAGCTTTGGCTGTATGGCCTTAAACTTATGCCCGTGCAAATGCTGTGGATATTTAAGGCAAATCAATTCAGAGAGAAAGAAAGTAACCTCACTTTTCTGTCAATTATGTGGATGTGTAGGGCAAAATTATTTTAGATAGGAAATATCTAGATTCACCTTCCCTCAGTTCTTCACCATAAAATACCACCGTGGAATGGTAATTGCTATTCAGAAAAAGAAGTCTTTTATGATCCGATATATTTGGGAATCAGTGGGTTAAAAAAAGACCTAACAAGTCTTTTCATTGTAGAAATCCTTTGAGCCTTTAATATGCTAATGTTCACTGTGTTTCTACAGGAGGGGTATAGAATATGAAGTGTTTCCCAAACTGGGCGAAACACTTCATATTCATATGGTGACTTGGCCATAGAATTTTTTTCCCCAGGATACCTACCAGCGTTGTGTGAACTAGCCTGGGCCATGCACATGTAGATAACTACGTCATGACGGAGCTGTCCCCCAAGAGGGACACTCTTTTTCATTAGCCACCTGGCGTGGAGATGCTCCGTATTTGTTTATCTTGCCATTCTCTCTCCGCCTTTCCTCTGGCGGCCCCGCCAGATCAGAAAGTACGTTTCCAATGTAATGTCCCGTTTAGGCAGCTTAGTGAAATCACAATTTGCATTCAACAATCATGGAGGCTTTATTTTTGCCTTGGTAACATAGAAGGTGTTCTGAAATCTCACCAACTCTCACTCGGGAGATTTCCTCTGTGAGGAGCCTTTCGTCTGTTTTTATTTTTTATTTTTTCCCCAGACCACCTGCAATTTTAAGTTGTCTCCTGAGTGGTTGACTCCAGTCCTCTGCTCATCTTCCCTCACTGTGGGGAGAAAAGCTGGCTGAATAGAGAAAGAATCGCTGCATACTCACTGCACATTCTTGGCAGATAATTTGCTGCCATGTTTTATAAAACCAGGGACTGGATGTGCTTAAGAACATTTTATTAGATATTGCCGAGAGAGATAATAGTCTTATTATCCTGGTGACTTTTGAGACCATTCTGAATGCTGGTATTATTGAAAATGCAGTAATGAAGTCAACTCTCAAATCTAAGCTTGTGGATTGTCCACTTCAAACTGTGTCTTGCTGCCTCACTGCACCCACACCCTTTTGCGGGAATGTGTTTTTGGAATGCAAACTTGCATAACGTTAGATTGAGGGGGGGGGGAACACAATTAAGAAGATAATTTTTCTCTTTAATTTTGAGAGGGAAGTTGCACCACATACATACGATACAGAGACGAAGGGGAAGAATTTCCCATCTTGCACTGGTTTTCTGTGTATTACTTGGCTCTATCGGCACCAGTAATCCAGAGCTGATATAATCCCTCCTAAACAGCCAAATCATGTTTTCAAAAAAGCCAAGAATGTGTCCTTTATTTAAGCACTTTCTTGATAACATATCTCCTATGATGAGGAACATTTACTATGCAGTTAAGCTGGTAGAAACTCATACACTGGGATTTCTGGTCTTCTGATCTACACCCTTGAAACAAAGGGGTTTCCGGGCACACAGTACGCCATTAATTATAATTTTAAATGACTTTATTGATTGAAACATTAGTTTTGAACATATTTTACAACAATGGATATAACATACAGGTCATTTATAATTTTCATTATGTCTTATCTCATTCACATTATCTGAGGCATTGATAGTAGATGATTAGTTGATGGGCAGCAGAGAGTTCTGACTAGCTGCTTTCACCAATTACATATTGTTACTTGTATTTATTCCTGGCGTCAATATTAGTAACACGCATCTCCTAAAATTTGTAGAGAGTGGGATCGTTCAGTGATAGTATTTGGAATTTTTTATAACAGCTATCTTATAAGATGGAGGAACTCAAATACTGAAATGTTTATTTCTGGGATTAAGTTTTTGCCTTTGGATTTTCTCATGCATTATTACCGCTACTTATTTCATGCATGCATGTCCGGGACACATATTTGCAAATATCATGGTTCCTAGCAAATTGATGGGGTTAAATGAAGGAAATGCAGTTGAAGAATGATCTACCAAAAAAAAAGAAAATAACAAGGATGAAAATACAAAGTGCCGAGAGGCTGGAACAAATGGACAGTACGTAAGACCATACGCTCCTCGAGGTTGGAAGTTGCAGCGGCAGCATGGCTGGTGGTCACACACCCTCATCTCTGGGCATCAAGCTCTTCTTTGCATTATCTCGGTCACCTGGACTTGGAAGTGGCCATCCAGCTGCATTTCATGTTTGCAAAATCTGGTCAATCAATTGCCTTATTCGCTGAGGTTTGGGATCTCAGACTGAAACATCATCCAGGCTGTGGCAAGTCACTTTCTTGGAGGTCAGTTTTCAAAGGCACACCAGTACATTTCCAGTCTACATCTACAGTTACTCTTGGAGGAAGTACCTAGAGTAGATCCAGAAACCCAGTAAGAAGGGATGCTTCTTACTGTGAGTTGAGCCTTCTCTTGCTGTCCTTATAGTTGTTTGTTTGTTTGTTTGTTTGTTTGTTTGTTTTGGTCCACGGGGAGAAAGGGGGTGGGGTGGGAATGATGCTAGAAACCCAGGTGGCAATGTGAGAAGGAATGTCTATTTTCCTCTACAAAGAGAGGTAGAAAGTAGGCTCTTAGAAGTTAGAAGGCTCTAATATTTGCTGTCAGATGATGTTCTGCAAGCAAATCAGCCCCAGGTGGACCTGGCCTTGGGGCAGAAGGATCTTTGTTTTGCTTTTCTCTCACTGCAGCTGAGTTCTGATGAAAGCCAAGAGAGAGACAAATTGAAAAGTATGAAACAAGGGCTTAGAGATTCACTGATGCTGCACTCTGTGTCCTCTGTTAAGGTCCAGTGCCCTCTGAGCACGTCTTCATCATTTGGTGCATGTCCAATGAGAGATATTTAACTCAAAGAGAAGCAGGCAGACTACTGACTGAAGTGGACTCTGCCAGTTGGCCTACCTTGAAAGCCTAGAGTGGATTGGCTTCAGATGGATGACTTATGCAGTTTTTCAAAAGGGTGTCCAACTCCAACTGGTTGGGGATCCAACTCAGTGACTTCAAATCAGCCAGAAAGGGTGGGGAGGCTTCTCTGCATCTGTAACTGCTGATTGAGCAATCAAGAACCAGGAGTCTGGTTGATGGTGTGGTTAATATAGACAACGGGCATTTGTGTCTGGGGGAAGAGAGCATTGCTATTTGAGATGAAGCCCAGTGGTTGGACTTTCCCCCGGATTCCACAAAAACAATAGTCTGAATGTATTTCTTTTTCACAAACATGCCTTCCAGTGTCCTAGAAACAGGTATAGACTCATGCAGATTAATTTGGCATAGTACGGCAAATTGCTGCTCTGAGATATATTTTGAAATTACTTCCTAGCTCAGTCTAATGGCTAGAATCAAATAAAACAGAAAAATAGGGTTACAGAGATTGTTTTATAAATCAGATAAAGCTTCGTGTTACCTACCATTGGAACTGGATGCATTTTTGTGCAAGCAGTGTAAGGGTTGTTCATGTAATATTTTCATTATTTCCAGCAAGAGTGAAACAAAATAGAAACAAGTCCATTGAATTTGGCCACCATTAACTACCATTAACTGTAATTTTTCCTGACAAGCTCTCTCTCATCTGATGATGAGTGAAACATTGGGAAAAGTCCCCTGAAAAATTGCATAAATGCTAACGAAATATGCCCTCGTATTTTAAGTGTCCCCAGTTCAGATGTTTAAAATGGAACAATTTATAAGGTGTTAGCAGCCAGGACTCCATCTTGTTTTAAATAAATTTATTTTTCTATTTCTTGTGAGACTCTACCTCACTGTGGGAAGACTCCTGACATTTCACTGCACCAAGCAGGTCACAAATGGCATAACGTGAAGTAACATTATTAGGGAACTGAAGAAAATGATATAGCAATAATGCGTCTTACAGTAAAATTTGATAGTTCTCTAAAGATCAATGAGTGTGTTTGTTTACTTTGAAGTGAAAAGACAAAGGCATCCTAATGGAATCCAGAGAAACACCCGAATGAAAGGAATCTTTGCCAGATGAAATGCTCAGCTTTCCCAGTCTTCAGTGAATTCAGAAAATATAGCATGCACTTTGCAGTAGGAAGAAATAGCCTAGGACTGTCTGATGACATGTCATTCATTATTGAGCTACCCTGGAATGCATGGAAGTACTCTCTTGGCCACACAGAATAAAACAAGCTTCAAGTCGCAAGGGTCTTGTCCTGTCCCAAACATTGATGGAAAGGGCACTTTATAAAAGGAGAAAGAAACAGCGGGGCCACCTTCATTTGCATCACCAAACGCTAATGATGGAGGCGCTTTTATGGACACGCTGTGTACACAGAATAGGTTCAATTAAAAAGAAGCTATTTTACACTGGCCTTTACCCCACCAGGATTTTAAAAAGAAAAGAAAAGAAAGAAGACACAACAAAGACCAATTTATCTGGGTAACAATACGTTACTTTAAAACAAATGAGACAGAGCATGGTCTCTCCCATGGTTTTCTCTTTGCCTGCTTCCCTTCGCAACCGGTCCACATCTTAGACTTCACGAGGACATATGTTTATCAAAATAAGGTAAATGTAAGTGACGATTAGGGTATGCCGGAACAGAATGGCTGATCCTACTAAGAACAGGATTCAGAACTTATGAGTTTAAAATCAAGCTGCATTAAGCAGGCACCGAACATGAATTGTCATCTGATATTTCTGGCCTTGAAAAAAGGAGTTGGGGGTTTGAGTTCAATGCCTATGGACAGATGTTCCACAGACAAAAAACGAGGCTCTTAATTGGCACTAATTAGCACCCTGGTTGGCAGGGAGGGATTGACAAGGTTATTTCTATGGCACCCTCCCCCCTGCCACCGACTCCCAGAGCTGTTCTTTCCAGGACAAGGGGAGGGCAACGTAGGTAAACTCCTGCTCTTAGCCTTCAAGGATTATTTGTGTCCCCAAACAAAGAGAGGCTTCGCATTTCTAAGCTGTCAACTTAGTGAGATTCTTTGCCGAAGATGTACATTGGCTTTTATTTTTAATTAAATAAAGTGTAATTAGTAGGAAACAATCAATACAGTAGAGTGACAGGCACTTTTTTTGTTGGTCTGTTTGTCCCTGCTTAAAGAAGCAGAAGCAAAAGGAAAAAAAAAAAAAAAAAAGAACAAGAAGCTGTATTAAAGGATGAGAAAAACAATCGCAGCACATTCTAGATGTTCACACTCTCATAGAGCATAGGTGGTATGTGTGGTACATGAATTCGCTGCTCTGCCTCTAATCTCCACCATCTGTGAAATGGGAAGAGGCACCAGCCTTGTGAGAGGGCTCAAGTACTGCCGGAACTAGGGAGCGTGCGAAGTGAGCATGTGATGAAGGAGCCTGTGGCTGCATTCTAATACATCTTAAGCAAAGCTATGTGGAAATATGCTTTAAGTTTCTGCAAATGCTCCTCACTCTATAATTGCAAGCTTGGGAATTATGCAAAAGTAGTTATTTTTGCATTTATTCAATTTAGTGCTAATAAGGAGCTCAAAGAATGGATTAAAGCCATTTTTAGGAACACGACAGATTCTCGTATGCTGTAGCATGATGGTGTACATTTCTGAAGAGCTAGAGAGGGTGGTAAATCTAGATTAAGCCCTTATTTTCTCCCAGGAAGACTAAGGGATTAGATCTCCCAAACAAAACAGACCCGAGAATTTCTATCAATAAGACTCACAGGTGTGAGAAATCATACATGGGGTTGGGGCAGTCAGATGTCAGGCTGCTTAGAAGCGGAGCCTGATCTGGGTATTCCCTGAGAACGCACTCTAAGGAAGAGGAACCTTCCAAGGAAGTGAAGAGAACAGGACACGGCAGGGAGAGAGAGCCAAGCAAGCTGGTGGTCTCGACTGGAGCCTGGCTTTAGCCTAGCCCCACGGGGAGTCCCTTTGTCTCTTGCCAGCCAGTCTTAGATAGGGGCTTCGTATCCAGGAGCACGGTGGATCTGTTTATGCCAAGGGCAGCCCTCTGGGGGACAGGGATGTGGGAAGGCCCTCCAAGCCAGGGCCTCAGGCTGGGAGAGCCAGGTAGCTCGCTCCCAAGGCAGGGCCTTTTGGTTACTGAGAAGCTTTCCGAAGAGCGAGATTTTATTGAGCAGAATGAAGTCCATCCCTAATAGCCTTTAATGGGCGGTGCCAGTATGCGTAGAGAGGAGCCAAATGGCATTTTCTTTCGTGTGAACAGTCTCATTTGAAGTACAAAAAGGCAACACCCATGTGAACTTGGGTTCTTACTTGTTTCTATGCTCTAGAAACCTAGGAATTGTTAGTTCTGCAAACAAGCTCTTCTCTTTCCTACCTGTCCATCATTCCGTGGGCTTCACATGGCATGCTTCCTGCAGCAGTGCCATTGAGTCCTCTCTCAGGATTGCCCACAAACATGGGTGAGGCCTTCCAGAACACCGGAGCATCCCGGTGAGAGGTCACTGCGCCCGCTATATAAATACCCCCATTCCAAGAGCAAAGCTTCTCTGATTTCCCAGCCACATCCTAGCGCGTAGGGCCTGCACTCCTCTCGGCTTTCACTAGTGCGGCCCCCCCCTCGAGGTGCGTTTCTTGTCCCTGAGTGCACACGCACATGCCCTCAGCGCCCTTTTCCCACTTTCTCACCAAGAGCACCTGGCGAGGTGTCGCACTTTCAGGTTCCGTGTGTTGCCCTGATACTCCACAGTGCTGGCTGCCCCTCAAAACAACCTCCTCCAGATGCCCCAGGCCCCCGTCCCCTCGCGGCCACACTGCTCTACAGACCCCAGGCAGCCCAGGCATGATTTTCTGAGACTGTGGCCTCTGCTGCCCTGGAAAGATCTTAATAAGGAGAACTGTGTGGCCAGAGTTGTGCTTTAGAAAGATCCCTGTGGCCCAGATGAGAGATGCTGAAGGCTCGAAATAAGGTGAGAGGGCAGACTGGCAAGGACGGCCTGTGGTCGCCTCAAGAGAAGTGGATGACTGACAAGATGATAGGAAGCATAGGGTAGAAATCTTAAAATAATCCAAAGCTGCCTTGCTTGGAAGTTTGGGTAGAGTGTGACTCTGTAGAGAGATGCAAAACGAAAGCGGAAACGTGAAGTACCAGTTCACGCTACAGTGTGGGATGGACCTCGAGAACGTCATGTGCGGTGAAAGAAGCCAGACACCAAAGGCCACGTGTTGAATGATCCCTTTTATATGCAATGCCCAGAGTAGGCAAATCCATAGAGACAGAAAGCAGATTAGAGGTTGCCTGGGGCTGGAGGAGAGTCCGGGACTAGGAAGTGATGGCCATGTAGTACGAAGTTGCTTTTTGGAGCAAGGAAAATGCCCTGGAACTAGGGATGGGTGATTGCTGCACAGCATTGTGAGTGTATGAAAAAGCATGGACTAGACCCACTTTAAAATGGTAAATCTTATGCATGTTTTACTACAATAATATATAGACAGACAGATAGATAGACCATAAAGTGAATGGATGGATAGATACTTAAGTGAAACAAACCAGGAGGAGGGGCAAGCTAGAGATGATTCGTTCAGTTTTGTTTTCTTAGGCTTGTGGCATTTGGGAGATGTGGTGGTAGACTGTCTAGAGCTCATGGGAATGTTCTGGACTGAAGACGTAGAGGTGGGGATCAGGAGAGTGGATGATGTCACCCAGAAAGAGTGGAAACGCAAAAAGATCGAGGGGAAGGGAGCCATTTGCAGGCAGGTGGACAGGGGAGGAAAATTAAGTCTGTACCCCCTCTCTGAACTCCTTATGTTGGGAGACATAAGCCCCATTAATGGCCATGCCTCCGGCATCAGCATTTATCTTGCATTCTGGCCTTTTCCTCTATGTCATACTCTCTGGCATTTGACCCCTCATGCTGTGTGACTCAAGTTTTGCTTTGAGGTCTTCTGTCCAGTATGTGCCAACAGGGTGACATTTTAAGCTCTCTAAGTGGACAAAAATCATGGTACAGCAATGTTTTTGTTCTAAAATATCACATATTTAACATATTTAAAGAGTTTCAATCTGCCTTCAGATGGCAATATCTTAAACAGGGTAAAAACTGACATGGGGTTTAGTGGAGTTTGGCTTTGGAGATATTTTAACTCACGAGGCTCAGTTATTTGGGGGCACCTGGGTGGCTCAGTCGGTTGAGCGTCTGACTCTTGATTTCAGCTCAGGTCATGATCCCAGGGTCGTGGGAGCAAGCCCCACCTCAAGCTCCATGCTCAGCGTGGAGCCTGCTTAACATTCTCTCTCTCTGACTCTCTCCCCCTCTGTCTCTCTCTCTTCCCCTCCCTCCCCCACTGGCATGCTCTCTCTCTAAAATAAAAATTTGGGGCGCCTGGGTGGCTCAGTCGGTTGAGCGTCCGGCTTCGGCTCAGGTCATGATCTCACGGTTCGTGGGTTCGAGCCCCGCGTCGGGCTCTGTGCTGACACCGAGCTCAGAGCCTGGAGCCTGCTTCCGATTCTGTATCTCCCTCTCTCTCTGACCCTCCCCTGCTCGCGCCGTCTCTCTCTGTCTCCCAAAAATAGATAAAAAAAACACACACACACACACAAAATCTTTTTAAATAAAAATTTAAAAAGAAGCTTGGTTAATTTCTACTTTAGCGAATTGGTCCCTGGGACACTCTCTGTCATCACTTTAGATGATATTTTCTATTAGCAAACATGTTTCTGTCCTACCCCTAAATGTTTCCTTCCCTGGGTCATTAGATGGTGAGGCAAGTCTATAAAGAGACAGCAGTTGGGAGTGTGAATGCATTTCCCCCAATCCACATACTTGGGGGCTCTGAGGAAGTGGGGCAAAGCCCTGTGGTAGCTTCTTGGGGCTGCCGTAACAAGGCTTCACAAACTGGGAAGGCTTAGGACAACAGAAATGTATTGTCTCCCAGTTCTGGAGACCTGAAATCCAAGGTCAGTGTGTTGGTGGGGTTGGTTCCTTCTCAGGACTGTGAGGGAAGGCCTCTCTCCCTGGCTCGTAGATGATGGTCTTCCTGCGTCTTCACACTGTCTTCCCTCTATGTGTCTCTGTGTCCACATTCCCCCTTTTTATAAAGACACCAGTCGTGTTGATTAGGACCCACCCTATTTATCTCACTCTAATTTGGTTACTTCTGTAAAGACCCTCTCTCCAAACTCCAAATGAATTGGAGTTAACCCATAACGAGCCTGGTTCCTGAATTTGCCTTTTCTGAACGGCAGCCATTCTAAAGACCTTTGCTGAACCTGTTCCCTCACATGGCCATAGCGGTCCATGGCTCAGTTCATCTGTTCCATCCCAGACAGTGGAATTTGGGGGCATGAAATCTGCCCCCCTGGGAGCTCACTTCTTCTCCACTCTCTCAGAATGACATGGAGGTAGGGAGCTGACTCAGGAGACATCTGCAAGCAGTCATTTCCAGATAACATTGTTACTGCAATTACCAAGCTAAGAAGAGCCTGCTCAACCACTCCTTGGGCAATTGATAAAGTAAATAGGGGAAGAAAACCCAACAGATTTTCTTTTTCCTGTGGAGACAGACTGTTTGTAGGAAGCAGCCCCCACATTCTGTGTAAGCAGGTCTGCCGTGGGTTTCCCCGACGTCCTTAACCGAGCCCAGCTTCTGACCAGCCTGTTTTCCCGTGGTAGTTTGTTCTTGGGCTTTGTGGTGGGACTTTATGCCAAGAGAGCCCACTGGAGACCAAGAGACAGGCCACGCTGTTGTCCCACATTCCCTCTTCACTAAATCACAGGGTTTTTGTTTTTGTTTTTTTCTGAGGGAAGGTGGCTATCGTGAAGCTGTCAAACTGAGGCAAGTTCAATGGGCTGAAGTGAAGGCGCCCATTAACAATAGCAGCTATCTCTGTCAGACGCAAGCACCACAGACAGTTACAAGGCAATTTGGCCCTGATAGGTGGGCGATTAAAAATAACAAAAGGCAAGAAGAAGGAGAGGGGAGAACGCCTATTACTCCATGGGCTGGAATCCAAGAAGGCAGCCAAAGATTCCACACTTGAACCTGGCCCCCAGTTAAGTGTGGCGGGCCCTGGGGATGGGGCATCTTCTTGGAACCAGCCCCAGGGGCTTCCCTGGGTTGGGTCCAGGGCAGGGGGGGATGGAGGGTGGGCAGGCCAGGTGTGTGTCTTGTCCCTCACGCTGGTGACTGGAGCCTGAGTGTGGACGTTCTTCGTGGTGTCACATCTCAGACTGTGAAGAGGAGACGTGGACAGCCAGAGGATGGTTCAAGGGAACTTCTCTCTGTGCTCAGGGGAACCCCAATTTAAATTGGATCTGTGATCTAACATTTGCATTTAGATCACAGAGCGGCCTCCCAGCCTAGGGCCCTGATAGGAGTCCCACGTGGCAGGGGCTGGAAAATCGATTCGCTGCCGAGCACCAGGCCCGGCTCTGGCTCAACAGAGGGGAATCTGCTGCACACCTGGGTGGCCTGCTGCGGCCATCAGACCAGCAAGAAGGAGCTCCTTTCCCCAACCTGGAGACGGGGAGGAGATTCGGTCCCACGTTCCCTGTGCTTAATGAATCGCTTTGTAAAAGGATCGGCCCAGGGCCAACTCCACATCCTCATCCCAGCTTTTCTGTCCTTTAACCCCTAAACTGTGAGCCTCCTTCCATCAGTCCTGACATCCGCTTACATCAACTCAGCCCAGTTGTCAGCCCACATTAAACATGCGCCTGCCTGTGGGTTTTCCGGGGCTTGGGGGGTGGGGAGGAGACAGGAGCTTCTGCATGGACGGATGCCTGTCTTTCCTAGCCTCAGGTTTGGAAGTTCTGAAGTCAAGGAGGGGTAGAGCATCTCTGCTGAAGGGTCCTTGGCTTGGTATCTGCCCCCTGCAGACCGCTGTCCCTTTAATGCAATGCTTTGTCGCTCCTGGAGAAGACAAAGCCCCTTTCCCTTGGTACAGCTTCTGCTGGCTATATCAATTGCAGTTTTAATGTAGGAAAAATGGAGGGTGAGGAGGACTGTGTTGGGGGTGGGAGGGAATAGCTCTTTTTCTGTCAGCATCTTTCTCCATAGGTGTGAGGAGGAACGAGTGTGAGACCTTCTGCCTATCTCTGTCACGCAGGGCAGTACGTGGAGGGCTCAGGGACACAGGCTCTGGCATCAGGCAGGTGTGTGTGCGTCATCCCAGCTCACGCTCTCCCACTTGGTCAGCTGTGTGCCTTTTTTAAAATAACAGCTTTATTGAGATTCAGATACCATAAAATTCACCCTTTTAAAGTACACAATTCCGTGGTTTTTAGTCGTCACAGAGTGGCGCAACCGTCACTTCTCTCTCGAGTTCCGGAGCATTTTCATCACCCCTAAGAATCCCCGTGCCATTAGCAGTCATTCCCCATTCCTCCTCACCCCAGCCCCTGGTGACTAGTACTCACTCTCCTTCGTGTCTCTATGGATTTGCCTGTTTGAGACCTTTCATATAAATGGAATCATTTAATTTGTGGCCTTTTGTGTCTGGCTGCTTTCCCCCTAGCATCATGATTTCAGTGCCTGTCCAGGCTGTAGCACGGACCAGTACTTCACCCCTTTTCATGGCTGAATAATATTCCAGTATGGATTGACCACATCCTATCATTTCACTGTTGGATTTCCAGGCTTCTTCATATGTTGCGGATACTAACTCTCATCAGATATATGACTTGCAAGTATATCCCCCCACCCTAGGGACACTCTTCTTGACGTTTCTGAGCCTGAGTTTCCTTGCCTAAAAACAGAAAAAATACAAGTACAACCTCCCAGATTTCTTGGAAAGAGTCAATGAAGTGATCCATTGGCGCATACAGCCAAGTGAATGTCTGGCATAGGTTAGGCTTACCTGAATGAGTATTGGCTGACTTCGATTCATTGTGAGACAGGGGCAGGGTTTGAGCCCTCAAGTCATAATTATACAGCTGACAGGTGTTACATGAAAGGTTCAAAGTGCTTTGATTGGGCTAACGTGTTATTCCTAGGATGACTGGACCAGTATTGGGGGGAGGGATTACATTTGTGTTCTGAATGTATTTTATAGTTCTAGAAATGAGATAATACCTACTGGCCAGTATTGGGATCTGCCACTCTCCATATATCTATATTTATAGCTCTCCCTGTTTCTCTCTCCATCTAGACAGCTAGTTACCCACCTATCACCAATGCGACTCTATGAATAACTGGACAGAAAAATAGCTTAGTGTTGGGGCAGGATTGGCACTTTCTTACCTAAAGCCAAATCATGAAAGAATTCTTTCCAATTTTCTATGATGTTGACCCACTGTATGTAAAACCTGCTCTGATGGCTCTCTAGTGTTCTTAAACTACTTTTTTTTTTTTTTTTGACCAGAGACCAGTGATTTCCTCTGCAGTGATTCTTGTAATGCTGCTTCTGAATGAGTTACTCTAAGAACTGGTCTCCAAGTCATCCTAATATCAGTAATAATAGAAGTAGTAGCATTTATTAAGCACTCACCCTCACACTCTTTTTGCATGGTATTTAAGTTACTCTCCCCCAAAAGCAAGCAAAGTAGGAATCGGCAGCCTCCTTCTAGAGATAGAAAATGGAGGCTCAGAGAGGTCAACCAGTTGGCCTAGATTTGCACAGCTAGTGAAAGCAAGAGCCCAGACTGGACCTCTAGTCCATCCAACTTCCAAGTCTTCACTCTTGCCTTTATATCGTGTCATCTCTTAGGAGATTGGATTTTCCAGAGCCCTGAATCATTAGGCACCTGGGTTGTTTCTGTGTTTCAGAATTAGCAAACCAATCACTTCTGATCCATCAAGGAATGGTAGTACATAACAACTGAGATCTGTGTGCCATCACTTGTCAGCAGCGGGCTCTCCCTATTTTGAGAATCCTCCTCTCTCAGAAATCTAGCTCTTCTTGGGGAGTCAAGGGCAGTGCTAAGGTGATGGCCTTACATGTATTCGACAGGGTCACGGGGCTAGGAAACACCCGCGATGTGTTGGTGAGCCACCATGAATTCATTTGCGCCGAGTTAAAGTTTGGAGAGAGATGGCCAAAATGACTCAACATGGCTGGCTTTCTGCATCAATGTGATTGTGCCATGTGCTGTAATTTATAGTGTAAACAAGTTTTCTGCGAAAGCTAAATATATCATGCAACTCATTTAACATGCACAGAAGGAGCCGTTAAATTATTTCAGTCCCATTACTCAAAATGTTCAGAAAATTCCTCTGTATTAGAGCCAGTGCAGGATTGGCTCTGCAGCCAAGTACATCAACATAAATGCTGAATTCCTGGGGGAGATGCATGTTACTTAGGGAAAATATATGCCCAGACATTGTGGAGCCCCTTCTAAAACAATTCTCATTTTGTTCAAACAATGGGATCAAATTTTCAATCACGTTACCCAGCATCTCTGCATTTGTAAGGCTTGCAGGCAGACGTGAAGGTCAATAAATTGGTGATGTATTTTTAAAAGATTAATACTTTCTGAAATGTGGAAGTGGAAACTGAGGTTTTGCGTGTTACTTGCTAATTTTGTCTTTACCTACATGGAAAGAATCTCTGGTGGTAACCATATGTGATGCCTCAAAACTGTTTAAATTGGAGTAATTATCAGAACAAATGGTGTCATTGGATGATATTAGTCTGTTTGTGTTCCTTCTGTCTACCCAGTGAATCGACATTGATAGAGAGTTTTAGAAACATTTGAAGCATAGTCATCTGTGGTTCCATTTTTATTTTAAAATGTGTTTAAAAATGGATCTAACCTTCCCACCTACCTCAAACATACCTTTAGATCGACAGTTTTCCATTAAGTATTCCTTATCCAGAAAGGATGTACCCCTTCTCTACCTAGTCTTTGAAGGGTCTGGATCAGGAATGGGTATGAAATTTTATCCAGTGTATTTTTGGCATCTATTAAGATGATCATATGGTTTGTCTCATTTTATTTGTTGAGGACGTGATGTAGCATGCTCATGGATTTCTCAGTATCAAGCTGTTCATGCACTCCTGGAATCTGGTAGATTCATATTTAATGATCAATGTGTAGTCCAGTTGCATTTTATGTAGATGTGAATTTTCCAGACTTGAAAACGTTGATATAACGATAAAGACTCTGTACTGAAAAGCTTGTTCCACTTCTGACATGCAAAAGCTGTAGGTAGCAAAGGTACAGTTCTTTTCCTTTTTGCTTTAACTCGAGGACACATTTCTCTAGTTTTTCTTGTTTTCAAATAAAATGACATCTACTCAGGACCGTCTAGGCTGAACTGTCTTGAGCCAGTAATCACAAGAGATGATAACGATTGGGTGATCTCTGTGTGCTAGGGACTTGAAGTTGGGTTATTTCACTTAATAATTACAGAATCCTATCAGGTGCTGCTATTATGATCCCTTGTTCACCCAGGTGCTGGGAAGTTCAAGGAAATTGGTCCAAGGTGACACAGCTGCAGGGAGTGAGGGTCTGCAGAGAAGGCTCAATCTCTACTCTGAGATTCACTGTGCTCCTGAGTCACACACAAGTCAACTGGCTTTGCTAAGACGAAAGTTGCTACCTCCCAGGACTCTGAATAGTGACCAGTTCTTGCAGATGTGTTTCCCTGGACTTGAGCTATGGCCAACTTAGCTCACATTTATCGCTCATAGCAGAGGAACAAGTCCATTAGGTGTTGTTATGCTTATGGTAGTGATACCCCCAGCCTTAGTTAGAACTTAAATGTGGGCAGCATGTTTGACGCAGAACATTGGTAAATGAGTATGTTCCCGTGGCACCAGAATCTGAAAAGCAGGTGCTGTAAGGAGCAGTTATCCATGGACTGGGATGTCTGGTGGTCTAGGGGAATAACCCTGCCCAGCACCACAGACACCCTGAAGGTATCCAACCAGGCCATGTAGGTTGAGGCTTGAACCACAGCTAATCTGAGTCTTGGCAGAACACTTAGTGATCCTCCCAGAACAGGAGAGGGCAGGACAATCTTACAGTGTACTTCAAGCCCATCGGCCGCTCACCCCCCCCGTCTCTTCTGGGAGGCTGTCATGAGACCATTTCCCATCACCTCCCAAGTTCTGATGAGATATGGAACATTCTGTCCTACCCCCCACCACACCCCCCGCAGAATAGACCTGCAGGCTATAAAACCCCTTCACTGAAACCAGGAATGAGCTCCTCTATAACAGAATATCCCACAACTTGCTCTGCAGTCACAGGGCACCTTTTGTTTTGCTGTCGTCTTTTCTGGTGTGTGGGACAAGGAGCAGGGGGAGCTGGCACCTTTTGCAAGTCTTCCTTTCTTTCGTTATGTAAGTACTAACCTGTCTGGATCTAAAAGTGAGTCTCTGTAGCTTCACCAGTTGAATCACTCAGGCCTTAACCTTGGCCTTGCCCTGGCGCGCGCGCGCGCGCGCGTGTGTGTGTGTGTGTGTGTGTGTGTGTGTGAGTGACAGGTGGTACCCAAGCTTACCTGATGGTGTGCTCACAGGGCCCTGAGCTCCACGTGCCCAAGAAAGCCTTTCTAGCTCTAGCACTTTATAAGGCTGAAACACCATCAATGTGGGCTATGAGACCATTCCTCCTTCTGCCCCAAGCAAAAGTGTGTGGGGAGGAGGTGGGGGGGGGGTCCTTCTCATGCAACAGATAGAGCTGAGCCTAGAAATCAGGCGGGATTTTCATAAAAAATGGAGCAACATCACCTGTCGACATTTTAGTTGGGCCGAAATTGCCAGATGTGACCACTTTGCTTAAACAATCTGAAGGAACACGTGAATTCTTTATGCATCAGCGTAAAGGAAATCCTATCTGCTATGTCAATTCAGGTAAGCAGCCCTTTGGGGCAGCCTTTCTCACAAAACGGGTTGGAGGAAGAGTTCAAAGCACTCCGAGCTAAAGAAGTGCTGTGTTCGCAGCAGCCGAGAATTCGCAGTGTCTCAGATGTAAGAATTGGTCCTTGCCCCCACGGAGTTTAATGTGAGGCCCAGTGGCTGTCAGCAGGCACAGTTTGTAGTGCACTTAACAGCAACTTAATATTTCAGTTGTTTTGAAGATTTTCCATAGATAGAGATTAACGGACCAGCTCAATAAAGGAGTTCTTTACTTAATCCTTTAACAATTAGGAGCTGATGTAGAGAGATAAGTAATGAAGTATCCTCTGTGATTGGGGGGTACTTTGGAGGTAACCGCAGGGGATGTTTTTCTCTCTAATCAGCTATGGTTGCTCTCAGACGCTGAAGGAAGGCTGAAAGGGACAACCCCAAATGGAAGGCTTCATGGTGAGAAGTTGGCATTTCCTCATCAGATGGGAGCAGAGCTCACCAGGTGTGTCTTCAGAAAGAAAAGTTGAGGAGTAGAGATGCCCCTGCCCAGTAGCTGAGGCCCGAGTGCAGATTCAGAGCCTGCGGAGAATGCAGGGACATCCATCAATATAAAGAGGCAGCCTAGTGGAGGGCGTGTGTGCGTGCGTGCGTGCTTTGGGCTTTGGTAGGTAGAACTTGTGATATAAATTCAGTGGCCTCTCAGAGTGCTAAGAAGACTTTGGATGTCACGATCGTCAGTGTCCCAATTCAGTTGATTCTAATTGTGACACGTTTCTAGAATCTGGTCCCTTCTCTTCTCCATCCTCACCGTCTCTGCCCTGGCCTGGGCTGCCACCCTCTACCACCTGGGCCACTCCAGTGGTGATCTAACTGGTTTTCCTGACATCTCCTTCTTCTAGGCACTCTTTGCTCTCAGAGAGCTCTACTTCTCACCTTCTGTGCTCCCTCCATGCCTCCCCACCCCCACTGAAAAAATTGGTTGCCCCCCTCCCCATTTTTAGAAAAAGGCGTGGCCCAGTCTCACCCTAACCTACCTCCTTAGACTCCTCCCTTTTCAGTAACACGTGTCTACACATAGTATATTCGAGCCAAACCAAGTGGCCCACTCTTCTAGAAACGTCAAGTCTTTTGGTACCTCTGTCCATTCTCCTTGGGCTTTTCTCCTTTCTGACTCCTCTGGCAGTTCATTCTGCCTTCGGGGCATTGCTGGAAGGCCAGTGCTTCTGTGTAGGCTTCACCAGCCTCTCTGGGGAGATGTAGACATTCCTCCCTCCGTCCACGCCTGGAACATTGAGTTGCAACATTGTCATTATTTGCTGATGAAGTCTTTGTCCTTGCAAAAGGGCCAGCTTTTGGGGGAAGGGACCACGTCATACTCCTAGTTGCTTCCCTGTGACTATGTTTCAGACACAGTCACAGCAAGTAATAATGATAGTAACTGTATTGATTGACTGCTTACCAACCATTTTACGTACATGATCTCATTTAATCCTCATACCAACACTCTGAAATAGGTACTATTATTGGCCCCATTCTTACAGATTAGAACACTGAAGCTATAATAACTCCCTGAAGTCCACACTTGGTAAGTTTTAGACCTGGAGTTCAAATTAGCAGAGCCCAGCTCCACAACCTGTTTACCCCACAAATATCAGGCCCAGTAAATGGTCTTGAGTGAACCCCTATTAATCCACTTGGATGACTCTCTGTTGCCCAGTATGACTCAAAGAAAGTTTGTTCACGATGACTTATACAGTCCTACTGAAGAGCATAATGACGAATGTCAAGATCCCCACTTGGGATATATATATATATTTTTTTTTAAGACAAAAGATTCTCTTTTCTCCTTTGGAATTATCCCAGCATTTGTTTTTAGGTCCAGGTGGGTCCTGGTCTTCTCTGGGGAAAATCCACTCTTCGATGTTTTTACACCCACACCCCTGAAAAATGATAGTGTAGCATTATGGTGTGTGCAACATTATTGAAAGCCATCGGCATTCTATTAGGCAATTTGTCATTTGCATGATAACATTGAGTTTCCCGCATCAGGAGAAAATTATATAACCCAGAGAAATATACCAAGAAAATGAAAATCAAATTCAAAATAATGACCATGGAGCAGAAAATTGGTATTGTGCTGAATTTATGTGATCAATTCTAAGGAAGTCCAAGGTTGAAGAGGTGGCAGTTTGATACAAGTCAATAGTCATATATATCAAGGCGCACACTGTTAGCTTTGGCTTATGTATGCAATATAGATATAAATCCATACATACCACCTGTACCTCTAGAAAAAGGATATTTGTTCTTTTCTTTTTTCCTGCCATTGCCTTTTATGTACTCAGCGCTCTGCCCACCCAGACTGTTGGGCATTTCCTGGATCTTCAAGTTACATATTATTTTATTCCCATTGCACAGAGGAGTAAACTGAGGTTCAGAGAGGTGAAGTAACTAAAATTTATCTAATTAAATTCTTTGAAATATCCTTGGAGCCAGAATTACCCCCCAAATAAGACTTGAGTAGATGAGTTGTTTTCACACTATGTTCCTCTAATCCCAGGGTGCTCCAGACACCATCACCCCCCCAACCCAAAACCCAACTGGGACCAAAGCAGCACTACTTTAATCTCTTTTTTTCATTTGGAGTTCCTTATAAGATTTCATTGAGCAGGGGGAAGGGTTTAAGAGAGTTTGAAAAACATTGGCTTAACACGGGGGGTCAGCAAACTTTTGTCTGTGAATGCCCAGATAGTAAATATTCCAGGTTCTGGGGGCCATATGTTCTCCATTACAGTGACCAAATCCAGCCATGGTAGCACAAAAGCATAGCCAATATGCAGATGAATGGGCATGGCTGGGTTCCAGTATGACTTTATTTATGGATAATGAAATTTGAATTCCATGTAATTTTCATATGTCATGAAATATCATTCCTCTTTTGATTTTGTTTTTCTCAACTATTTAAAAATGTGAACACCATTCTTAACTCATGGGCAGTTTAAGAATGGAGGGAGGGCTGGTTTGGACTGAGGGTCTCAGTTTGCCAACCCCTAGACTGTATCCTTCCTAAAGGAACCCCCGGCTCTCTTTCTAAGGAACCAGAATAACTTTACCAGGTGCTCATTTTATGAACCCCCCTTCTCTGATCTGCATGGCAGGGAGCATGATCTAGTTTAGACCCAGGCTGTGGGCACTGGGCTAATGGACCCCACCCAATAGGTCTTAGGAGATGTATCCCTATAGCGTATAGTCTAGATCTTCAAACTGTTTGGCCCTGCGTTGACCCTCAGACTGTGCTTTTCCAGGATTCCCAGCGGGGTGGTCATGGAATCAGACTTTTAAGTTAAAACCTTGAGAAAATTAAATGCAGCTTCTCCCAAGAAAGAAGCCTGAACACCCTTACCTCAGGGAAACAGAATGAGTGCTTTGAAAAATATCACTGCCTCTTCCTCATCGCCTGCCTTGCTTACCAACAAATGATTCAGTGCTGCAGAGCCTACAGAGCACTAGGTAGGAAAATATATAATTCCCCGAGTAATTCTAAACCAGTCATGTTTCATTCCTCCCAGCCTACTTTATGAAGAGAAAATGCCCTTTAAGGAGTCAATAGGGCTAAGTTACTATTTCTAGAAGAGGGCCCACAGTAAGATGGCTCCTAATTTTTGTGTAGAGCTTAAAACCTGAGTGAAACGGTACCCCTGCTCCCCACCTCCATCCCCACCTCTGCCACTGCACATCGTGGACAGCCGCACTGGCTCTATCTCCAACACCGTTCCAAGTGCAGGTTCCCAGTGTGGACTGTAGAGGGCGAGACTCAGACTACCAGATGGAAGCTACAAGAAAGCAGAGGGCAGTTCCTAACCGGCAGAACTTTCTAACAGTCAAAGCTCTTGAATAATAGGAGGGCATTGCCTGCTGCCCATCCGACCACGGCTTATGGTCACGTGGTAGGCAAGGCGAAATACGTAACCTTTACAGTCACTTCCAACTGTAAGAGCCAGGGTCTATCTGAGTGTCTGTCAGTCACCAGCATTGCAGCTATTTCCACGGATACTGGGAAGCTGGAATCCAGCCAGTAACAAGTGGTCCTCCTGACAAGCTGTCTGCCCAGAGGGGTACCATTGTGTAATTCAGAAAAAGGCACAACGTAGGTTTGCAACCTGTATGTTCAGGGTTCTGAAGGTTGCTTCTGAGCAAGGATTCTGGATCAACTAAACAGCCTCTGAAGCCCCAGCCTTTTGTTGTTTTAAGTTAGTTTATTTACTATGAGAGAGAGACAGAGAGGCAGAGAGAGAGAAGGAAAGAAAGAATGCCAAGCGGTCTCCGTGCTGCATTATCAGCATGGAGCCCGACAACTGTGAGATCATGAGCTGAGCCAAAATCCAGAGTCTGATGCTTAACTGACTGAGCCACCCAGGTGCCCCTGAAACCCAGCCTTTTTATACAAAGCTTAGAGCCAATTACAACTTCCATTGAGGGGCCATCATTGGCCCATTTCTCTGGATCTGCAGGTCACTCCACAGATATAAGGAACAGGATATCAAGGCCACTCTTATTTCTGTTTTTAACTCTCCATTGGAACTGTGTGTTTCCTCTCACAATAGGCTTTCAAATCTCCAGAGGTATCTTAAACACTCTGGGAGAATCTCAGTAAACCTCAGACAGCCATGATGGGTTTAGAACATTCTTACAGAATAAATCCAAGCACTGAAACTTTCCAAACTCCTTAAAGATCTCTGAACCATGCCTCATCTGGCATCCAGTGATGCTTGCTATTTGACACCTCTGCCAGTCTTTGGGTCACCACCAGAGCTCTTTGTTTTATTGTTCTGTACCGTTCCTTACCGTAGTCTGTAAAGTACCGTTTCTCAGGCAATAATAACAGCAGCAATAGCAGTAATAACCAAGAGGCAAACAACAGCTACTTATATTACTCCTAGGCAATTTGTACAAAGTTTCTTTTTCTAATCCTTCCCAAACTCTCCAAAGTAGGTATTATTTTGCTCATTTAAACACATGAGAAAATTCAGATTTGAAGAGTTTTATTAACTAGTTCCAGAGAACAAACCCATTAGAAAATTCTGTATTTGAACTCAAGTCTGTCTCTCAAGCCCTTTTCTTAAGCCCATGCTGTGTCAACAAAAGGCTTCATTTACATAGAGCCTTCTGTAATAGTGTTCCAAGCCTTCTATTTTTTCCTCTTCAAAATCACCTAAGCATTCCACTATGTGAAGTAGAGTTTATAGAGAGTGACCTCATGATTTTATGGTTATAACTTGCATAGGGCCTGTACCATCATAGTATCCTGGGAAATGTCCCAGTGCAAAGAGCCCTCTGAGGTCACCAGGTCCATGACTCGGAGAGTTAGGACCTTGGACACAACTCTCCCTTCCCTGCTTAGTGCCCCCACAGTCTTCTCTTTGCCCATTCTGTCTCATCTGCCTCAAACTTCACTATTTGACCTTCTATGAGATCATCTCTTTAGGGCAAGGACTTGGTTTTGTTGACAGTTTTTGGGACTATTTTATGTCTTTTTAAAAAAAAAAATTTTAATGTTTATTTTTATTTTTGAGAGAGAGACAGAGCACAAGCAGGGAAGGGGCAGAGAGAGAGGGAGACACAGAATCTGAAGCAGACTCCAGGCTCTGAGCTGTCAGCAGAGAGCCCAATGTGGGGCTCGAACCCATGAACCATGAGATCAAGACCTGAGCCAAAGTTGGACACTTAACCTACTGAGCCACCCAAGTGCCCCAGAACCACTTTATTCTTAATCATACAGAATTGATATGTCGTGGTAAAAATAAAAACCAGAGAGTTTTTGCACAAAGACAGGTGCTGTGAAATACTGGATCCTGAACAAACATCTGGCATCGCTGAGGAGGCCTCCTTTGTTCTGTTTTCATCTAATTGAAAAGTGGGAGAACAATTGTATTTTAAGATTACCCACACAGGCTATTTTTTCACACTGTAGGATACCCAGTGTGTGATGAATTTGTCTATGCAGTTGTGACCTCGTGAAAAGAACTTACCATTTTTTTGCTGAGACAACCTTAACTGCAGTGGGTGTGAACAGTGCTGCTATAATAATTAAATCCAAAATCTTTCATAATCCTCCTCTTTTGCTAGAGTAATGTTCAGTATTAGCTATGGATGGAAATGCAAACAAGTACATGTATATTCAAGAATAAAGCTTAATAGGTCAGTGAAGGAGCCTTCCTAGTTGTTTCCTTGACTTGTGTTTACCAGGGCTTGAATATATGCATCCAATTATCCTTTATTAACGACCAAATCTATGCCAAGCTTGTTGCATGGTGGGGCGGGGTGTTTAATGTCAACTGCTATGGAGATTCGTTGCCTATTTCCGGAATTGTACTTTGGAAGGCCTTTCATTTCCATGTTAGAATCACATAGAGTTGGTTGGAGAATAAGATAACTGCTGAGTTCAAGACTGAATTCTGGCTCTGGAGGTGCTAGTTCTCCCTGAAGAAGACCGACAAGCCCATTTCTGGCTTCAGCTTTGAGACTTTATGAGACATTTCCTGAGTCACCATGGAACACCGTGAAGCTTACTTTCAGGTTGTTCAGCAAATGAAGATGAGAACAGAGTCTCACGAAGACTCTGCTTGTGATTACTTTGTATTGGTGTTCACAGTGTACATTATTTCTAACTATGATGCTATATTTCTAAAGTAATGGTACCCTGCATTAATTTGGTGCTTTCCTAAAGCATTTCTTTTTTTTTTTTAATTTTTTTGTGTCTTTATTTTATTTTGAGAGAGAGAGAGAGAGACAGAGAGAGAATGGGGGAGGGGCAGAGAGAGAGGGAGACACAGAATCTGAAGCAGGCTCCAGCCTCTGAGCTGTCAGCACAGAGCCCGACGCGGGGCTCGAACCCACAGACTATGAGATCATGACCTGAGCTGAAGTCGGACGCTTAACTGACTGAGCCACCCAGACGCCCCTCCTAAAGCATTTCATATGCTTTCATTCGTATTATGTTCACCACGGCCCCCACCCTGTGAAAGAGTTTATTAGCCCATTTAACAGACGAGGGTCACAGATAAGGTTCAGAGACGGAAAATGCCTTTCCCAAGATCTCAGAGTTTATGATTTAGCCAGCACTTGAATCCAAATATCTTGACTCCATGTCAGTATGTTTTGTGGGGTTTTTTGTTTGTTGATGCTGTTGGTTTCATTTAATATACCATCCTTTGTAAATTACACCCTCTAGATATTCTCAGGGTCTGGCCAGAGACAGTCTGAGTTCCACATTTGCCTCCATGATTTCCTAGCTTGCATGATCATGAACAAGTTCTGTACCTCTCTAAGCCTCACTGTTTCATGGAAAATGGGGCTAATAATAGCCCCCTCCGTCATAGGTTCCAAATTACAAGCTTCTGGTCAAATACTTGCCACTTCCCAGACACATAAATGGGTCTTCTGAGTGGAAGTAATTGTTGATCATTTATTTTGTTCAACACTTGTGCGTAAATTAACACGTAGACATCGCCCACCTGTATCAAGACACACACACACACACACACACACACACACATACACACACACAGGTAAAATGAAGCCCTTTATGGCCACCATAAGCATTAACATATTTGACTTCTCTAGCTTATGAGAATGACACAGTCTTTGTTTGCCACAATATGTTATAAAGAATTATTTGTTGGAGTCCTAAGCCTGCTATTGCAAGAAATGTGAAGATACATTTTGTCTTCTTCTCTAAGATCTTCCAAACATCCATTAGTCTCATGAAGGACAGTCATAAATCCTGCAAGTTTAGTTTATCTGAAGCCAACTCTAACAGCTATCCTTCCCACCAATCATTCTTTATATCGGTCTTTGGTTTTCAGACCTCAGCGAACATGTCCTGGTCTTATGTGGCTAAGCATGGGGGGGGGGGGCGTATTTTCTTTGAAGACTTATTGGCTACCCACTCTGACCCAAATCTCTTTCTGACATTTGAAAATAACTTTTCAAATAATGTATTCCCTCATTTATCAAATTAGAAGTTGCCTTTTGCCTTCCAACGTCCCTTCCGGAAAAAACACACAGGTAGAAACCAGGAGATGGGAGTTTTAGGACTGGCTCTCACAAAACTAGCTGTGTGACCTTGAGCAAAGCACTGGGCTTCTCTGAACCTTTCTTTCCTTGTCTGCAAAATGAGAGTGGTGGCCTATCATTTCTGGGAAGACAGAAGTAAGTGGCAGCAGCAGCCCACATGGGAAGAAGGGGACAGTCAGCAGAAAGCAGTACAGTGATCCAGCTGGAGCCGGGGGCGGGGCAGAAGAAAAAGGTGTCCTTTCTGAGATGGGGGATGTTTCTCGAAAGCTTCTGCAGAGGAGGTGGGATCTGGCTGAGCTATAGAGAAAAAATAGGATTTACAGAGTTGAAGAAGGAAATTGTAGCCTGGGAGCTGAGCCTGATTCTGAGTCGGGAAGCAAGAAAGAGCAAAGCATGCTCAGAAAATGGTAATCAGTCCACGAAGGCCGCGATTGGCCCCATTTGAAGGCTGGGAACGAGGTCTAAAGTTGCATTTAATACATAAAAATATTAACACCGATTGGTCGTGGAAGGCTATGTAACTGGAATCTTAAGATAATAAGTCCCTCCTCCTGCTGTAGCTCACGTTTGGGGATAGAGCAGGTGGCACTGTAGGAACAACAGTCTCTGTGTGCTCGATAAACAATTTGGAAAGTGATAGTTCATCATCAAAGTTCGTATCTTTCAGGTACCTTGCCGTAGGAGAGAAAGATTTCTCATCCACATCATGGGCTTACATCTCTTGGATCAAATTTTACAGGAAGAGATCGGTCATATATCAAAAGGTTAATGACTAGCCATTTCTCGCCCAGCTATTTTGTGGCCACAGAGCTGCCATAGTGCAGAGGGCACTGCAAGCCAGTGGACGTTCACTGGGCCTTTTGCCTCTGTCATCCAGAGAGCCCCGGCAGGCTACAGCAGCCTCTAGAGCCAGGGGCTGTTACCGTGCCCCTGTTCTTTCATGGGCGACTCGGAACATCTTTTCCTGTAGAGATCCAATGTCACGTTCCACTCCACAGTGATTGATCAGTACATTTATTACACTTTCAGTAGTAAAAATATATAGACTCCAGTCATCTCTGGAGATGCTGAAATAGTCCTTTTTTTCCCCTTGATTTAGGGGAAGGTAGAGCGGGAAGATGTGTGCGGAGTATGACATAAATATAAGAGCTCAAATATCTAATTAGCTGAAAGAATCTTGGTTCCCTCTGCACCTTTGACAGAATTGCAGCTGTCAGATTGTAGCTCCAATATTTTATCCTCATTGCAAGATGTATCTGAGGATGATTTAGAAGAGATGCTTTCTAACACGAACATCACCCTGCTTTTTTTGTAGGATGCTTGAGGACGACCTGAAGCTGAGCAGTGATGAAGATGACCTTGAGCCGGTGAAGACCTTGGCAACTCAGTGCACTGCCACTGAGCTCTACCAGGTAGGAAGAGCTTTGGGCTTGGGTTGGGACCTCAGGGGAGGGAGCAGAAAGAACGGGAATGCTTTTGCCATCTACAGACCTACCCTCTGCTTTATCTCTGGGCTTTGGAGGGAGGAAAAGAAGCAGAGATAGGCATGGTGTTCTGGAACAGGTTGAATCAGCTCACGGTTTCATTCAAGCTACAGAGAGGAGATGCTGAGCTCTTGAACACTGCTTCACCCCCTCCCTCCGCTCCCTTGCCAAATGCACAAACTGGTCCTCAGTAAGCCAGAGACTGTCTTTCCCTCTCTTGGACTAAGTAAGCACCGTCTTCAGGTGAAGTGTAACTTTCCTTTAGTGACTCCCTTGCAAGGCTCACAGCCCATGCTCATTAATTAATTAGGGCATCAACGCGAGTGCTGCACCCCCCCCCCCTTTCCCAGGTGCACCGCTCGGAGCATGTGCTGAAAATTGGCGCCCAGCGTCCTGCAGGGCGCACAAACCTTCAGGCCGAAGGCATGTGGCAAAAACCTGCCGCTGCTCCATCCTCGTCCACTCTGCATTCTAGGTATTTACCGTCCTTACTGCCACACGAGACGGCAGACACATGTTTGCAGCTTTTCCAGTGAGACTGGACTCGGTTTGAAAAGGCCAAGTATCGTTCATGAAGCAGGAGAACGACAGGATAGTGTGTCGAGGCAGTGATGCTTGTGCGTTTTCTCTGTGACAGGGCTGTCTCCCAGGTGGGCTCCGCCTGGATGTGTTTATAACCTTAGATAAGGAATGCGGAAGGGTTGCCTTGTTTTAAAGTCAATACCTGACCAAGTTCTTTTCTACGGTGAAGTCGGCTAAGTCAGGAAAGTGAAAGCAGACTGTTGCAAGGGATGCTAGTGCACTGCTTTGTCAAGGTAATTGTCAAGTACAGAATTCCAGGTTCACTACCTGTTTTCAGAGGGGTCGGCAAAGAGAAGCTTGGGAACAACTCCCAAGGCTCGCTTCCTCCACTCTCACATGCGGTTGTTGACCACCCTGGAACTCCTACTGTTTGGGAGAATTTTTAAATTGAAGTCATCTGCCATGTTATGTGGCCAAGACTTTACTCTCCGTTACTTTGTCCTCCTGATTCGGCTTGTGTTTTCGGTAATATATAAAAATTGCGTCTTTGCGCTTGGGTACCTCGTCAAGGACGGGCACCGTCGTCTCCCAGGGGCTTGCTGTCTCTGTCCTGGATGCAAGCCGTTCCTCTCCTCTGTGAACCGTGGGCTTCAGAGCGCACACAGAATGCACACGGGAATTCCAGTGTCTGTTATTCCTGCTTTCTGCATTTAATATACCAGGGACACGCATTGTGTTGGTAAATCAAACAAAAAATCGTAGATCATTGATTTTGACAGATGCAACATTACTTTTTAATGGGAATGTTTAAAGCGGTAATCAACAATAAATGAGAGTAGATTTTGCACATCGACTTCCTCTCTGTGGGATTACATGAATGCAGTCTGCTTTTTAGCTTCTCATGTTGTTAGAGTCTGTATTTACCTGGAGGACTGGCATCGGGTCTGTTGGCCTGAATCATCCGGGTTTTTAGGATGTGTGTTTGGTGACTGCGTCAGTGCTGAGACGGCCAAATAATCCTGGTTGGTGCGTTGGAAGCTTTCTTTGGCATGCTGCCCTTAGTCATGCCTCCACCAACAAAGTTTCTCATTAGAAGGGGATATTGAACCGGGAGATCTAAGGTAGGACAGAATGACAACTTCTTCCCCCTCTATGAGCCCAGGAGGCAAGAACTAGATGCAAGGTTATAAACATTTATAAATGAGCCCTTGGCATAGAGTTTGAGGACTCATTAAAAGGCAGGGAGGCTAAAAACCCGGAGAGAATGTTTGTGCAGGAGCGGACATGACAGTGTGAAACAGTGTTTGCTGACCTCTGGCTTCGTGAGGCCTCACATTTGTTTTTCAAAGATATGTGCATCGAAACTATTTTCCTTTTTTTTTTTTGTTTCATTGCAGTAAAACATATGGAACGTAAAATTCACCATTTAGTGCATTCACAAAATTGTACCTCCGTCTCCACCTCCAGAACATTTTCATCACCCCAGAAGGAAATCCCATGTACGTGAAGCAGTTTTTCCCTGTTTCCCGTCCCCCAGCCCCTGACAACCAATAGTCTACTTTCTGTCTCTGCAGATTTGCCTATTTTGTATAAATGAGTCGGAAGGAATGTGACTTTTTGTGACTGGCTTCTTTCACTTGCCATGACGTTTTCTAGGTCCATCCATGTTGTAGCAGAGATCAGTACTTCATTCCTGTTTTATGGCTAAATGATACTCTGTTGTATGGATAT
Source organism: Cryptoprocta ferox (assembly GCA_028646485.1). Lineage (NCBI taxonomy): Eukaryota > Metazoa > Chordata > Mammalia > Carnivora > Eupleridae > Cryptoprocta > Cryptoprocta ferox. Next base: position 5,025,914 of record CM053579.1, on the reverse strand, counting down.
ACTATCTTTTGTTTACGTGTTCATCAATTGACGGATATTCTGATGTTTCCACCTTTTGGATAATATGGTGCTGTTCTTTCAGTCTTGTAACCAGGACCATCATGCTGCCAACAACATCAGGAGGCGAACTCAGGGCTCTTATTTATGGAGCCACTCTTACTCTGTGCCTGATATTAAGTTAGGTGCTCTGTCTTATTTGAACCTCACCAGTAAACCTTAGAGGTAGATTTTCACTCCCTGTCTGAGCTTCAGAATTGCAGAAATAATTCTATTTGTGACAGGATGATTGGGGGGGGGGTGGCATATAAACAAATGCATCAGGGCATTAAGTGATGCATCCAAGTGGCCAGACCACACCATTGGTTTGAGCTGACATGACACCTAGAAACTTTCTCAGAACCAGGTAGCTACATTCATGCAAACATAGTCCAAGAAAACGGCCAATAGCTTTCTGGAGACCTTCTCAAATCATCCCATCTGTAATCATTGTACCTGGAGTCACCTAAGGAGACCCAAGTTGTCCAGGCTTAGTGAGAGTAGATACCAGTCTTTTCCAAAAGCCCCTAAGACCTTGCGCTGGAGTCCGCAACATAAAGAATCCCAAGAGAATGCATTTCCAATGCGTGTATGAAAATGAAATGCAGGATCAAGATGTGTCGGTTTCTAATATGACATTTCAGTTCCAAGTCTCTCATCATCAGGACAACCCCCGCCCCCTGTCTACCCGCCACTGGTGCCTTCCACAGCAGTAATTACTAGGCTGGGTGGCCCCAGTGCACAAACCCCAACAAAACAGTTAGGATGTGTTTAAAGGCCAAGCATTATTCCTGCAAATGGGAAAATGGAGTATGAGGCTGGAATGGGAGAATCATAATATAGAAATTAGAGATGCCAAACGGTGAGCCATGGTGACTAAGGGCTGTTAAAAAAAAAAAAAAAAAACCAAAAAACTTTTAAACAAAAGGTTTCACCTCCTAGTGACGCTTTGAAGTCAGGGATACACAATCACTTATACACATTGTTTCAGTGAAAAAGCGATAGTGACTGTACCCTGAAATACTGGTTAAAAATTTGTGTCTTTTTTCCACATTCCCTACTGCATTTTGCTTTCTCAGTTGGGACTGTTTGGGAAGCAGATACGGCCATGATGCCCGCTAAGGTGGTGTGGCCCTGCTGACAGTGTAGCAATGTAGAGCGAGAGTATTGTATGTAGTCAGATGGACACAATTTGAATCTGCCTCTCTGCCTCTTACTGAATGACCTTGGGCTCAAGACCTAAACATGTCTGAAATGGGGTCACAACAGCACCTATTTTATTGGGTCACAGAGGATTTAGTGACTAAGTGAATGGATATAGGCAAAATCATTTGACACTGCTTAGCACATAGTAAGTGCTCAGCACTTTACACGATCGTCAGTGTCATTGCCACTACCCCTAATAATGGTCTAAAATGTCTCATATTCTTGGGATGCTAGCTGCGTTACTTTGCATTTGGTTGTAAGGACTAGGATGTTAAAAGAGAGCCACTGAATTAACTGCCTGGAAAACAGCCAGCATGTGGCAAACCTGAGTGAAAGGGTTCTGTGTTGTCCTAACAGGTATTAGCTGGGTGTGCCTGGCCATGAGAGTTATAAGTGTAGTTGTGAGGAGTATGGCTTTTGGAATGGAGAATGAAAATGTTCCGAAAACCATAAGCGCTACACAAATTAGTGGTTATTCTTCCTTGTGGCCCTTTTAAGCATTAATTGGAAGTCCTTTCTTTTGGATCCATTGGTACATAGATAGTGCCCTTCATTTTGGCCTCGGTATCCATAGGGATCTGCAAGGAACTGGATTGAATGTCCTCACTACCCTAAATGCCCCATAGGCATTCACTGGCTATGAATACCCTTTCCTCCCCTTTGACTCCTGAGATGTTTTAAGCCAGACATCACAGGGAGAAAGGCCAGGTTGCCCATGACACTGCGCCAAGTCCTCCAGGAAAATTACGCATCTCTACACACAAGTTTTTCTTCAAAGGCCTGATGTGGGTGGACAGCTGAGTCATACCTTTTGATTATACTTCTTACTTCCCCTCACCTCACCCTGGAGAAAGACAGAGGGTGTGTCATGATCCTGTAGTCACGTTAGCTTTCAAATCTCAGGAGCTTCCCCGGAATGGGAACCATATCATCACTTGAAATGGACACTGGACATTGGGATGTTTCAGAACAGTGTTTGAATTGGATACAGTGTTTTGTCGTTAGTGTCTACATAAACATCCGTGTTGTGGTATGTTGTGTTTTTAAAAGCTGGATATCACTAACATGGTTGGGAGCTACATGATGTCCATTACCCAGCTGACTAGTTTTAGGTCTCAGCCTCCGCTCTTGGCCTCATAGATACAAAACCCCGCCCTGGCCTTCCCCATACAACACTCACTGAAATGCCATTTTTCCAGCCAGGCAGTGGGGCAGGCAGTGACACTGGGGTGTGCCCGCTGGGGTTTGGCTGGAGCGGCAGGCGTGGTCCAGTGGGCCAGGCTTCTCGAGAGCACACGCGTGCACAGTTCATCCACAAGTCCTCACCTTCAGTTTTTCTTTTGGTCAAATTTTTCTTCGTGTGGTTCTTGGGACTTCAAGAACCCCTGAAAATGAGGAGCTAAACCTGGAATCAATTTTCATTTACAGCTGAGAGGCAGTTATTCGTGCTGGCCTTGCAGCTCAATAGAAGATCTAAAGATATAGACCTTGTGCATCTCTTTCAATAGAAGCAGCCTAATCAGTCTCAAATGTTTTTTTTTTTTTAACAAAGAACTTGTATTGACAGGTTTATTAAAATTGCTGTCTTTGAAGTTTTAAGCTACCCACAATTTGACCTAGTCCAAAGACTTCCAGAATGTCTTAACATTTCAGCACATGGTAATCACGATGTCTGATTGACGCAGCCCTCAAGCACAATCTCACACTCTCCTGGCAGGATGGTCTGTGGGGCCCGGGCTCTGGATCGGGGCATGGCTCTCTGGAGCCCTAGCCATCCCAGACTGGCATTAGAAGCACGAACTTTAGACAGTGTAAAGGCTATAAACAAATGATGGTATTGTTAGAAACGGCCTTCAGGGTGTTTGGATATTAATACCATCTTGTTATTAATGCGAAATAGACCAAAATGTTAGAGGACTTCATTTAGCTCCATGAAAAGTTTAGTCAGTGAGTCCTCCGATGGGAAATGATTGATTAGTGACCAGGCTCAACTCTTTAGCTGAGATAAAGCCCGCCGTGGCGTTGGTGCTTTAAAAGCAGAGCGGAACAATTCAGGTTTGCGTTGAGCACAGAGGCTTTCCAGTGAGTCGTATCTGGATATGTTATTGCAAGTAGCTCCTATGTACCCAGCCTTATTTAACCCAGTCTTTTTTCTTTTTCTGACTAAGGATTGCCCTAGTACCCCTAGAGATGTGCAGTTCATTCAAAGATGCCAGTATAGGGGTGCGCTACAAGCACGTTAACATTTACAGAAACGTAGTGTCTTTGCAGCTCTTTCTCTCCACTCCATTTTATTTTTTGACTGAAGATCACTGATTGCCTCAACACACAGGTAGCTTGCTTTTTATCCAGGCTCTTGATTTTGGTTTCATATTGGCTTGTTTGTTTTTGTTACTGTGGGGCCAGCTCCCTGTCTAGGTTGTCCGTTACCAGACCGTTGCAAATGAGCTGCATTCCACGGTAGCAGAAGATGTGAACATTCTGGCAGCTTTGGAATGTGTTCCTTATTCCTGGGATGCGTATTAAACTTCCAAAACATAGCAGCCCAGTTCAATGAAAGCCTGCTTTTAGGTTTCAAGTGTGCTAACGAAGAACGATGTAGTAACTTTTGCGCCCGCTATTAGGTGGCTCTTTGGAAGCTGATGTGCTGTCGTGAATGCATTCGTTGTGACAGCAGATACCCTTCCCTGCTGTAATCGGTCCTCTGTTTTAGCCACAGTTCTCCCTCATCATGCTGAACAAGTTGTTACCTCCCCGGGGTTTCTCTGCATTTCCATTTACTCTGTTATCAGCAGAAAGGCTCGGGAAGGCCCCCTTCAGTAATGACATCAATATGGCACACACAGCAAGACAGGTCAACCTGTCAGAGCTAGAGAAACAGCAGATGGATTAGGATGAAACCAGGTGCAAAATAACTTTGATAGAGTCTTTTAATGTAAACAGTTTATCTGTCATTGCCTTTCATTGAAATCCCCCACAAAATGATAGAGTTTGGGCAGTTGAGGCTGCAGCATGTAGCTGAATAAAGTGTGTACCTTGTCATACTCTTAACTATCCAGCAATTAGAGAACGAGAGGACATTTTAATTTATTCATTAAAGACAGGAAAGTAAATAGGATAACATATAAGGTTAATAGAATAACATTGGCCCTCATATTCCCAAGACTGTGGTTCCCATTTGGCTGTATTAGCATCGAAACCAGATTAATAAGAAACTGCTTAGGGCTTGTATGATGTGATTTTTTTAACATGCTCCAGGCAAGTCTGTGACTGTTTAGAAAACCTGCGTGCTGATTTTTTTCATTGTAATTAGCTCTTCTACTTTTAGTAGCAAATATTTTGACTCGTAATCTCTGTAGATTGCCTTTTTATTGTAATCTCAATAAAATGCTTCGAGCACGCAGAGATGCAGAGAAGCGCAGCTGATGACCAGATACTGGCTAGTGTCCACTGCAGCTGATGAATTCTCCATCTCCGAGTGCTCCGACTGCAGAGCCACCGGGAGTTTAAACCAGACATTGGTGAGGGAGTGCTGCGCACCCTAAGAGCCAAGCAGAAACAACAATGGGTTTGATCTGTAATTTCAGAAAAGGTAACTCTCACGTAGGACAGGGATGAGCATGGCCTTTGTTACACAGCACATATCTGTAAAGCGCGTGGCAGGGCCAGTGAGGGGAGGGTAGCAGCCACCTCTGGGAAGCTGGGGATCCCTAAGTTGACTTGAATTGAACTTGCCCTTGTCACTGCCCCTGGGACGGTCCCATCCCCACTCTCACCCCACCTTTGTTTGGTCCAAGCATGTTCTTTTCTTAGGCCCCTTCAACGCCCCAAGTTGGGTCCCAAATCCCAGGTTGGAGCCTGTCTTGGAGTCGTTAGCCAACAAACCCCAGGCAGTGTACGACGGGTACCGCAAGTTTCCTGGAAGTTTCCAAGTCTTGAATTTAATCAGGGTTCTAGCATATACTAGAGCAATATGGACATCTCCAGTAAACGCTGGGTAATAAAACCCTGCCGGACTGAAAATGTGAGATTTTGAAATTTATATGCCGGCTTTCAAAAATATGCTGGGGGCTTTGGTTTAGGTCCCAAGAATGCTTTACTCTGTTCCCCAAACATCTGCCATCTGCTGGAAGAGCTACCAGGCAGGCTGCAAGGACCCAGGGTATTGTCCTGAATGGGAAAACAGAATCTGACGTATTCTCAAGCAGCTCTGTATTTTTCTATTTATTTAGTAAGAGGAAAGAGCATAAGCATTGTAAATGCACAGAAGAGGTATCCAAACTTGAGATTAGCTACCAACCTAAGATTAGCCCCCCAAAATTCAAGTAGGTGGGCAGATAAAAGCAGCAGACACTTCCAGAATGTATGGGATGGCATGACCCATACTTCACAGAGTATCTCATAGGACTCTTTGGAAAATTACATATAAACATTTGGAAACTTGATAATAAATCTTGTTTATTGCTAATGGAGGTAGACTCTGGTTCCATAGTAAGCCGTGACTCATGCGTGTATGACTGCATACTTGTATATTATATCTGCTGCAATACTTGTGTATTAGAATATAGAATGGCAGGCTTGAAAATAACTGTGGAGAGGGGCGCCTGGGTGGTTTAGCATCCGGCTTCGGCTCATGTCATGATCTCACGGTTTGTGGGTTCAAGCCCTGTGTCGGACTCTGTACCGACAGCTTGGAGCCTGGAGCCTGCTTTGGATTCTGTGTCTCCCTCCTCCACTTGTTCTCTTTCTCTCTCTCTCTCTCTCTCTCTCTCAAAAATAAATAAACATTAAAAAAATAAAGAAAATGATCATGGAGAACCTTTATTCTAGCTGCCTCATTTTGCCAGTAAGGGCACCGGGGCACAGAGAAGTC
>CM053579.1:4903611-5019699 GCA_028646485.1 Cryptoprocta ferox | reverse complement strand
GTGAGATAATAGAAAAAAAAAAAAAATATATATATATATATATATATATATAGGGATGCATTAGTCTCTGGCCCTGGTTCCTCGCATGGGGCTCCTAAAATCCTTGTAACTTCCTAAGTGATAAGAGCACTAGGAACATCTTTTGTTCTGACACTTGGTCTTTGACCCTAGTGACAGGGCACCAAATCCCTTGGAATTTCCTGGGTGATAGGAGTGTTCTAATGAAGCTACTCTGCATGGGCTCCTGGATGGGAGCTTCTCACCAGAAAAACCATGTCATGATTAGAAGCTTGGAACTTTCAGCCCTGTTCCCCCACTTGCCCCTGCCACACATGTGCGTGCGTGTATACACACACACACACACACGCGCGCGCGCGCGCACACATGCTTCTCTAGAGAAGGGAGACACCCCAGAAGCTGAATTAACAATTAATCATACTTATGTGAAGAAGCCTCCATAAAATCCCAATAGTATGGGGTTTGGAGAGTTTCCAGGTAGATGAATACATCCACATCCCAGGAGCATGATTGATGAACCCCAAGTCCACAGGGACAGAAGCTCTTACACTGGGGACCCCCCAGACCTCACCCTGTGTATCTCTTCATCTGACTGTCCATCCTTCTCTTTTATCATGTCCTTTAACAAACTGGTAGACATGAGTAAACTGCCTGAGTTCTGTGAGTCGCTCTAGCCAATGTGTCGAACCTGAGGAGGGGGAACCTCTGGTTTATAGCCAGTCGATTAGAATGACAGGTGACAACCTGGGCCTGCAATGAGTATCTGAAGTGGGAGGCGGTCTTGTGGGACTCAGCCTTTAACCTGAGGGTTCTGACACTGTCTCCAGGTAGAGAGTGTCAGAAGTGAGTTAAATTGTAGGACACCCAGCTGGTGTCGCACAGAACTGCTTGGTGTGGGGGCAATCCCTCACACATCTGGTGTCAGAAGTATGATGAGTATGGTAGCAGTGCAGGAGTAAAGGAGACTCACGGGTGGAAGACTAAAGTGTTTTCTAATATAGGTATATGGATAATGATGGATGTGGTGTTCTCACCCAGAGTGTAACATGATCTTAAGGGACAGAAAGCCTGACTACACTGGTGTGCTGATGCTGAGGATGCCTCATCAGTGTACACTCCCATGTAGGCTGTAGAATACTGTCATATCATGGAGTGCCTACTATGCCCTAAGAATATCCTTCCCATTTTCCTGCTCACACGTGGTAAGGAGAGAGCCTCTATCAGGTAATGAATGCCTCCCACCAAAGGACACATGTCATTTTGCGAGTTGTCCCTCTAGCACGAGGTGTAAGAAAGCTCAGGTTGTCAGGGGAGGGGAGAAAATTGAATTTTCAAATCCACCAATGCCAGGGGAACAGAGTAACTGAGTGCCTCTTCCACTGGCCCTTCTAATGGGAAGGGTAGATAATTCAAGCCAATGTCGAGATGCTCTGCCTGGTGTCTTCATATTGACTCCACTTAGAGAATGATTAATGTCAACAAAATACTCTTCTGAGTGAAACATGCTTCTTCACTAAAGACAGTGCATTTTTCATTAAGTTACAAGACAGCAAAAGTTTAGGTATAAACAAAATCACCAGGTGACAAATGGATCTTGCTAAAGACACTTGAAAAACTCCTACCGGTTGCCATGTTAGCAAAATACACATGCAAGAACAAATACGACCTGCTACCAGGCTGCTGTTCAACTGGTACTGGCAGAGTCTTGAATGGCAGGGTGGGTGAACTTGATTGATAGTTCAGTGAGCAGTGGGAAGCCATGAAGGGCTCTGAGAAAGTCATGGTCAAAGTGGAGCATAAAATAGGGGTGGGTTGCCTGGGTGGCTCAGTCAGTTAAGTGTCTGACATCGGCTCAGGTCATGATCTTGTGGTTCATGAGTTCGAGCCTCGTGTCGGGCTCTGTGCTGTCAGCTCAGAGCCTGGAGCCTGCTTCGGATTCTGTGTCTCCCTCTCTCTCCATCCCTCCCCTGCTCGCTCGCTCGCTCGCGCGCTCTCTCTCTCTCTCTCTCTCTCATAAAAATAAAAACATTTAAAAAAAATTAAAATAGGAGTAAAATAGAGAGACCAGCAGACCAGTGAAGGGGCAGTGGCCATTGTCCAGGTGAGCGGGAAGAGTGAGGAGGGGCAAAGTCTTCTGCTGGAAAGCAGGCTGGGAAATCCACACTGTCAGTGCCACGCCGGACTCCTTCTCTCTGGGGTGCGAATCACAGCCCCAGGTGCATTTGCAGCACGGATCCAGATACATACATCCTAGAGCTCGGCTTTTCCTCTGGTGCCCTTCTGTGCCCAGAGCGGTGCCCAGGCCTGTCCGACTCAGCGGTCATCCCCAATTCATTCATCTGGTCAGTGTTTATTAAGTGACTATTAGCTGCAAGGTGCAGTTCCCTCCACCTGGAACAAATTTCCTGCAGGCTCTGCCTGTCAGAATTCTTTGGCCGCCCCTTTTCTGTGTAGCACGGGCCTACTTCATACATGCATAGAAGACAGTGAGTTACATCAAAATGGGAGAAGCCCAGTACTCTAAGGATAGGGAACATGTTTTCACTTCCTACAGGTTCCAGGTTCAAACACGTGATGTTTTCCACGTTTCCTTCTGGGCACCTATCCAGAGGGTTAAATGCAATAGGTGGTATTTTCCTAAAGATTCCAGCCCCTCGATATGCAGTCAGAAATTCAGGCAGGCATCCAGGTGTTGCAAAATGCTGAGTGACATTTTATCCTCTTAATCTGCCATCCTGCCTGTGTGCGTGAGCTGCCCACGAAACCCCAGCCTATAGGATATAATATAAGCCTCTGGCTGTTTTACTCATTCCAGTGAAATCTATTTAAATGCTGTAATTAAGCAATTCATTTTTATATTTGGGCAAGTGTTCTCAGTATATGTCTCTTTAATTGATTTAACCAATTCTGGAGATACTGATTTTAGACTATCTGCAAACCCTAATGATGACTTCATTTGTTAATAGAGGGGTTTTTCTCTTCTGAACTTAGGCAATCGATACACTTTACCAATACATGCCACAAGGTTAAGGTACAGCCGTGTCTCACACAATAGCCCTGTGAAGAGTTAAAAAAGGGAACATACAGAAACACAAAACCAATGCAATCAACGGTTCTTCTGCCTTGTTTCCATAAGGCCCAGTATCCAGTTATTTAAAATTATCTGAAGGATTGACTTTTCACTGTTTTTTAAATCAAGAACTGTATTGGAGAGAGGCAGCTTGGGTATATCTGCCAACAGAATGCCAGGAGAAAAACACATATGCGGGAGAGGCGAAAGCTATAGAGAGAAGTGCTAATAGAATCACATTTTATGCTTGACTGACAGCATTATTATTGATTAAGGAAAAAAGCAGTACCTGAATACATAGCCTCGGCAAATGAGTCCACTGCTATAATATGTCTAGGCCATCCACGTGCTCACCTTGACAGTCTCAACAAACAGGAAACATACTGCACTGGATCCGTTTTCTGCAAACCTGGGGCCAGGGAGAAGGCATTATCCTAAGCCTGGATGTCACGGTTCAGGGCATGCTTCTTAAAAGCCCAAAAAGATTCTCTCGGTTTAAAAAATAAATAAATAAATAACACTGGAGCAGAATTACCTTACCAGAGGATTTCTTAAAAGGTAGGTAGATCCATCTATACAAGATGAGGGGCAAGTGTAGGTAGCATTTTCTCCCTAAAGAAGCATGGCGTTGTGTATGCCATGGAGGACGGGACTCAAGAGACGGCCCCTTTCTCTCCTTCCTTCTTTCTATTTTCTCATGATAGCTGTACATTTTGTATGGTTCCTCTAATTCAGTATGGTCCCTGACTCACCTCAGCTCCGGCGTGGCCAGAGGGGTCTCTGCATAACAGAAAGATAAGGTTCTTTCTTAATTGTGGGAAGACAGATTGAATGAGTGAGCACCTATGAGCATGTCCTTTACCACATCATCCCTCCTGAGGAAAGAAACTTGGTGCTTAGCAGGATACCATGGGTAGTACGATGCTAGTAACAAGAGAAGAATCTGTTTGTAAATACACCTTGGAATGAGAGACGAGCTTTGTCTCCGGGCATACAATTCTTCAAGATGCCATATGACAGAGGAGGCTCACCTCCGGTAGCATCCTCAGGGCTTCCCAACCTCAGGGTCAGATGTTGGTGAAAAAGCAAAGCGCCCTCCTCATGGAGTGGGGCTGACAGGGCTGGGGTGGGGGGGGGGTGCTGCTAATGGAGGAGTCACCTGGAAAGGAGGGAGGCTTCCTAGGCTTCCTTGTGGAAGAAGGGTGGGGAGAAGGGAGGGAGGGAGACAGAGACATTTGAGTATTTGCACGAGCACTCGTGCCCCCACGGCGCCTCAGGGGCCCTGACCTCTCTGCCCCCAGAAGCAGCCCCGGAGAAGGTTGAGGGCAGAGGCCTGTGTGAAGGTACGGGGCCTGCTGGCCTAGGCATGTCAGGATCTAAACACATCAAAATCTCCCTCGGGTGGACCTTGCCAGACAGGAGCATTCTGTTCACCCCAGACCTGCTCCTGACATGGTGAGAGCAAGACGGGCTCCTGTGATCCTCGCTGGAATCACGGCATACGTTGCCTCACTGCAACCTGGTCACTAAGTCGGCAAGCCCGTCAGCTCTCTGGCGGTGCAGGTGTGCACCGAGGCCCGAAAGCAGAGCAGGCTGTGGTTTCTCAAACACCGTCATGGATGTTGGCTACTCGTGACCACCCTTGATTTAGATGGGGCAGAACTGATTATCTGCATTTTTAAAATGAGGAGACTGAGGCTCAGAAGTGTCCGTCGCCTTGCTAATGTCATGATGATAGTAAGTGGCAAAGCTGGGGGCGGAACCCAGGTTTCTGGATTTCTAGCTCATCAGTCTTTCTGCCGTAGCCCACAGCCTCTCACTGCACCATAGTGGGCTATATTGTCTGACATCTTCATTTACTGTATCATCCTTTCTTAGAGTAGAGGTGCCTTACTGCAAGATAAGTGTCATGTTACGGAAACACGGCACAAAATAAGTAGAATATAGATTTTAGAAAGCATATAGACATTGCAAATTAAAGCAGCATGAGTGTTACCTATCTAGCCTCCATCTTCCAATCAGTTAAAATTACTTTTAATGTATGTTTTTGAACTCAAAATGAGCTGTAATCCCAATATGCAACCCTCTTAATGTGTGGTGAATTACACGAGATCATTTCATTTTGATTCCCCTCCTTTTGAAGGGTATCTCCCAGTTTTACTTGGGATTGGTCTTTTCATGTCCCATCATTTCAGAGAAAGGGATGTTCTCCCTGTGTATTGTGTAGACTACTTCTTAGACCCTAAAGACATAGATATTTTTCCCACAAATAATTCACTTAACTTTTCTTCAAAGTCTGTGAGCTGAATAATTCTTTGTATCATGCTTGAAACAAAGTCACATCGCAGTGAACACAAAGAACACATACTGTGAGCTCTGTCTCAGGTGTGCCACTCCCTGCGACCGCTCAGCTTGGAGATCAAAGGTGCTGAGCACACAGGGGGATGACGTGAGCACATCTGACCAGAGCGGTTGGCGCTCTGAAATGATCCCGAGTTAATTCTCAAAGGAAAGAGAACCTCTCAGCATAGACATTTTCAATCAATAGCCAAGCAGCCCAGAAAACAGTAATTTCAATGAAGTTATTTTCCTATGATGGCTGTATGGAGAGACGTAGGTTTCAAAGAAACTGGCCTTGAACATGCTTATGTTCCTCCTGATCAGAGAAAAATAACTGGGTCTAATTGACAGTCCTGAAGCACAGAGAAGAGAAGACATTTTCAATACCATGTCGCTGAGTGAAAGCTAGGTTAAGCAATGTCACTTTGATTTCTTCCTCCCTGTCTTCTGCCAGTGGCCTGCTCATGCTATCACTTCCACTTGAACAGTGTGCTCGTTACTTTATGGTATAGCTGTAGTCTTCAAGCACAGACTAATTTGGATTTTAAGGGATGGGGCAAAGTGGGTTCATGTGATTTCCACAATGACATGTCTTCAGCCCATTACCCTACCCCATTCCAACCCAGCCAGGACTGGGGGACAAAAGGTGGTAGGAAAGGAAGGCGTGGGTGTGCACAGGTGGGTAGACTGGGTCTGGCCCCTGCTCCCCGCCAGCATCTGCCTCTTCCTTTCTGCATCCTTTCCGGGGCCCGCTCAGGGACAGGCCTGCATCTCCGAACTACATGTGAGACATGGCTTGGTCCAGCCGCACACCTATTGCTTATTTTATCATCTTCACCTGTTACCTCCTGCTCTCACTTTCTTGCCGTTCTGCCGCCTGCCAGAATTCAACCTCAGGCACAGATGGTGAGAAGATGATTTTTGCCACCAAGAGCCGAAGAAAGAGCCCAAATATTAATGGGTATTTATTTACCTAGCAGCAGGACCCGGGACTTCATAGATGAGAAGGACTTGAATTCCCAGCACTAATCTCTAAACTTGAGAAGCGTTTCATTATTTCAAAAATCAATCAATCAATCAATCAATCAATCGCTTCGCAGCTTGTCGAGCTATAGTTAGCCACAGGAGGCTTCGGGGTACTTCCTCACGCAGTGGTCACCCAGAACGCCGAGTCCAGCATTACAAGTAGTTGCCTCTACATCCTCATTGCCAGCAGTGTCACCTCTTCATCCTGTAGCCCTCACCTACCTCCAGGATTCGTAGATACAAAGGTCTCCAGGTGGATACATCTGGAAAGGGTCTGAAGATCTCAGGGATTGTCAAACTGCCAGTTCAGTGCTCCCCATATTATTACTTCTATAGTCTGCAAAAGTCTAGGGGAGTACAAGTTTGGTTCTGATTACATAATTATGCTACAGAAGTATGAAAAAAATCATCACTGAAACCCTCCAGGTGCTTAAACAGTTTGATAGACTGTAGCCATTCTGCCATCAGCGCCCCCAGCTGTGTTGCTTAGCAACATTTTAATTCCAGAAGAATCGAAGGAGATGCAATCCCTGTGGAGAGGGAAACAGAAATAAGAGGGCTGTTGACAGATGATCTGAGTTGTTTCTTCTAATATACTGTGAAGATCACTAGCTCTTTTCATGAATGATAAATGGACTGTACACAGATCAATGGGTTCAGCAATAAACTGGAACCAGGCTCCATGTCTAAGGCGACACAGGCTGAGAGGCCCAGAGACTTCCTCATTCCGGTGATTTGGTGTGTGTTTTCTTAAAGGTTCCACGGGAGGACGTTGATCCGAGCACTCGGTCATCCCTTGGCCTTTTGTGGTGTCTGCTAATAAAAATGATTTTAGAAATGGCTACTTTGGCCTTGCTCTCACCACGCAGGTGCGGCCAGGTGTCAGTAGTCATGCAGGGTAAACGGGTCCCTACCACAAATCTAAAAACCCGGATTGTGCCCATGACCGTCCCCCACCCCCCACCCCTGCCTCTCCATCCGGTGGTAATTACCCAAGCAGGCCCACCCAGCGGGTGAGATTTGAGTGCAGGGCGGGGAGACAGGAATTGAGTGTCTGTGTCTGAAAGCTGCACTTGGACAGGTAACCATGTTCCCCGGGAGAGGAAAATTGCTTTCTGTGTCTCCAGCCTGCTTATCGCAAAGCAGCCTGCTTCGGTTAGGTCCTTCTGTTTCGGAAGAGCATTGTACATTGCTTATTGTTTTGGTAACTAGTTGCAAAGATTATGCCTGCTAATGTTGTCTAATTGCATTTTTTCCCCCTTCTGTTTACAGGCTGTCGAAAAGGCTAAGCCTAAGAACAATCCTGTGAAGTAAGTTATTTTTTACTACTTGGCATTTTTAATTTGAATGGATTCCATGCATGTGAAGAAAAATGAGGTCGTAAAAGAGACCTCAGATTTCAAGTTCATCTCTATTTATGACAATCGACAAACAAAAACAAAGCAAGGGTGGGGGGGACCACTGAAATCCAAACAGAGCTAGCAGGGACTAGCTTTTATTTTTACTTTATTTTTGCCTATGGTCTTGATGAGTAAGTGCCCCAAGTTGTGTCCAGTTTACATAAATTAATCCGTGCCATCCATGAAGAGCTGCCAAATACTATTATAATCCTATTCAATGCATGGTACTTGGGGCCTTTGGGTTTTGCGCATGCTAAAAAGATCATATATTTAATTGCAAACCTTGGACCTACGACAGTGGGGAGCTTTGACACCTTGGCATCAAGGCCTTGCTACTCTGTTAATGAAAAGCTCATAAAAATATATTTAACGAAAGGGTTTTCTAGCTAACAGAGAGCTATTTCCAAGGCATTTTTATGGAACACTCTTAAATTATAAACAAGCCGCGCCGCGTTCTTTTAAATATAGCGTGCCTTGGACATCCTGCCTCTTCCAGAAGGGAGACTTTCAAATTAAGGATGTTTGCCTTGTCATTTGGGTTTGTGACATCAGATTGCACTGTTATGCGTACCAGGCCCACCGGCCATATGGCCTAGGGAAGTCCTGCTCTCCTCGCTGGGTTGTCACAGGCCTCGCAGTATCACACCTCAAGGAACTCTGCGTTAATTCAGGGTAGCCCGCTCCCACTGCAGTGGGTGCTGAATGCAGAAATGGGGGAGTGCATTGATTTTTAATAGTTTCTGGGAGAATGGGTCAACTAATAGCAATGACAAGAAGGCTGCTTTTCCAAGTCACCGGGGTAGTGTTTAGCACACCATTAAATCCAACCTCTAATTCATTTTTCCAAAAGGTTTCATGTACTTTTTCAATTTCATTTTTCTTAGGCCACAGAATATTCCTTATCGGCTTTTGTAGCCTCTCGAGGAGCTTCTGTAGTCTGGAGATATATTATGCTATAGTCATCCTATGGGAGTATTTCCAGTAGCTGAGTTTCTGGCTGGTTGTTTGATTGGGGTTGAAATCTTCTCTGCAGCCTGATTTCTTTTCTGTCTATGCCCTGAAGGCTTCTCTACTGCCAGCCTGTGGCAGGATTAGAGGATGGTGCTAATGAGGCCAAGGCCAGGACTGCCAGTCCCTGGGTGAGCCATTAGCAATCTTCTTTCCCCTAGTCCGATTGCACCCTTCCCTCCAGTCCACCCATGTGCAGATGTGTGCCCCAGGTCACAAGGGATGAGGCAAGGGCTGGAGGAGGGTAAACCCAGGCCCTCGGTGGGACAGACATCTCCAAGTTTAACCTCCCCCCCCCCCCCCATAGGAATTAAGTCCCATGCTCCATCTTGGCGTGCACAAGACAGCCCATTGGTAGTGTGCAGGGCTATGTGAAATCAGACTCCTGGAAGTGGGGCCAGTTTTCTCTCTGCTCCTTGTGAGGATTTCATTTTACAGATAATTATCAATATATATATATATATAATGAGCTCTGGCTAATTCACAGTGCAGATTCCGTTTAATGTCTAGCACCGTAAGGCATATTAGAAAAAGAGAAAACGGGAAAACCAGAAGAGCCAGAAGATCAGTGATAGAATATGGATCTTTTTACTTGTAAACATATTTGAAAATCTGCTTAGTAATAAGTCTCACTCACAGTCAACTGGTAGATGTTTAGAATTGTCTTCTAATCAAGACCTTAGCTCAGGGACAGAAATTCCAGAGCGTGGTTGGTTCATTTACCGTGCCTGGCAGCATAGCCAAAGTGGAGTTTTGTAAAGTTTTATGCATAGGGGTCCTCTTTTCTGGTTCTGATGTCTGACTGAGAATTTCAGTTACACACAGTGCACCGAGGCCCCAAATAGAGTAAGGGTTCAATACATGTTTTTCTGAGTGAGTGAACAGGTAAACACATTGGACGCATCCCAGAAAACAGTCCTTCCGGGAACCTGGCCTAGAGGCTTAAGGAGACGGTTGGCCATACACTGGAGTATCAGACCGGAAGGGGCCGTCTGTTGTAATGGATGAAGTCACCCCTTATCCTCTTATTCTTGACTCCCACCACATGTAAAATGCTTCCACGTTGCTCTGGTTCATCCTAGCTGCTTTGCCCCTGACCAGGTCCTGGCTTGATCTTGTGTGCCGGAATTGACATTTGATGGTGCATACGATGGAAAGTGTCTACAGTCTTGCTGGAAAAGTAGAGGCCTGGAGGCATTTACAAATAAAGCATGAACACAGATTGGTGCACATGATCAATGTGTGATTGGATGTCATCCTCTGGTGCAGGGTTTGGCAAATGGTCGGGGAAAAGAAATCAAAAGAATATTCCATGACATGTGAAAATTACATGAAATTCAAATTTCAGTGTCTATAAAAGAAGCTATATTGGCACAGAGCAACACTCATTTGTTTCCTTTTGTGCTACAGTGGCAGAGATTAGTTGTGACAGAGACTGTACAAACCACACAACCAAAACTATTTATTTGCTATCTGGCCCCTTACAGAGAAAGTTTGCTGACCCCTGTCCTCATTGGTCAGGTAGAAAAAGGCACAGGGGCACCTGGGTGGCTCAGTCAGTTGAGCATCCAACTTTGGTTCAAGTCATGGTCTCGCGGTCCGTGGGTTCGAGCCCCGGGTCGGGCCCTGTGCTGACAGCTCAGAGCCTGGATCCTGCTTTGGATTCTGTGTCTCCCTGTCTCTCTGCCCCTCCCCCACTTGGGCTCTTTCTCTGCCTCTTGAAAATAAAAAACGTTAAAAAATTTTTAAAACTAAAAGAAAAAAAAAAAGAAAAAAAGGCACAGATGTAAGCTTTTCCATGACTGTGCAGCTTAAATTATCGGCCCTTTCCTTTGTTTTTTTTTTTTTCTTATCCTTTAAAACATTGACCAGGTGTTTACTGAGCCCTTTTCACATGTTCTGGACTATCTGGGGCTGATGTGCCACCCAATTCTCATTCAGAGCAAAGAGACCACTCCTAATTTACTGTCTTTGAAGCCGTTATGTACATGAGATCTATTGACAGAGCAGTGATGTGTCAGAAACCAGTGAACACAGAGCTAGAGCATACTGCTGGTCTTCCAAGTTGTGTGTAGATGGATATATTGCAAAAGGCATGTGCATGTTCTAAAATTCTGTTACTTCCCAAGATCTAACTAAGGCTAAGCATACTTTCAATCAGAGTGATGATAAATGATTCACAATATCCGTTTAGTTTGTCTGTTTTCCTCTCCAAAGGTTTGCCTCCTCTTCCCTGTTTCTCAACCACTTGTTCAGTTTACTTTCAATGCCTTCATGGTTGTAAGCTTCTTTCGACACCACAGGGAGACCGCAGTACACATTAATTACACTCCATAGAAAGGAGAAATTAAATATATGCTTAGCGAATGTAAGCACATAATGTACCTGGATACACTAATGATTCTACCTTGAAACATTAAATATTACCTCTGAGGGTAAGAATCAAAATGGAATGTTCTTAAGATCAGTGATCAGGACAAGAGATGCTGGTATATTTCTCAGTCTGCTGGAGCCATGCCGATATCAAAGCTTGATTAGTATGTTCAAACTGTGGCTCTTTAATGTGTCAGAGAGATTTTCACTTGTATGTTAATGCTCTGCAGCAATTATCTTCAAGCTTTCATTGTGACAACAAGGCCTGAGAGATGTACAGATTTCTTCTACCATATGTGACTTATCACATACATTTTTTTAAAAACACATTTCTGTTATTAAGACATATGTGATAGTACACTTCTGCAAATGTGAATTGCTTTTGGCTAAAAGCCATGCACTAATAAGTTGAGTTGAATCTAACCGAGGTTGACATCTGTTGCCAAAAGGGGGGGGGGGGTGGAGAGGGAGAGAGAGGGAGAGCGAGCGAGCGTGGGCATGGTTGTCAGGCATCACATTCTTCCTTGCTTTTACACTTTAACAACGTTGAACAACGTAGTTGTTGTCTTTCACAAATCAGGATCAGAATCCACTCTGCTTAGGAAATTACAGCTTTATTTACGAGCCAATCCATCTTACAGATACGGTGGTTTCATTATTGAAATTGACAAATAGCCACAAAGATTGTCCTGCCCATGGTGTTTGTGCATTAGTCATTTATTTATTCACCCAATGAATATTTATTGAGAATCTACAGCGTTCCGGGAACTGCGATAGACGCTGAGGGAATTAAAAATAAATCTGACACAGGTCTTACCCTCGAGGAGTTTAGAGTCCAGTAGGAGAGATAAAATCGGTTTGTAAAGAACTAAATACAAGATAGAGAGAGACGTTTGTTAAGTAGGAAACAGATAGAGTACAAGGGAGGCTCTAAGGACAGAACGTGCTTCCAGTCAGTGCCGGTGGAGAAGGGGGAGCGGGTAGGGACAGTTGCACCAGGACTTTAAAGACTTGGTTTGAGCCACTGCTGCTGAGGTGGCAGACAGTGCAAGGTCAGGTTAGAAATCAAGGCTCAGAAGAAATGGTGACTTAGGGACCTCGGAGCTTATCCAGATGAAAGAGATGAGCTCACTCTAGTCAAACAGCATTGAGGAGCCCTAACTTGTTACTGTGAATCATCATATACTCCCCTATTATTAAACATAAACAAAGAGTCCATAGACATGGGATCCAGTCCTCAATTGAACGCTAGCTTATGGCATGAGATTGGACATGTTCCTTCCTTGCTGCAAACCTCAGCCACGTGGTTTGTTTGGTTCTTCCACCTCTTGGGAAGAAGCCAAAGCTTGAAATCCTGCTTTATAATTGTTTTAGGAAATATTTGATGTTAAAGTTTGATCTAGATGCATACAAGCACATACACTGTGAAGATTGCATTTACAAAACCCCTGTTTATACACACACACACACACACAGAATGCCATTTCCCATCATTTCTGCCTTGCGTACCCATGAAATGAGGGCCAAGAAGCCACATCAGTAGAGTCTTAAAGAGATATGTTAGATAGAAGATTAGCGTGGCCCCAAGAACGTTGGGTTGAGTCAATTTAAATGACCCCTTACAACCAGAGGTAATTTTCCAGTTGGACACATGCACATCACAGCTTGTACAGCATGTTGCTGGAATCACCGCATCTTCTCACAATGATGAGGCGATGGATTCTGTACTGTGTTCTGCCAAACACCAGTCTTGTGGAGTCGTCTCCTTTGGGAATTAAAGGCTCCAGCGCCAGGCTCCAGAGGTTCGGCACATGCCATCACATCCCTTTCCTGGAGTGCCCTGTTCACGTGTGAGTGATGCGGGCTCAAAGAAGTCCTGTCGAAAGAGACTTATTTAACTTTATCTTCCCCAAGTTTTCCCAAAGACGTTTGGCCAGAGGACAGCCTGACCTGACACAGTGTTTCATGGAACACAGAATTGGATGCGCAGGGCCATGGGAAATAAAATGACCCCATGGGAGTGTGCTTCCATAGGTAGTTTGAGAAACCCAAGGCCTAATAACTTACATTCCGTCCCTAATAAGAATATTTGCAATGAGCAGGCTACTTTAAAAGTCAACCATGGGAAGGAAAGAAGTCCCCCACGTTGATATGATAAAATAGCTCCTCTGTCTCTTTCGCGGTTTCACAGCCTAAACGATGTTTACATATCGGGGCTCTCCTGAGGGGCAGTCCTCAGTGAGGGCGATGGAAGCTTCGGGTTAGGTCCCTCTGGGTGAGACCTGTGAAGCCAGCAGTCCCCAGGGAGCCTCCAAAAGGCCTGCTCCGTTCCTGAGAGTCAGGCACGCAGCCCAGTGCTCCCTGCCACGCTCCCTGCGACGCTCCCTGCCACGCCAGCCAAAGTCTAGGCAGCCTCTAATTGGCTCTGGCCATCGTAAGGGTAGTTAAAGGAAAGAGAGCAATCAAACCTCTGTTTACACGGCTGCATAAATGGTCCAGATGACTGCCCTGAACCCGGGGGTGCCGGAAATTCTGTCCACTGTGGACCCGCTGCCTCTTTCTCATCACCTCTTAGGACACACACATTCACTTTCAAATTTGTTGTTGGTTTTCAAAGCCCTACTAGTGAGCAGGGCGCCTGGGTGGCTCAGTCGGTTGAGCGTCCGACTTCGGCTCGGGTCATGATCTCACGGCTCGTGAGTTCAAGCCTGGTGTCGGGCTCTGTGCTGACAGCTCAAGAGCCTGGAGCCTGCTTGGGATTCTGTGACTCCCTCTCTCTCGCGCTCTGGCCCTCCCCTGCTCGTGCTGTCTCTTTCAAAAATAAGACATTAAAAAAAATTTTTTTTAATAAAAAACTTTGAAGTCCTACTAGCGAACTTTTTATAACAGTTTGTTTTCTTAGAATATGGCATCAAATGCTCCCAAACTTAACGAACCAGCAAGTTTGCAGGCTTTCAAACAATTATGCCAACTTCAGTTATGGTAGCCTTATATCGATAAGGAAGCGTTTCTTCAAGACTGCAAGCTCGTTGGTTTGTCTCATTAGCGTCACTGATCTTTTCGAAAGCATTGTGAGAACCTCTCTTCTTGAGGTGGTGAGTTAACATTCTAACAACCATGATGATGAAATGGAAGTAGAAAGCACCCATTTATTGGTGAAGCAGAGGGACCTCAAACAAGCCAGCAAGTGTGGGATCAAACCGTAAGGAAGTTGAGCCACTTTGTAAGCACCAGCACTCATAAAATACTCCTTTATCCCAGTACTTTATAACGTAGCGTGCTTTATGACTATAACGCTGTGCTTCTTAGCGTGTGCCACTTAGAGGAGGACAGACAACTCTTTCATCCGTTCACACAGCCCAACCCATTTTGGGGTATATACAAGTTACAGCTACAATTTTATTTTAACATTACCGTTCAGCACTCTTTCCGAAAGCTGCTGAAAACTCAGAATCACATAGCTGATCTGCTAGAAATTTAAGCAAGCCATGCACGTGCGTCCTTTTGACAAACAGGAATTGTTCCAGGCTCAGTCGATGGGGAGAGGAGGAAGGTAGAGTGTCGGCCCTGAAGGTCCTCACGCTCTCATAAGGAAACGGCCACCTCACTGCACTGCAGAATAGAAAGGCTCTTCGAGGAAAGCAGAGGAAAGTATGCGCAGCATCCCCCGAGGCACAGATGAAGAAGCGAGCACCTGCTCGGAGTGGGCTCGCCCTCACTCCGCAGGAGTCCCCGGGTGAACCGTGTAGGGGAAGCCCTTCAAGAGAGCCGGACAGTACTCGCAAATGGCGTGGCAAGAAGAAAGCGGAGACTGTGTTGTGGGCGATGTCTGGTAGGTCGAGGCAGCCAAGGAGAGGGGGCACTTTTCTCAGTGGAAGGAGATACCACACGTTTGTGACTCACAGGAGAGCAAAGAAGGAAAGCATTAAGGTCTGTGTGCCAGGACACTACTGGAGATTCGGGCCCGGCTTTTAACATTAAGAGGAGAGCGGTGCAGGGTGGACCAAATGACAAAAATGCCAAAAAGGATTCTTTTGTTCTAGAAAGTTAAAGGTTAGAGTTAGGGAAGGATTATAAACCTTTTTTAAACTGTTTGCAGAGAAATAGGTATATCACATCCCTCCTGATTAGATCTGGCTAATCCTTCTCGGCGGACTTTTATGTAAATCTCCACGCACGTAGGGTTCCTCTAGGCATCCGGCTGCTCCCTTGTGGCTTTATCGACCCTTGATTGTTTCTTACGTTTTTAAAAATTGTGCTTTCATATAGTTCCTTTCACATTATTCAGAAGTCTAGTATTTTAGGCATGACACATAACACCATTATTCCAGCTTCATTTTATGAAATCATTGCCCAGACATAAAAATTCTTTCTGAGCGTATTTTTATCAGCCACAGACGTAAGCACAGTAGGGCTATTTTGATTTCTAGGGAAATGAGGCATGCCCCCATGGTAACTACACGCAGGACTCCAAACAGTAAATCAGCCCTCCATGGACCACAAAATAGGTTCAAAGTCAGGAGCCTGGGGTCATGAGTTATTATTTAGTTGACTGAAATAGGAAGCAAAGAGTTTCTTCTTTATTAAAGCTTTTGCCTAAACCAAAAGCAGTTATCTAGAGAGCCAACGTTTAAAAAAAAAAAAAAAAAAAAAAAAAGGTAAACCATTCTTCCACAGGGAAGTGTATCCATTTGTAGAATTTACAGCGTGGGGGTAGATTACATGTCATTAGAACCCAGTTTCTCTGTACTCATGCATTTATGTACTCTGTGCATCAGAATACCCTCCTGCTCCGTGGTGATTTACATCCAGGATGGAGTTGGTGATGGGCAGGCAGAGCAGCCATAACTATAGAAGTTGGTGTCTCTTTCTCTGTCCTTATCACCCCCTAATATTTGACCACTCTCCTTTTCCCCAAGTCCGTATCCCCACATGGGCGTGCCACATCATTGGGGAAAGTATTTCAGAAAAGCCTTGTGGCTTTTTGCTATTTTTTTAGCAGCTTCCGGGAGTGTATAACTGTACATCTCCACGGAAGCCCTGGGGGTTACTGACAGGGCAAGCCCAAGGAAGTCAGGGGCTCCTCCATACTCACTGTCCATCATCAAACCCTGCAATGTGAGCTGCCAGGAATTTGCTAATACTAGCACCTACACTAGAAGCACCCCTTATTCATCTCTCTGCCACTCACTAGAGATGCAGATTACTACCTACACTGGCTAAGTGAAAGTTCCACTTGCCTCAAACCGTGATGCAACACTTTACTAAGCAAATCAGACACGCTGGCAAACCTGCTTGAAACATAGGTGTGGGGGCGCCTGGGTGGTGCAGTTGGTTGGGCATCCGACTTCAGCTCGGGTCATGATCTCATTCTTCATGGGTTTGAGCCCCGCGTCCGGCTCTGTGCTGACAGCTCAGAGCCTGGAGCCTGCCCCTCCCCAACTCGTACTCTGTCTCTCCCACGAAAATAAATAAAACATCTTTAAAAACTTAACAAAACATGATAGGTGTGGATGTGTGTATATGCTCTCTACTCGTATGTATGTACACTCACTCATATATAGCTTAAACCCCACCTGTTTCCCAAAATGGATTTGACGTGATTGAAACAAGATTGTAGGGGAGGATGTTTAAAGGAAATGGGAGACCCTGCTGTTTCCTAGCACTATAGAAACCTCTCTTTACATATACGAAGCACCTAGAAAAATGCTGTGTGTTTTTAACTCCACCCAGATGAGGGCTTCTGTACAATGACAGACTAAGCATGGCCGGGCCCTTCTGCAGGGATGCCAGTGTGGCGCAAAGCCTGTTGGGAGATCCCCGTGGAGAATGCCATAACACACATGTGAGGTTCTTCTGCTGGTATTTAGCGACAGGTGCTAAATCTTTGAAAGTGGATTTATGTTTGGAAAACTTCTAGTCCAGGACGGTGACTCAGAGCCATGGATGTTGAAAAAGTGGCCAATGAAGGAAATGAACGTGGATATTGAGTCAAAATAATAGTGATTTTTCTCTTGTGGATAGTGAATGCTCCAAGAGGAATGTTAAAGGCTTTGTGCAAGAGTGACAGCATTGGACAACCACCCTGTGCAAAAGAGCAGCTCCTCCCACACGTACCTTCACCATCCCCTTTAGCCTCCTTTCTGTCCACTTTAGCAATTACCATCATACTGTATATGTCAGTCTGTTAGATCCATCTGTCTCGCGGTCATTTCTCTATGTTTTTGAGGGTCACTTCTCACAAGAATGTGAAGTCCATATGAGTGAGAGCTTTGTATTCACCCCTCTAGCCCTAGCACCTCAAACAGCACCCGGTATAGAGTAGGAGCTCACTATCTGTCAAGTGAATGTAGGCATCTGGGAGTGAACTCTGAAGTTCAGCCATCAAAATTCAGTAGGAGTATGAGTTTCACCGTAGAGTATGCCCGATTTTGCAATGTTCTGTGGACAATTACTGAACTCCTTACTGGCCCTCATATGATTTACTAACTCGGTACTCCATATTGGTTTTGACTTCAAGGCATTTTAAAGTTAGCTTTACAGTCTTTATAGCACTAAAGTTTCACCTCATGGATGATTCATTCCTCTTGTCTATACCCAGCTTCCTACTCAGGACGTATCCCCATTCTTGATCGTGAACGGAAGGCACAGGGGTAAAGGTGTCAGTTGCATTTGATGTCATTGAGCATTTTCAAGAGTGACAGAAGGCACACTTTTGTCACTGTGGGACAAGGAAACAGAAAGGTTATGAAGCTAACAGCCAATAACACATGCAATGTCCTCTTTTTGAAAGGCCGTCCTGATGCTCAGAAATTAGCAGGATGGGACTCACAGCAGCCAGTGCCAAAACATTCATACTCCTCCTCTTCCTCAGATCCGAGGAGTCCGAGAAGCACCTGACCTCCCCTTCCTCCTGCCCCCGATCCTTCATCGTCACAGCATGAAAAAGCTTTTGGTAACTTTCCCCATGGGCCGATAGTCCCAGGAATTGTTGGGTGGCTCTACTGGTCCCTCAGCAAAGCCTGACACAGAGAGTCACAGGTATTTACAGCCACAGGGTTTAGGCAATAGCTCTGAGGAATGGTAAAGCTAAACAAGCTTTCTCTCATTTCATGTTATTTTCATGACTGTGTAAGTACTGTAATTAAGTCCTTTGGTCACATCTCAGTGATGGGCTTGAAAAAAGAAATCCCTCACTTTATGTCAACGTGTATGAAAGAAACCAAAACGAGACCATGTTTCAGGAAATAACACCGCCACAAGGTTAATTTTGCCTCATACAGCATTTCCTAGAATTGAATTGCCTGATCTCCTCCCTTGGGGATTGCTCTTATGCTTGCAATAATCGAGGCTGATTTTATTGGAAAATCACCTCTGGATGAGGAACATACTCCAGAGGAAACTTTGTGTGGGACAAACTGTTTTCTGGTGCCAGTGGCACGTTATCCAGGCCCGTGTTGTGCAGGTTTCCAATCTTTCTGCTCGGTCAGGCAGCACATTCATTAGCAACCCTTCAGGCAGGGTAGAATAACTGGACATATTAGGGAAATTTGCTTTGAATTGTTTTGGGGACTTACTGGCTAACGGGTCAGTAATCAAATTGTAGCTTTTAACATGCACGTTAAATATTTTACTATAGTAGTGGCAGGACTCACTATAGTTTTTTTCTTCAAATGCTTACCACAAACCATTTTGTGTGGGGTCCCTGGGTGGCTCACTTGGTTAAGCATCCGACTCCGGCTCAGGTCATGGTATCTTGGTTTGGGAGTTCGAGTCCTGCGTTGGGCTTTGCACTGACAGCGCAGAGCCTGCTTTGGATCCACTGTCTCCCTCTCTCTCTCTGCCCCTCCCCTGCTCTCTTTCTGTCTCAAAATAAATAAACATTAAGAAAAACCATTTTGCATAATGATTTAAGCTCTCAAAGGTGCTGGGTGGATGGCCGGGCAGAATTACGGAGGGTAGGATAACGGGAGAGAGGATGGTGATCCTGGGTATTGAGACTGTCATACTACCTTTGTCGGCATGGCTCACCTATCAATCATTTCCTGCTTGTTGAGTTTGTTAACTATAAAAAGAATCCAGATTAATCTTGATGGCACAGTGCAGTACAACTAACCAGAAGACCCCAGTTCAGAAATGTACCTCAGCTCTCAAACCCCTCCCCCCAGTGGAGATTGAGAATGATATAAACAGGATATACTGAGCCTCTAGGATGCAAGAAGGGAAGGAGGAAACATAGAGAAGCCACATATCAGGGGACTCTGGTAACCTTGGGGTAGCCTTGACTGTGAAGGCTAGAGGAAAGGTACTTTAAAAGCTGACTTGATTCATGAAGACAGAAGAGTTGAGGTGGGGGGGGGGGCAGAAAGAAAGGTTTTATGCACAAGAGAGAGAGAAACAGAGCAGAGGGGAAGCTCATCAAAGTATATGCTACATCTTAGCCTTCCAGTTTCTTAGGCAGAACTTACAACAGGCAGGAGAGAGACAATTCTCCCTGTTGTGTTCCTGTTAAAAGTCTAGTGCTTAGACCGCTCATCTGAGCACAAGAACACTTGATCAGCGATGGTGTGCCTAATGCCTACTGCTGGGTTTGAGATAGTTCAGACACGAAGCGTAAAAGCCAAAAGGCTGGCCTGGGCTGACTGGTTGGCAGCCTTCTTTTATGAGTTTTGTGCCCAGATTATTACTATTATTTACTTTAACCAAGAGAGGGAAAGTAAAACAATTCCCATGATCCAACAGTCACACAAAGCTTTTTAAGTACTGATGTAAGTGGCATATGGCTTAATACTTGGGTTCCCAGCAATCAAGAAGCAACCTTGTGCAATATCACCAGAGCTCAGTTCCCCAGTGGGCAAAGCAGAGATGATTAGATATATTGAGTTCTTTGTGTCATTCAAAGAACGCAGAATCTCATACACATTGGTGTTAGCTTCCCTTCACTTCATTTCAATTTTCAATAACCAGTGTCATCACATGTAACAGTTTCTTCGTAATGAAACTTCATGTCGAATTGGATTTGTCTTTTAGGTGAAAGTATATTGTGAAACCTTCTGAAATCGGATTTTTAAAATAATTTTTACTGCCACAGAAATCATAAATATACCTCATATTCCCCCGAACAACAATAATGTGGCAGATGAATGATAAAAACAAAATCTCTGTTTGAAAAAAAAAAAAGTTGTATTTCTCCTTTTGATATTTGACAGGCCTGGGGAAAGAAATGCTCTGGTTAATCAAAATGATTTAGTTAACAGAACTTCAAATGTAGAGAGAATGATTTTCAAGGAATTAGAAGAGCGTGAATACCCTCGGCAAGAAACAATGCCAGGTATAATCTAATCCTTCTTTGATGGTTTAGCCACCAACCGTTGATTAACCAGAGCATGCACTTACCAACGGTAAGCATGTAGAACTTTTCGATAACCCAGGCTCCTGTGCAAATAGCACAATGAGAATCATTCATAGTATCCTCATATAAAAAAGACCAGCGATGACAAGCGTTGGCAAAGGTGTGGAGAGAAGGGAACCCTTGCGCACCGTTGTTGAGAAAGTAAATGAGTGTGGCCACTATGAAAAACAGTATGGAGGTTCCTCAAAAAAGTAAAAATAGGACTTTCGGTGGGACGCCTGGGTGGCTCAGTCAGTTAAGCATCCGACTCTTGATTTTGGCTCAGGTCATGATCTCAGGGTTCCCGAGATAAAGCCGCGCACATTGGGCTCTGTGCTGACAGCACGGAGCCTGATTGGGATTTTCTTTCCCCACCCCTCCCTCACTGCACGCGTGCACACATGTGTGCTCATGTGCGCGCGCTCTCTCTCAAAATAAATATGTAAACATTTTTTAAAAATAGAACTACCGTGCATTCCAGCAATCCCACTTCTGGAAATACATTTGAAGGAAATGAAATCACCATCTCAAAGAGATAGCTGCCCCCCCCCACCCATGTTCATTGCAGCATCATTCACGACAGCCAAGACATGGGAACAACCAAGACATGGGATGAATGAGTAAAGAAAATGTGATATATAATAGAATATTATTCAGCCACAAAAAAAAAAAAAAAAAAAAAAAAACCAGAAGGAAATTCTGCCATTTGCAGCAACATGGATGAGCCTTGAGGTGATTATACTAAGTGAAATAAGATGGACAGAGAAAGTCAAATACCGTGTGATTTCACTTATATATTTGGAATCTAATAAAACTAAAGCTCATAGAAACAGGGTAGATTGGTAGCTGCCAGGCAAGGAGGCTTGGGGGAGATGGATGAGGGTGGTCAAAGGGTACAAACTTCCAGTTGTAAGATGAATAAGTTCTGAGGACTTAATGCTGAGAGCAGATTTTAAAAGTTCTCACCACACACACACAGGCTAACTATGTGAGGTGACAGATGTATTCACTGAACTTACTGTACTAATCATTTTTGCAATACAGTCTATCAAATTATCATGTCATATGCCTTAACCTTACACAACGTTGTATGTCAATTTATATCTCAATAAAGATGGGGAAAAAAGTTCCAGGTGCCTAGATGTAATCGTGCCCAGTCTGATTCCTCAGAGTATCCAGTTCTGTTACTGGATTTAGCAATCGGATGTTAAATCACCCCTTTGCTCTACCTGCTTCCTACCACCTCAAGGAAGCTATAGTCAGTGTCACAATGATGCGAAAAGCATTGTGGTGGTATCTGTACAAATTCTCCGACATCCAGGTGAGTCGGGTGTCACCTACATGGTTTGTCTACTCATTCTTAAACATGAAAAAAATTAGGGTGGTTGTGTGTTAGATTGTCCAGTGGCACAGGTAACAGAAATGCAGATATACTGATCCTTGTAAACCTCGAGATGGCAGGGCCGAAGGGGCCCTGGAGTCTCTTGACTACAAACCATACTATTCCAGTCCTTCCCTATGTGGACCAAGATGTGGAAAAGGTTAGGAAACACTGTTCTAGGGATTTGAGTGTTAGGCATCTGTGTTCGTTTTTTTTTTTTTTTTTTTTAAGATTTAGCTTCACAGTCATGATTCTCTCTTCCTTCTGTTAATTTGATGGACTAAGTTAGCTTCTCCCAAAGTATGGCCCATGGAGAGTGTTTTGAAAGATGTTAATAGGTGTTATTCAGGAGACAAAACAGACAGTGTATGTGGGTGGGTGTGTTTGGTGAAGAATGGTCAAATAAATATGGGAAATGCTGGATGAAAGAAGTTTTCTTCTAAGTTTCATTTTGAGTCTCTAATATTCTAATGTACATTGTGCATCTCTAAGAGGGGGAAATACAGTTTATTGCCGTGCTTCCCAAGCTTGTTTGACCTAGAAAGCTTTCGTCTATGGAATATCAGAGTCGACTTTGAGATATGCTGCACTAGGTAAAGCTGGGTTGCATTAACGATGTCAAATCATGAGTGGGTTAAGCAAACGAATCCTCATTTGAGGGTACCCCCATAAACCAGAAACAGAAGTTTCTTCAGCCAACCTAGTGTTGGCGTACAGAGCCACTGGGGCACAACCTGGAAGGTTCACCAGCCTGCCAAGGGGGCCGCTAAAGGGGCTACGAGTCTCAATCAACAGACAGTGGTCCTGAGCAGAGAATCTTCCAACCACAGGCACACTGTAAGCAGGGAAAGTGAACTGGAAAAGTGGAGTTCCGGTCTAATGAATTAGATAAACATGAACACCCATATTGTCTAGATTAGCATCCCATGTGATGTCTATCCCTCTCTTAAAACTTTCTTCACTGTAGACATATAAAGTGGAGTTTCTCAGTGTTAGCACCATTTCTTAAAATAGCTACTTTGAGATATGATTCACGAAACATACAGTTTGCTGATTTGAAGTGTATATAATTCAATGGGTTTTACTATATTCACAGATTTGTGCAGCAGTCACCACCATCAATTTTAGAATGTTTTCGTCGCCCCCAAGGGAAACCCTGTGCCCATTAAGCTGTCACTCCCCGCTGTGTCACTCCACACAGCCCTTACCACTCTGTATCTATGGATTTGTCTATTCTGGACATTTCGTCTGAGCAGAATCATACATATGTGCCTGGCTTCCCTCACTTAGCATGATGGTTTCAAGGTTCATCCAGGTTGTGGCACAAATGAGCACTTCATTCCTCTTTATGGCTGTGAACACGGGTGCACAGGTTTTTGTGTGAACATGCGTTCAGCTCTTTGAGGTCTACACCTAGGACTGGAATTGCTGGGTCCTCTGATAACTGTGTTCGGCCTTTTGAGAACCTGCCAGACTGTTTTCTAGAGTCATGGCTCCATTTACATTCTTACTGGCAGTACATGAGCCTTCCATTTTTTGGATAACATCAACCACACCGGTTATTGTCTGTGTTTTGATTATCGCCATCCTCGTAGGTGGGAAGGGAGAACTCATCTGCATTTATCTGATGACTAATGATGTTAAGCAACTTTTCATGTGCTTATTGGCCAATTTTATATCTTTGGAGAAACATCTATTCAGATCCTGTGACTTTTTATTGTTTATTTGTAGTAATTCTTTTTATATTCTAGCTACAAGACCCTTATCAGACATTTGATTTGCAGAAATTTGCTCCTATTCTTTGGATTGCCATTTAACTTTCTTGATGATGTATTTTGAGGTACAACAGTCTGTAATTTTGATGAAATCCAGTGTCCCTATTTTTTTCTTTGGTGCTTGTGACTTACTTGTCATATCATGAAGGTCTGCACCTTCCAAGGGCTTTAGTTCTTAGGTCTTATTTTTAGACTTTTGATCCATTTTGCGTTGACTTTTATGTATGGTCTGAGGTGAAGGCCCAACTTCATTCTTTTGCATGCAGAAATCCAGTTGTCCAGGCATCATTTGTTGGGAAGACTATTATTCTTTCTCTATTGAATTGGCTTGATGCCTTTGTCAAAAATCGGTTGATTGTAAATGTGGGGGTTTATTTCTGGGCTCTTATTTCTGTTCCATTGATCTATATATCTGTTCTTATTTTAATACCACACTGTCTTGATTACTATAGCTTTGTAGTAGGTTTTGAAATTAGCAAGTGTGATTCCTCCAACTTTGTTCTTTTTCAAGATTTCTTTGACTATTCTGGGTCCCAATTACACATTTTTAAGCTTCACTTTACTTGTGTAGACACCACCTCTTAGTTTAGAAGGCAGCTGTTGAGCCGGTATTTGGACTTGGCATATGGGATGCGAAGGACAAAAACCCTTAGCTCAATATGGAAGTGAATATTGCCAATTTTGAATTCAAAAGCTCCAAGAGAATAGGATTGGGAATTAGTCTAGTCAGTAGTCTCTGAACCAGGATGAAATCAAGGTTCTCTCCAAATCTGTGTGTTTACACTCGTGAATCACTGTGATTTCAATTTTTCTTACAACCATGCTGGAGACTGTGATTCCCCAGAGCCTCCATTGTGGGTAGGACCCACTAGTTGACTCTAACTAGGAGATGTCACCAGGAAAATAGGAAAACCTTCCCTTTTTTGCATTCCAAATATATAGAGGAAGAATTTAATAGCTTTTTAAGTGTATTGGAGATGTTGCAGCAAAAGTAAATTATGGCTTGATATTTAATGCTCAGAATAAAAGGACTACATCACGTAGATCCTTCTCAAAAGCATCTAACATCTTATGGACTGGTAAGCTGGTGTTAGGTATGAATGGCATTCTTCAATTCCATAAACTGATTCATTCTACTTACAAAACAGGGGGGCGGTGTGGGTACTGTATCAAATATCCAAGGCTTCCCAGTCCATGTTCTTCCTTCTTGGCAGTTTTCTGTAATTTTATGAAATATTTTAATGTGACAAAGTCACTTCAATTACACAGTCATTATAAGTTTTGCCAAGGTTGAGTATGGATCGTTTTGTGTTCATTAGAGCACAAAATTAGAATTTTCATTGCTGCAACTGTAAACACTGTTTGGCTCAAAGGAATCAAGCGTTTTCTCATAAAATCTTGGATAACTGATAATGGGTATTTTTACTATTTTTCAGCATATTTTAATTTTTTGAAACTATTTTCTGCTCTCCCTCTTTGGGTCTATTTCAGGAAGTTGAATCAGTGATTCTCCCCCCAACTGGATGGCATTGCACACAGTTCAGGAACTAGTGAGCGTAGAGAGAACAATCCCCAGCGTCAGGAGAAAGAAAATAAACTATTTCTTTAATTTTCTCAGCTTTAGTTGGCCCGAAGTCTGGCAGTTAGACCTGAGTAAGTCTGGCAAAACCATCTGGCACACCTACATCTGTTCTCACATTTGCCAATCAGGATTTATCAAAAACTAATGGCTCAAAAACGTGAAGCTCCTAGAGGTGCTAATTTGTGGCTAAACAATAATTCAAATGCTGCACCATTTGGTCCTCGTGGAGTATAGTTTTAGTTTTGGGGGATTTAGTGAACCTGTTCCATCTTACTCTTTTACATTCTCTGGAAAAAGAAGAAAGAAGAAGTGGAAAGCAGTTCATCTCTAAGAACCTTCTTTTCCTTCCTTTTGTCCCGTCAGATACTGGAAGGACTGCCAATGGGGTTTAGGTACCGTGGTGCTATTTATTAACGGGCAATCAGACATCCCTGCTCTCTTCCCAGTTATTAGGATGTTCTCAGTAAAACACCAACACTTGATTCTAAATCATTGCCCACTTGCCATCTCTGTTCTCCAACCTTCTGCCTGCCACTCAAAGTCAGTCATCTATGAAGAACCCTCCCATCTCTGTCCCTCCCCACCAGCAAAGGGGAGAGGGCATTCATTATTCATTACAATGCTTCCTCTTGGCCAAGGTGTATTCTCTTGCTTCAAACTCAGAACAGCTCATTGGCTTGCGGGGATCCAACAGCCACGGACGGAGGAACAAGTTTATTATGGAAAGCACATGACTCTGCCAGGTTTCACTGACAGATTTTGAAGCCGGAGCAAGGAATTGGCTGGCACTCT
This sequence comes from Cryptoprocta ferox, assembly GCA_028646485.1. Lineage (NCBI taxonomy): Eukaryota > Metazoa > Chordata > Mammalia > Carnivora > Eupleridae > Cryptoprocta > Cryptoprocta ferox. The sequence continues at coordinate 4,993,543 of CM053579.1, read as the reverse complement.
TTGTGCATTAATGTCCTTTGGCCCTCAACGTGCTCATTGTTACACAGGTGCACCTTATAAAGCACATAGACATTTCTAAGATAATGAAATAAATAACACCATTCACACAACAACAACTATGAGCAGTTTATGCCCCCAAAACAAATCTCTACCACAACAGCCCATATGTAGTAGACTAAATTATAGCTTGATGCAATGATAGATTGTTTTGATCAGACCTTGTAGATTTGGGGATTAAGTGGTTTACTTTTGTACCTTGTATGCCTGTATGCCTGGCACAGGGGGGTTTTGTCCCTGAATTACCACAAACACCTTGTCAAAAGGTGCTCTCCCCAGTAAATAGATTATTACCCCCAAGATGAGTTTTACGATGTGAGATCTAAGCGCATGAAGATTAAACTCTACTACTGTTTGCTGAACTTTGGAAACTGAAACACAGCAAACCATGTCTAACTTTCTAGTAAGTAAAAACAAAGCATGTGTGACAGATCAAATATGGGCATGTGTTAAAAATCGCAGAGTTCATTAGCGGAGTTGAACAGGGTCCCGCAGATAGAGCATAGGGAATTGAAAAATACTTCAACTCCTAGGAAAACACATGATTATTTGCTTTGTAGGATGTATATAGCCTTTGCCTGGAAGTGTTTTGTTCTCTGCCAGGAAATCCACAGTGTACCGAATACTCCCCCTCACAGGCTCCCAAATCACTTTAGAAATCCAACCCAAAGCTTATCCGACTGCATGTTTTATGGGGCTGGTGAATATCTAGACCTTAGAAGGAGGAATACTGTCCGTATGTATGTGTACAGAAAAGGGAGGTTGGGGTGATTCTCTGGGCTGTTTGTGTTTTTTGGAAAAAGTGGAATATGTCAAAATGGAGCCCTAGCTTAGACTTTGGCGATTGCCAGAAGCTAAATGGGCTGAATTATATTTAAGACTTCAGCGCTATTGACGTAGATATAATAACATTAGAAACGCCCTCCATATTTTAGAGTTTTCTATAGAAAGTAAATTGAATCTCCCCTTTCTACACATGGCTGAGCCTCAGATCCTCTTCAAGTAGAAGGACAACTGTGGGAACTCAAAACGGAAACCCTTCTGCATGCATTTTGATTTGCTTCAGGGACATCATTAATGAGCAGCAAGCATGATTAAACCCACCAGATAATGAAAAGAGAACAGTGAGAGTTGTAAAAAAAAAAAAAAAAGCAAAACCAGTATGTGTGTGTGTGTGTGTGTGTGTGTGTGTGGTGTATATGTACTTTTTTTAAAGTTTTTACTTATTCAGTTTGAGAGAGAGCAAGTATGAGCAGGGGAGGGACAGGGAGAGAGGGAGAGGGGAGAGAGAGAGAGAGTCAGGAGCAGGCTCTGCACTGTCAGTGTGAAACCCAATGTGGAGCTCAATCCCACGAACCATGAAATCATGACCTGAGCTGAAATCAAGAGTCCACCCTTAACGAACTGAGCCACTCAGGCGCCCCGTGTGTGTGTGTACTTTTAGCAAACATCAATTTTCTGTCACTGAAGGCAAACCTGTTTAGCTTGAGGGTTCTTCCCTGTATCTCATGCCTTCCATCTAGATGAACAGTGCTTGATTTTTATGGGGTTTTGAAAACGGAGATAATGTGGAGAGCTACTACCTCTTCCAGGGAAAGTGTTCTATATGGTTTGATGCACGTGAATGGAAATGTGTTGAGCCTCTACTCTGCAAGACACTGGAGGGGACGCCAAAATGGAAATGCCAACACCCGCCCACAGGGCATTAGACTTTAGTTGCAGGGTGTGGGGGTGAGTTCAGATACACAGATGCTTCCACTTCCAGATAGATGCCAACCTAAGTGTGATACGGAATAATTTTTTTAAATGCTAGAATCAAGCCAAGACAGCCCCCAACACACACACACACACACACACACACACACACACACACACACACCCAGACAAATCATGGTGGTTCCAGCAACCTTTGGGTAATGTGGGTTTATACGGTTTCCACTGAGGTCTAACATCTGTGTTCTTCGTCTATGTCAGATTTTACCAAGACAGTCTTCAGAGCCTGAATATCACCAAAGAACACAGCCACATCTACTCCAGAAGTGACACACACACACCCAAATCTAACCATTGTGTAGACAGTGATAGAAAGCAGATCTGCATGTTATTAGATTGAATCATTTTAACAATTTGCGTTTAAAAGCAGCTGTCCAGTTGGCCTCCATTTCCCCATGGCTCGAATGAAACAGGAAACTGCATGAGCTCTGAGGCACCAGGCAGGTCTGATCCTGCCTAAAATACAAATCCTTTCTATTAATGTGTACCTTCCTGTCATCGTGCAGCCGAAGGGAGAACTCTGAGAATATCTAATTGTTTTATCCCAAATTTAAAAAAAAAAATTAATGTTTATTTTATTATTTTTGAGAAAGAGAGCATGAGCAGGGGCGGGGCAGAGAGCTAGAGGGAGACACAGAATCTGAAACAGGCTCCAGGCCCTGAGCTGTCAGCACAGAGGCTGGTGTGGGGCTCGAACTCACCCACAAACCGCCAGATTGTGACCTGAGCCAAAGTCAGACACTTAACCGACTGAGCCACCCAGGTGACCCATATCCCAAATTTTGAAGAGACCTTCATAAAGACATGTTATCATCTCTGTTTAGAGAAAATTAGAAAAGAATAGAAAAATAACTTGAGCTTTTTAACCAACTTCTACAGAGTCAGTGTGTAGCACACAGTAGGCATTTAATATGTATTTAGATGAAGGGATGCAAGAAACAGTGAAGGCAACCTCAGCCTTTGAAACAGCATCTCCACGGCGCATCACACACGCACACTTGTCCCAAGGAATGCAAGGAGGTCACTTCCATAGCAAAATTCTGGCTGCTAGCCCTGGCCTCAGGAGACCAAGCCCTCTCTCTGTGGGGCTTTCAGAGAGCCCCGGTGACAGGAGGCACAGTGTGGAGAAGTGAGGGGCAAAGACTGTAGCGTCAGTTCAGATCCCGGCCCTTCCCCCTCCCCACCTGGTAGCTTTAGGCAACTTTGCCTCACTTCTCTTTGCCTCCTTCTCCTCATCTGGAAAATGGGGATAATGATAGAACCTGCTCCACAGGGTGTGATGGAGATGAAATACGCTGATAATGCATGAGGCACTCGGAATAACATAGCTGTACAAGTGTCTGCCGTAGCGTTGGTCCCCGTATTGGAAAGCCCACCAGCTGGGTTCACTGGCAAGAGCTCTGGGCCTGATGTGAGAAGACTGGGATTTGAAACCTGGCCGGCATTGCGGCCTTGGGCAGTTTCCTGAACTTTTCTCAGCCTTAGTTTCCTTATTTCTAAAATGGGGTAATGCCTCCTATAATGTGTATAAAAATCCCTGGCATATGGCAAGTGCTGGATAAACATCTGCTGTGTCTGCTGGATGCAGGTTCTTAGAGCAATTGGCAATTGCCGCAAAAGCAAGGCACCATTCAGCCGATCAGATATTTCTAGTATTTTCCCTGCCTTGTCTTGCAGCTCTGCTGCTTCCCATGTTCTGTGCATCATGTAAAGAGTAAGTCCGGAGGTGGGGAGGCATCAAGGCTGTACTAGAAGCTCCATTTGAGTTCTAAGCTTGCTATGTCTCAAAAGAAAATAGCAAAGTATGTGTTGGCATCTTTTGCCAAAAGCAGCCTAGCCACATCGAAGCCTGACAGTTCTCTTTATTCGGTCTCTTCTGAAAGGAGAAGCCTGGATAAACATTCTCCTAGTCTGCATCACGCAGGTTACATGAGCTCCCCACTACTGACGCCCAGTGAATGGTGCTATAGGTCTGGACTGGAGGGAGACGCCCCCCCGCCGCCGCCGAGTCACATCACCTTTCCTATGCAAAGCAGAAAGGGAAGGAAGTCTTTAAAGTTCAGATGAGTCACTGTTGTGGCCTATCTGTGGGGAAATCAATTTCATTGCAGAGCCGAGGTGGAAGGAGCCATGAATGCCATCCTTCTAAATGAAGACGGAGCATATGGAGAACACAGAGTGGAATTTATAGCTCATAATTAGAGAGGATACGTGGTTAGAGTCCATCTCTGGTGTTTGCAGCCATCCACTCCTTCCCACATCAAAGCGTTGCCAAATTGCAGTGACCTCCTCGCCGTTTTCCCGGCACTTGAGCCTTGCCCACCACTTCAATCCATATTCATTGATTTTTATCGCTCAAATGAAAGCTTATTGGTGGATCTATTTGGGTGACCTCTTAGAATAAAAGCGTCGATGTCACACGGAGAGCGCAGCTTATGAATTCTTCCCTGATGCTCTAATTGAAAAGTATACAAAGCATTCAGCTGATGCCTTCCTCCCAGCTCTGTTTCTTCCCTGATAATTTAAGATTCTCCAGCCCTGAGACCTTAGACCTCATTTCCTCTAGTGATTGTGTTTTGAGGTGGGTTTTTTTTTTTTAATGAATTCTAATCATTGGTTTACCTTTCCGTGCCACTTTGAGTAATGTTAGGATTTTTTTTTTTTTTTTTTTTTACGGTATGCCTGAGACTTAACACTTTTCAATTTATCCAGAGAACTGATAGATTCTGGAAGGAAGAGAAATTGGGACCTTGAACATAGACATATATTAATAACTACTAATGCTATGGCTGGAATTCTTTCACGAGAGGGAGTATGGCCAGGGCTGAGTTCAAGGCAGGAAATATGTCTTGGCAGAGACCTTAGAGCAGCCAGACCGATAAGCTTCATAATGTTCTTCTTTCAATAAATAACTCTATTACCACAAATCATTCTTCCCTTTCTAATTTTTTCTCTCACCTTTGTCTCTTTTATTACATTTTCTCTTTCCTTTCCTTTTTCTTTCATCTTGACACTTCTTGCCAGGACTCACGCTCAGCCTCATCCCCATTACTCTGCAGTCCGCAGAACACAAACAAAGCTAAGTGAAGGCCGGACCAGAGGCGAGGGGCTTCTAGCTAGTCTTTTGCATTTGGTTATGAGTTTCAGCACTCAAGAGCCATTCAGTCACAGGCAAGAGATACCACACATTCTGCATTCCAGCCAGATGTTGGCTTCTCTTGTGGAGTGTCATGAGACATGTTTATAATGAAAGCACCACCAAACTCTCTACTTTAGTAGACTGAACAAATGGTATTATGCTGTTTTTATGTATTCACTGTTAACGCGCATTTCCAGAACATTGCGATGGTGTCCAAAACCCCCTCAATGGAAGCCTTGGCTCTGTTTTTCATAAGCTTCCCACTCTGTTTATATACAAGACTGTATCTTAAATATAAACCTATCATCAGGTTTAGCAAATCAATACCATAAGAGTGTGAAATGGTCCCCAGAACTCTCCGCAAGGGCACTTCACAGTAAAAGCAATTGAAAAAGATGCTGCAATGGAATATCTTATGAGATAGCCATTTAGATCACAAAAGGGCCATAAAAGTCACAAGCAGTTTGTGTGAAGCAAGGTTCGTAATATAACCATCCAGGACTTGCTAGGAAGAAAGAGGAAAATTGCAAACCAATTTGTGGTTATAGCTTTTTCTGTCAGTTCTATTGGGATTTAAAACTTGTAAGAGGCAGAAACTTCTGCCAGCTTACATTATGTAGAGAGTTTGTGATAACTATGATCATAGCAGCCAAACAAACACCAATTATTTGAAGCCAATAAAGTCTTTATTAACTTCAAGGCAATTAGTGCTTCTTGGGTTCATTTAGCCACAGAATGGAAAGGTGCCACCCAAGATCATTTGTCAGCAACAAATTTGGGAGACATCCCAGGATGTTTCGGTTACATCTTGCAAAAATAGTTTTGCAAATGCTAGGCGAATCGTTGCAAAACAGAGTAGACAAAAGAATGGGCCTGCACTTGAGAGCCCATACAGACTCCAGGATTCCAAGATGGCGCCCACAGGCAGGCCTCAAGTGGAGTTTCCTACTGTCAGATGCCTTGTCCATTGTGACAGTCTCTGCAGACCAACCAGCCTTCTGAAAGCAAGTTGCAGCAATAGTTGCTGTCTCTACTGAGCACCTGCTGGGCACTACACATTCTACATGCGTCGTCTATAGTCAGTTCAGCAGTTGTGCAAGGCCTTGTTCTCTTTGTGCAGATGACAAAGCTGAGGCTTAGAAAGGTTATTTTGTAGTAGTTGAGAACCCAATCCAGGGATGCTTGGGTACCCCACCTGGGATCTTGCCAGGACACCAGGCTCCTCCTCCACTCAATGAGTCAGTTGATGGCCAGAGCCACACAGCTTGCACATTTTTGTACTTGGGTCGCCGTTGGCATTAGCACACTGAGATTTAATCTTCACGTTCTCTAGACTGGAGACAGGAGCTGACAGGTCTCCTAGACATGTACCATTCTGCAGCTCTTACACTAGCTCTAAATTAATCTCTCCAAACAACAAGAAAACTAATTAGATTACAATTGCAAGTCTTTTAGCATGAACCTTTATGATTCACTGTTGATTACAAGCTAATGCATAGCCAGTCTACCCAGGTCTTTATTTCCATCTGAGCAATAAAAGTAGTTTCTGGTTTCCCTTCGGTTAACATTTCTCTTTAAAGAGCAGCACTCCATTAATGAAGATAGATGAAATGAAATCCCATCTCTGCTGTACTCAACCCGATTTCTTCAAACAAATGAAAAGTAATACTGACTCTTTTAGTGTCATTAGAAAACCTGACATCTCATAATTATCTTTAGGTTGTAGCATAGCTTACATCAAGAGTCCCAGTTTTTTTGCACCACTGTGATTCACCAAAGTACTTTCTTCATGTGGCAAAACAGATTCCAGCAGGCACCTTTGTCATTTGTCCCCATCTATGGTAGCCTTTCTGAGACCAGAGAGGAATGTCTGTTTCTGTGTTTTGCAGAATCCCCAGTCATCCTGATTCCATGACTGCAGGGTGCTTTCTGCAAATAGTTCACTAGCCTTCGCTCAGCTGGAGACCATCCCAGAACCCAGGTGTTATTATTCCCTTTCCTCGCCTACAAAGCAAAGGCGAAAAGAAACCCATATTCATAGGTAGTCCAGAAGAGTTCTGGAGGTTCCCAGCCAGGGCTCACAGCCAGCTTCTGACAGACCCTACAAAATGAGTCATGCCCAAGAGCACAAAATGGGTGGGCAGCCACTACCTGGAACATGTAAAGGCACAAAGGGCTTCCGTGTGCCATACACCATCACAGCCTCAAGGCAGAGCTATTGACATGAGAAACCAGGTGTCAGAGAGACCCAGGCCATCCTGACACTGCTGCCTGCTAGCTCTGCGGCCTTGAACTAGACTAGTTTCCTTCTGGGGCATCAGCTTCTTCATTGACAAATGGGGGTGTAATAATCTCTGTGCTGGCTCCCTCACAAGGTGACTTCAAGGGACTTCAACAAGCAAGAGAGAATGGTTTTTGTTTTGTTTTGTTTTGTTTTTGTTTTGTTTTTTGTCCGAATGATGTGTAAACTATAAAAAGCTATAAACTGATGTGAGATTATTCTCACCATACATTGGCAAAAGGGGTGGATAAAACATCAAGCCTCAACACATCCTGGCCTACAAAAGACATTAGAGAGTGTCTTATAAATCATCTGGGAAACGTGTCACCTTGCTCCACATCTGTGGCTCTCAGCAAAAGGGGAACAAAAAGCAAAAGTGGAGGCCCTGGTAGGGGTCAGAGTCACATAGGGCACTTGCCATTTCCACACCGGAATGGAACTCTTCAGGGGCTAGTAGGAGCCTTCTGTGGCCCCGAGCCAGCCTGGACCACTGTGACCTGTGTGGAGTCCACCGGCCCAGCATTCCTTCCCCAGCCTGGAAACCGGTTCACCTCAAATAGCCAGGGCCAATTAGTAGCTGTGCCCTGGCCGAAGGTCACCGTGTCTCCCAAGGCTCTGTCCTCCATGCCTTTTCACCACGAGCATCCGGACCTTCGGATTTCAACTGCATTGGTCCCGAACCACCACATACATCACAGATAAAGCAAGGACTCTGAGGCCTCTGGCTAGTAGAACTGGAGAAATGTCCATCGTCTCGCTAATCACGAACCTGATGGGGGTTTTAAGTAGCCCAGGACTTAGGGTCTCATGGCCACTATCACAGCGCTGTGTATCGCAGTGTAGCTACCGCTAGCTGACTTCAGAGAGGGACTCAAAATGAGTGATAGTTTTTGCAAGCTGCAAATGCCTCTGAGTAGTGGGTTTCATTCATTTCATCAAAGAGTGCATACATTTTACAAGCGGTTGTGCTAAGATGAGCATTTAGGAATTCATATGCAAGCCATGTTTGCGATTTACGTTCCCCACACTGAGTTATTTCACAGTATCTGCCTATTGCAGTGCATTGATATTTTCAACAATATCTCTGCGCCCTGGGAGTGAAAAGAAAAAAAAAATGTGTAGGCTATAACAGCCATTATAACCCATTTATCAGGGTGGTACAGTTATAAATAGTACTTCTCCAATTAATTGGTAACCTTAGTCATTATATAAACACAAATCACACCGAGCTAGCATCTTCTAATTTGCATGTCTTATACCACTTTTATCATCTATAATGACTGATGTTGAAATAAATTTATTAATGCGACTCAGAAAGACAAAGGTAAATTATCTTGCTTTTCCTTGAGTTTGTTAATGAGACAAAGGCTGAAATGCATGTTTTTATTCTGCTTCAAGTATTGTATCTACTTGGAATGGGCTGAGGGTCTCTTTCTGAAAGCGCATCAGAAAGTCAAGTCTTTGGGCTGGCCGAGCACTTGGAGGAACAGCTCGGAACACCACCATGGGAGGGACCCATCCCAAAAGGAACAGAGTGGCGATCACAGCGTGTTCCTCCTTAAACCCAACCGTTCCTGTCCTTCCCTGCTATTTACACATAACTGGGCCTTTATTTATATCGTTTTTTGTTTTTGTTTTTTTTTTTTCCTGTTGTTGCTGCTACTGCTGATGTCAGGCAGCATGACATGGGCGAGTGTCCGCCTCAGTCTAGCAAATACGCAGCAGACTCCGCTGGGTACCACGAGACTAGCACTCTCTGACCAAATCTGCCCCCGCTTAGCCTGTCCCTTTTCTCTCGGGGCCGGGTCTGTTCACCTATCGAGTGAGAGGGATGGATGAGACACTCTGCAAGTCCAACTCTGAAAACTTCCATGTGGAATGCTAGGAGTTTGTATTTGCTTCCAAGGATGAATCCTGTGGGACCGAAGGTCCCACATGGCTCGAGACTGGCTATGGCCCGGGGCCTCTTAATCTCTTGAGAATTTTCCAGCTTAGAAACAAGCGAGAGCTACGTTTGGCTCCTCGGCGTTTCACAATAAATGACAGCCCTGCTCAGCGGCCACTACTCTTCTTTGGGTTTGGAAAGACTGAACCACAGGCATCTACCAGTCTCTTTGTTGTTCCCTTCTGCATAATAAGGAGAGCTCTGGACTCAGGCAGACCTGGATTGGAGTACCAGCTCTTCCAATTACTAGCTGTGTGGTCTTGGGCAAGCGTACTCAAGCCACCTGAGCCTCACAGTCTCAGACGCTGGATCCAGCTACGTACCCTCTAAGGAGCCTTCCGCCCCCCACATCAGACTCATACACTCCCTCCCTCCAGTTGAGTCCAACCGGATTCCAGCATCATTCCCGTCTCTTCAGAGAATTACTGTAAGGATTGAGGTAATTTATATCTAGTACTCAGCCCCTGGCACAGAGTAGTCACTCAATAAACTGGCACTATTATTCCTATTGCCCGTTATTTATTATCTGTTATTAGTGGTGTACTTGTCAGTCATTGAATGCACCAAATGCACCTAATTCACAAAACACTCACTTTTACACTTATTCACATTCATGCCTGCATCAGATATGTAACCAACACCTACCAGATGCCAGGCACTCTTTTAGGACCTAGAGACACAGCAAGAAACAAAAGAGTCCAAAGCTCTGCCCCAGTGGAATTTATATTCTATTGAGTGGAGATAGACAGTAAATGACATAAGTATATAATGATAAAATATGTTGCAAGGTGATACGTGTTATGGAGAGAATTCAGGGAAGAGTGCTACAGAGGGATGGATGGGGTGGTCAGGGAAGGCCTCGCTGAGGACTGGCATCTGAGCAAAGACCTAAAGGAAATGAGGTGATGAGCCCTGCAGAGGTTTGGGGGAAGAGTGTTCCAAGAAGAATAGCTCATGCAAAGGCCCTGAGGCAGGCATATACCTGTGTACCTGGTGTGCTTAGAAACAGTCAAGAGGATAGTTCAGTGGAAGCAAAGTGAAGATAAGAATGTTAGGAGAGGAGGCCAGACTTTTCCCTGGGAATCACTGTGCATGAGAGATGGTGGGCCATTGGAAAGACTAACCATGACTCTGAGTTGGGAACCACTGGAAGATTTGGAGCGACCTGATGTGATTTGTCATAACAGGATCACGCTATGGTATTAAAAACTGACTGTGGGGCCCAGGGGTGGAAGCAGAGAGAACAGTAAGGAGACTATTGCCATAATCCAGGCAAGAATGGTGGTGGCTTGCACCAGGGCAGGGGCACTGAGGGTGGGGACAGGTGGATGGATTAGAGACATACTCTGAAGGGAGAGCAGATAACATTTGCTAATGGGTTCACTGAATGGAGATGGGAAAAAAAAAATACAGAAGTCAAGAATGATTCCAAGATTTTTAGCCTGAGCACTTGAAAAAATGCTATTGCTATTAATTGCATAATTCATTATAATTATTAACAGCCTGATAACAATGAGATCAAATGGAAATATTTGAATAATTCTTCCCAATAAGTAGACCAAGAGAATGTTAGCCACTTCCTATCTTTTTTTTAACCGATATTTTTTAAATATTTATTTTGAGACAGAGAGAGAGCACGGGCAGAGAGAAGGGCAGAGAGAAAGAGAGAGAGAGAGAGAGAGAGAGAGAGAGAGAGAGAGAGAGAGAATCACACGCAGGTGTCTCGCCGGCAGTGCAGAGCCTGAGACGCAGGGCTCAAACTCACAAACCATGAGATCATGACCTGAGCTGAAACCAAGAGTCGGACTGAGCCACCCAGGCGCCCGTCTTATACCAATATTGAAGGGGAAATGTGCAAAATACATAAGGACATTTCTCTTAAAGCAGCAGCTCTGAATTTGGACGTACGTCAGAATTACCTGTGAAGCTTATTAAGAAATCCAGATAAGCAATCACCCCAAGACCTATCGAATCAGGCTCTGCTTTCAGCCTATGCACACATATACAATCACACACGCTATGTTGTCACTCTTAGGTTTTGACACCACCAACTCAGTCAAGCCTGGTTTGTGGCCCATCACTAACCAGCTCTTACAAAATAAAAGAGCCGATTGTTTTAAATAAAATATTTTCCCTCTCTGCGTTGTCTGTACTCATCACCTCCTTGTCCACAGCCAATCTCGTCAAGGGAGGAGGGGTTAGGAGGTTGATTGACTCACTCACATGACCGTTAGCTCGCTGAACATACGGCTGATTGGCCTCAGTTCTTCTTCTGACAACTGAGAGAGATGGAGTCATAAATCCCCAAGGTCCCCCATAGCTACATGATGCTCTGATACTGTGATTCTTCTCTGTCATTATGAAATTGTTAATTAGGAGAAGGCTGTTTGCCTCTTAAAATGGGATTATTTACTAAACCAGAAACCTAATTGATGGTGATGGGTATTTTATTTAAATTACATGTGGGAATTAATCCCCAACCCCTTCAGGATAGCACAGTAGCAAAAGATCACAGCCTTTGGAATGGGATCTTTAAGCAGGTAGCTTCCCTCCCTAAGCCTCAGTTTTCTCACCTGTAAAATGAGGCTAATAGTGTGTGCGCCTCAGAGCTGCTGCGAGGACTGAGATTGTAGGGCACAGGACCTGGCACACGGTATGGGCCTAATAAATAGTAGCTGCCATCATCATCATTAATTACCATCGCTATTAACCGAAGAGTAATTCGTAAGCTTTATGCATTTTCAATTGTCATTACAGAAGCCTGCAAATAATTTTGTGAAAGCATATGTTTAAAGATTTTAGTATTCTCCGATAGATCTTTCTGAAAATACACATATGGATGAACGATTGGCAGAAATAGAACAGAACTTTTCAAAATGTGTTCTGGCAAAACAAACAGAAAAACAACCAAAAGGCGGGATCGTTGCTTCCTAGCCGTTCACTGTCTGTGAGGCCTCGGACAAGTGGCGTATTAAGAACTCCTTTACATTAAATGTTATTTGTATTATCACTACTACATATAACGTGAGTAGTAATGGTGATGAAAGAAGACTTTAGTGAAAGAGTGTTGAACAAAACAAGACATATATGCGCCACATCCTAATATAACTTCAGTAGGTCCTACTCTCAGGCATCGAAGTCAGAGGAGAGAGGAAGCGATTTGGAAATTAGATTTAGCTGAGACCTTCTCTTTAGAAGCTGCAGATTATTGACAGGCTCACCATGAGTTGATATATTATATATAATATATGTATTCCATAAATATAGGGAATCTGTTCATTCTCATGTACTTCCAAGCTCAACCTTGACATTCCTACCATCCTCCCCTATCTCAGTAGCTCATTTTCAGAGGTAATGCTACAGATGCTATTTGCTCTCTGGGACAAGTTAAGTCCATATCACCTTCATCCGACACCCTTCTGCAGCCGTCTAGGCCCCTCTCCCCCAAGTCTGTGATCTTCAGGTTCAGGTGAAGACCCAACCCGCCCCGCCCCCTCAACCCTGTGATCTTTAGTGTTAGGTGAACTCGCCTCCTAGAGGCCGGAAAGGAGATGAGGACTTTCCGTGAACACAGGGCCCCAGCTCTGCCACGGCCATGTAATCAGAAGCTTGCCTGCAATTTGACTGTTTCACAATAATTGCCATGTTTCCAATAACAATGATAAAAAGACAGATATAAAGGCAAATATCAAGGCCTCTGGCTGACAAAAGCAGATTTCAGAGAGAAGTGAGAAAATAGCAACTTACTTCAGCAATAAAGAGAGTATATTTTATACTCTCGGTTTTTTTGTTTTTTTTTTTTTTTCGTTTTGTAAAATCATGCCTTTCTAGTAAATGACATCCCAGAAGATATTTATCAAAGGGGGAAAGTTGTGGAAAGGAGCACCTCGCATCCGCTTTAATATTTCTCCTTTTCTTTTGACATTTTCTTGCCTGGAGATCTAATTCCATTAAATATGTACATTTTTTTTTTGGCTGGAAGTCTTCTTCATGTATCTTTCAGATAAATCTTAAAAGTACATAAGGTCTGTAGGGCAGCTTTTTTTAAGTGCAAATGAGACACACAGTAGAATATTGTCTATGAGGGTTTCCAAATTATTTATACTCCTGCAGAGTTCTACCTTGCTCTTTCTGTGATAATGATAAGAGAAAAGGTAAGAGTCCAATGTGCCTTCTGTGGAGCACAGTCAAACCCCATTAGTCATATATAATGTCCGACATGCAGGAACTTTCTTTGGATGAGTGCTACTTTGATTGGCTTTCTTAAGCATTGTCCTGACCATAACTTTGCCTGATGGACAAGGTAAATAGAAGTGTGACGAAGTGTCAAGTTAGCAGTGCGCTGGGAAATGCTCCATTGTGCCTTTGCACGTGGGCTCAAGTTGACTGTTCTGTTCACCGTTAGACTTCTCTAGAAGCTTGCTTGGAGTGGAAGTGTTTGCTAAATTGGAAGAATTATATTCTGGATCCTGTAAACACTGTATGTGGATTGGGATGTCTCGGAGTAGACCTTTCAAACCTAAAAGCTTTTTAAAATTTATTTATTTTGATTTCTTATTTTTTAATTTAAATTCCAGTATAGTTAACATACAGTGTTGTATTAGTTTCAGGTGTGCAATGTAGTGATTCAGCACTTCCGGTGCTCATCACAAGTGCCCTCCTTCATCCCCATCATGTTTCACCTATTCCCCCCACCTACCCACCCACCTCCCCTCTGGTAGCCATCAGTTTGTTTTTTATAGTTAAGAGTCCATTTCTTGGTTCCTCTCTCTCTCTCTCTCTCCCTCTCTCTCTCTCTCTCTCTCTCTCTTCCCTTTGCTCGTTTGTTTTGCTTCTTATATTCCACACGTATGTGAAGTCATAGGGTATTTGTCTTTCTCCGACTTATTTCACTTAATTTTATAGTCTCTAGCTCCATCCATGTTGTTGCAAATGGCAAGATTTCACTCTTTCTGTGGCTAAATAATATTCCATCATGTATATATACCACGTCCTCTTTATCCATTCACCAATCTGTGGACACTTGGGCCGCTTCCATATCTTGGTTATTGTAAGTAATGCTGCTATAAACATAGGGGTGCATGTATCTCTGAATTAGTGTTTTTGTATTCTTTGGGGAAATACCTAGTAGTGCAATTGCTGGATCATAGGATAGTTCTATTTTTAACTTTTTGAGGATCCTCCATACTGTTTTCCAGAGTGGCTGCACCAGCAAGCCTAAAATCTTGCATCCATAATTTCTTCTCTTCATTTTTCATTCCGCACATCTCCACCTATTTCCCGCATTCATATGAAGTCAAACTCTCACCAAACTCTCAAATTCTCAGACACAGGATTTAGAATGTCACTTTTTATGGGTAGTTATTGAGGTGGGATGGGGGGGGGGCTGCAGTTGGGGGGAACCCAGAGTTGGAGTAATCTAGATTTGTTTTCTGCTGTGCAACAGAGCTACTGCTTCATTACTACATATTTTCTGGGTGTTCGCTTTATAGCAGGTAAGACCTCAGTAAAAGAAGAGAAAATGCAAAGTCATTGAATAATTAAAGTTAGTCATAGCACCGGGAAACTACTGCAGGTTGGCGTGTGACATTACTCAGGACCTCGGGACTGCAGGACAGGCAAGCCAGTGCCGCTCATGCCTGCTAGCCTGTGGCCCTGTGGAATGGGAGAGGAGACCACAGTTAAGAGCAGTTTTCCTTTTGCATTTTGAAAGCAGGAAGCAAGTCTCTGTGATGATAAGGTTCTCTTCTCTGCTTTCAGGTGAGCCATCTAAAGACAATGAGTCCGAAAGCAGATCTTACATGTTCTCACCACACACACACACACACACACTGCAATTATGTGAGGTGACACAGGGGTTAACTAACCCTATTGTGGTAATCATTTCATGATATATAAGGGTATCAAATGATCATGTCATGTCATATACCAAAACTCACACGATGTTACGTCAATTATATTTCAGGAAAGCGAGGCAGAAAATACAGTGAGACTAGACCTTAGAAAGATAAATATGAGAGGCCAGAAGAAAAGGCAAAAGAAAGGGACAGAAGGGGAAAAATCTGGTCCTAGTGCAAATAAGCCACATCCCCAGTCCACCGTAGACAGTCCGTTTGGCAAAGACGTCTTTCCACGGGAAGACCTCATTCTTCTTTCCTCTCCACCTCTGTCTTCTCCTGTCATTGGATAATTGCCATAGCTTGACTCAACTAATTTTCCTATCACTGAAGACAAGGATGTGTTGAAGTTACTACACAGTGCAGGAGATGGTGGGAATGAAGGGAGAGCACAAAATCTGTTGCTTTTGCAAACTTGTCATCAAAAGGACAGCCAGAACACAAATGATACTGTTTTGGCTTCAAAAGGGTAAGCAGGTGTCTTCGAAGTCCCAAATGAGCTGTGTACAAGCTTGTACAAACAAGCGCAGAATCAGGCCTGTTTGTTATTCACACAAACAGAGTGTAAACCATCTGAATTCCACCGCTCCCAGAATTCAGATGGTGCACAATGGTCCATAATGAGCAGCACCTGTGCTTACCTCAATTACCAGCCAGTTCTGAACAACGGCGAAAGGGCTTACTAGATTTTTTTTTCAATAATAGATTTAGTTATGTCTTTCATAATTGGATTCAAAAGCTCAAAATTTCATTTTGCAACTTGTTCATAAAATTTGTATGAAAAAGTCTGGCATTTATTCAAAAGAAATAGTCTATGAAGGAAAAATTGCAAAACAGCCAACCGCTGGTAACTAAGCAGCCAAATTATAGTCCAAGCACTTGGCAAATACACCATCTTTTTATTATTTCAGTAATTGAATTTCTGTTAAAGCGTGGAGCATAATTTAACATGAGGAATTTATTTATAATACAATAGTGTTTCAGTAATAAATGCATTATTATTGTCACTTTTAATGGAGTCTTATGTATTCCCTCGGAGACTGTGTGGCAGACTTTGAGACAGCCACTGCACCAGTGTTGTTTGTAACAATTGAATTAATTGGAGACATTGGAGACAGGGTCATTAACTCGACCTGAATACCTCTGATTGCTTCTGTAAATAAGGTTAGAGAGCAAATGGCTAATCTTCATCGTCATTATAGATTCCTCTTACATTTTCACACTGCCTTGTATGTTAAGATCATTTTGCTAAGCAGCTTTTCGGACTCTCCTCATATTTACAGTATTGTCTTGCATGGCACATAACCATAATTGTATCAGACTTATACTACATTCTCCATATCTTTATAAAACATGATACTAGAAAAGAACCTATGTTGAATCACAGCTCATAAAAACCATCAGACCAATAAATGAATAAACCGCAGCGTATAAGCCATCGTATTAAAGGAAAGTAAAATCACAGAGCAAAAGTTGCTTTGGTCTCCTCTTGCAGATCCATGTACAATTTGGAAACAATTAACATTGGATGGGCTCCTGAAGATGCCGGCTCTAAAGAAAGGGCACAGCAAGGGAAGCACTGATTAACATCTCTGTATGTTTCAAGTGATGCCAGTGCCCCTTCTTACCCTTCTATAGTAACGTTAATAACATGCAAATTATAGAAACCTGGGTCCGTTCTCCCTGTTCATTCTGGAATGGAGTTAACTTAGGAACTATTTGAAATACAAATATTGAAAAATTTTAAATATTTGACTTGTTATTTTTCATAGATTATTCTGTTATAAGCATATAAGATATTTAGGGGGGATTTGGGGGGAAATGTCTCCCATTAAAATGACTCAGATAACTCAAAAAGACATATACTGGAAACATTTCTGAAAAAGGACTTTCTTGAGTCATTTTAAAATACAATTCAGAAAGAAAAGACCATTAAAAATAGAAAATATTATGTGGAATAATGAGAATTTTACAAGTAAGATACCAGAACAAGGCAGAGGAGGAGGAAGAGTAAAGAGGCAAGAAAAGTGATTCTATGCCTATTATTTCTCTTGACAAGATAAAAAAAGATTACTGAAATTATCAAAGCGATCATTGGCACTAGATCTGTACAACTAGATCATCTGTGCTACTAGAAGAGTAGCTCCAACACCAGGAATTGATCATTGTCCTACCACCAACTGGAAGCCCATCAGTTTTTGCCAGCTTTATTGAAGTATGACTGACAAACAGAAATTGTACAAATTTCACATGTACATGATGTTGTTTTTACAGACATATGCACTGTGGCATGAGTACCACAATCAAGCTGATGGACACATCCAACACCTCACAGAATTACCTTCTCTGTGTACAGTGAAAACACTTGATATCTACTTTCTTAGCAAATTTCCAGTGTACAGTACGCTCTTATGAACTATGGTCACCCTGTTGTACACTAGAACCCCGGAATTTATTCATCTTATAACTGAAAATTTGTACCCTTTGACCGATGTGTCCCTTTTTCTCCCACCTGCTCAGCCCCTGGTGACCACCATTCTACTCCCTGTTATGATGAGCTGGGCTTTTGTTTGTTTGTTTGTTTTTGTTTTTGTTTTTTTAGATTCCACAAATAAATAGTACATACAGTGCTTTTCTTTGCATCCGGCTTATTTCGCTTAGCATAATGTCCTCCAGGTTCATCCATGTTGTTGCAAATAGCACGATCTCCTCCTTTCTTAGGGCTGAGTAATATTCCACTGTAAATGCATAGACTGCATTTTCTTTATCCATTCATCTGTTGGCAGAACACTTAAGTTGTCTTCGTGTATTAGAAGCCTATCAGTGTTCATGAGTTTCGTGGCTAACTGAAAGAGTCCACATTTCCCTTGACTACTTAATGAGTCTTGTCCAACAGATAGAAAAATAACCACCGTTTCAGTTCTTTCAGGCTTGTTTTGCCTTTATGTATTATTTGTAAAACTAAGATATGATGCGAACTTGAGTAATAGTTGATCCTCATACATGTGAATGTACATTTGTGTATCCTCTTAAGACAGGACTGAAACCCAAATAAGGGTTAATATAAACCTTGACTGGCAACAATATCTTCTGGATTAAGTGTCTAACTCCTAGTATGTACTAGGAGGTCAACATTTCTGCCCTTACTCAGCTAATAGCTAATGCTGAAGCCATTTGCTTTTCTTGGTATTAGCCATCTTGGATTTTAGCCAGTTGATGTATACACACTCGCACATACTATCACTCACAGGCACATGCACACACGCATGCACACATACACACACACACTTATGCATGGGCACGCACACATTCTCTCTCTCATTCAGACACCTTGAATTTAGGAATAGCTGTCTGAAATATATATTGGAACCTAATTGTCATCAAAGGGAACTTTTTAGCATATAACCTTTCTGGAAAATATTTCTCCCAACACTTTTTTTTTTTTTTTTTTTTTTTTTTTTTGCCCACGTTTACAAGTGGCAGAGTAATGTACCCGGATCTCGTCGTCTTGAAGCTAGAGCAGTGTAGATTCCTGGAAATGGAACGAGGATGTTGCAATGGGATTTGAAATATTGATACCGTCAGGCTAGAAAACATAGTCACGTCTCACTAAAAGTACATGTCTCACGTGGTTCGCAAGTGAGCATATCTTTCTCGTTTTGCGTGTTTAACGGCCCTAAGTTGTGAATGCTTTGTGTTCACTGTAAATCCTTAAGATGTACCTTTGTTTGGGCTTAGCTGGTGGGGGCCCTGTATAATTGTGACCTGCTGTTGACATAACTCTTGGGATATGCACGTTCCCAGGTCTTTCTGCTGAGCACAAATTTGCTCAGCCTCAGAAGGCATTTTTAATTGTCTGTTTTTAAAGTCCTTTTTATTCCAGACTCCATCTTCTTTGGAACTGCTGAATTTCCCAAAGTCTCAGCGTGACAAATTTCTCCACATGACAGAGTCTTCTTAATGACAAAAACCAAACACCCTGACCTTATTACTACCAGCCTGTTTGTCATTATCACAGATCCTGCTAGTTCTTGGAGAAATGCCTAAGTTTGTTTCCATTTCTTTCTAGGTCAGCTTTTAAGTGGCTCTGTGTTCATTTGTAATACGGGATTGCCATTCTTGTTGCTGTTGATCTAGGTTCACATGTAAGCCCTGCCGTTCCATATACAAGAGTCACTGTTGAATAAGACTGCCTGTACTCAGCTATCTTATTGCTGGTGGCTATGATCAGACTTGTGCTCTCGATGTCAAAAGCAAGTGGGGTGCGAGATGAGGCAAGTGTGGTCCCCTCTTCTTCTCTCATTTGCACTTGACCTCCTTTAATTTAGCATTGATGAGAAGGGAGGCTGTTAGCTGGAAGGTAAGATTTCCGGGCAGATAGCATCACAGGATTAAGAAGATCCAGTGTTTCCTTGGCTGTCATTCAAAATAACAGGCATAGGAAATTCTGTTTAAAATGGCTGGGCTTTTTGACTCAGAGGGCTTCTGTATAGAAGATTTCGGATGTCAGCTTTAAATATGACATTGATAGTCTTAGGCAAAGAATGGGAGTGAATTCTTGTACGAACTGGCGTTTTTTTCCTGCCTATTTATTAATGGTCTTTGTGATTTATAGTAAACGCTGGGGAGGATTTTCAGGCCCATTTATCATGGGAAGGGAACACCTTCTTGTTCTTAATGTGAGTGTGTCATAATTAGCAAGGCATGTGGGCTAGGAGATTTAGTTCTATCTTTTGTGAAAGTCCTTCCACCTCATATTTAATCCCAAATTGATTGAATATTTTTTCTCCCATGAGGAAATTAATTATGCCACTAGAAAAACCATCAAGTTGAAAGGGAGTTAATATCAAGCCCAATGTAGACTGGGCTGGTTAATGTATCAAAATGATATGACAAAAGTAGCTCACATTTCACACAAATTGGAATAACGGAATCATCATTTTAATTAAGAATAGGGAGGTCTGTGTGTATGTGTAGCACTCATTTTTCAGTCAGAGCCACACCATTTATTTCCTATGTTCAGGCGCATATGTGCACTCTGCAACCCATCGACGCTGTTGCTCTAAATACCAATTACGTTAAAAATGTCCATCCAAGGAAGTTGCATTTTGCCATGGAACTGGAGGTGAAAAGAGAGGCAGGCACTATGAGGGACTCGAATCCATCCAACCAGCTGAAAGGTCACAAATCTATCATTAGGCGACCCATTTGCTTAATTATTTTCATCAAATGAACTTCTGATTCAGGATGTTCTGGTGTTGCAGGGGCCCGCCGAAGTATCGCTTTCTGTTGAGAGTCCGCAGTAAATAGGCATTTCATAGTTAAGTATTGTTATTTACCACATGACCTTGTTTGTGCTGATTTTCTGTTCACTATGAAACCATTTGGAGTATTGTTTCATAACAAGAATACTGCACACAAGTTGTTATGCTAAGAACCTTAGGATACACAAAATGACTACACAATCTGGCACCTGCCACCAAAAAGTGTACAACTGAGATGGGTGGGCAAAAAGGTTAGCCCGATAATATAGTTTGAGAATAATTAAGCAATCAACGGTGATGCGGTTAGTGAAAAGAAATCAGAACAGGGAGGTATCAAGGAGAATTAAAGTCATTGGAGAAGACCTTATGTTATTTGAATTTGAGCTTAAAAGATAAAGATTTAAGCAAGCAGAAGAGGGAGGAAAAAGTGTCATTCTAGACAGAATAAACAGGCTAAGCACAGTCATGGGGGGAAGTGCGGGAGGAGGGAGGAGACAATAGTGGCAGATGTGCTGGGAATAGAGGTGAATTAAGAACCGGCACTAAGGTATGGTGGCAGTGGACACAGATCTCGGCAAATCCCGTAGAGAAGAGCGCACCTACCTGCGAGGGAGTTGCTGTGAACTCTAAAACCAAGAGATCTCATGTTGTATATGGTCACTGGGGCCACATACAAAAGAAGTCAAAGCTTTTAGTCCAGCGGGGAGTAAGGTCAAGGAGAGTGAGGAAAGAACCCCTGGTTTGCAATGGGAAGTGGGCAGGACAGGGGTTGGTGGTCACCACTGACAGCAGCTTCAGTAGATCAAAGAGTTCCCAAGCCTGATTACTGGGCTTATAGAAGTTTCTAGGAGTGAGGATGCACAACCAGCATGTGTTGACCACATCTTTCAGAAGTGTCATGGTGGAGGAAGATCAGTGACTGCTTCCTGATTTGGAACCTGCAGTCTAGTCCCACCCAGAAGGGCTGTCTGAGCGGCTTCCATTCCTCATGGCTACGTGTTATGTTCCTGCCTCTTCCTTGTGGTGGGGTTACGTGCCACAGTTTTGTAAGTTGTAAGTTTTGCCATTCCCTTGAGTGTTTTAATGCTAATATTTGGAATATGCGCCAGGCACCATTCACCATTATGAAGGCACATTTAGTAAGGATACTGCATGAGTTTTATTTTAGAAATTATATATGTGACTTTGAATGCCATTCATTGAATTCCCTGCCATCCCATATACAGGACAGGTTTTATTTAAGGTATTATTTTTATAATTAAAAGAAAATTTGTTTTGAAAGCACACATACCAGTATTCATAAATGTATAGGGTATTATTGGAAGAATACTAAGAAATGGTAACAGTGAAACTTTGGAAAATGGGGTGATGGGGCAGTAGAAGGCCAGAAGATCTACTTTTCATTGTGTCCCTTTCAGTATCTTTACTGAAGATGTTTATGTTTATTACCTACTTAAAAGCAAATACACGTTTTGAAAAAACACAATGATGTGAAAGATAAAGGGCATTTAAATTTCTCCTTCTGGGGCGCCTGGGTGGCTCAGTCGGTTAAGCATGCGACTTCGGCTCAGGTCATGATCTCATGGTTCGTGGGTTCAAGCCCCGCATCAGGCTCCGTGCTGACAACTCAGGGCCTGGAGCCTGCTTCAGATTCCGTGTCTCCTTCTCTCTCTCTTCCCCCCACCCCCCGCCCCCGTCAAAAATAGACAAACATTAAAACAATAAATGCCCCCTACTTAGTTTTCACCAACTATTCATGTATATGGAAGAGTCATCTGCTATGAGTTGTAAATCTTCTCCTCTAGACTCCGGGAGGTTTGTCATTGGAGTCAAATGGAGCAAGGTTTTCCTGGCATAAAGCCTTGATGGCCTTCAGTGTTTTCAACATCACAGTCTTCCAGACTGTCTCATTTGGTCACTTGAAGAAAACCTTTGGAATTGTGTCCCTGTCACCTTTCGATATGATGACAACAGTGGGTTCTGTAGTGGATCCCTGATTCCTTTTATTTCTTCAGGCACACCTGGCATTGTTGAAACAGTCACAATATCCTTGTGAAGCCCCCCTCAAACCCCAACCACACGACTTCGGCTGAGAGGTCCTGGAGCTCTGTGGACAAACTGGGGAGGATACCTGGCCCACGTACATCCCACTGAGTGTTCTTATAGCAATGAAATGTGGTCATGGGAGTGAAGATGCTGGAACGTTATCAAGTGCTCTGCACTTAAAAAGTATTTTGGTCTTGTTGATCCAATGATGACAGTATCCTTTTGGGACCATAGGCACATAGACAGCAGGCAGTGGATGCACCCAGGGACCATCTTCCCAGAGATCTGCAGAGAAGATTTCTTTAGGGCTTTACTCTAGGGTGTCTTAGGTGCATGAAGTATTTTACACTGTGTGTGTGTGTGTGTGTGTGTGTGTGTGTGTGTGTGGTTGATGAAGCCTCTGACCTTAGAAGCTTACCCTCTAAATCAAGTGTCTGTGATACATCAGGTAACAAATCAGACATGAAGGGGTGCAGACAGTACTGATAAGGAGATTGGCATTGAGAGACATCAAAGAAGAGTCTAGGGAGACACTGGAAGTGGGATGCCTACTTCCCAAATCAAGGGGCAGCTCGAAGCATGATGGGCAACAGAAAGGAGACATCAAGCGAGGAAAAAGGCAGGTGCTTGTGCTGAGCCACTCTGTCCCTATCTCCAGCCTGCTTTGTACTCTCCTAGAACATTCAGCTTGCCTACTGCCCAGGCTCCTCTGCCCATCTCCAGACCAGTTCTGTGGATACAGGGAAGAGATCCCTGCATGGAAGCAGCGTCTGGGTTTGAGTTACCCAGTCAGAGCACATACCCTACTCCACCTACGATTTGTGACTGATGGAATTCTTTGTTGGAAGGCTTTGACCTTGTTAGAGATTCCTGGCATCTGGCCCTCTCTGGGATCTTTATGAATGCGAACTGCCAATCATTCATTCTCTACTTTGCTGGAGACCAGGGCTCGAGGGAGTTGGCGTTCACGTCCACTTGCCTGCCTTCGCTCTCTCCCTCGCTCACATTTTTTAAAAAATGTACTTTCAAGGCAAAAGGGACAAAAATACTTGGCTGTATATGGTTTTTTCTACCTGTTTAGTTGTTTGATTGAAGCAGCTCTGACTGCTAGCAGAAAAGTCTGTGTGGCTTTTAATTATTTCCAGAAAATTTAAAATATCAGTGTATTCTCCCGAATGCAGAGTGTGATGTTATCAAGACATAGCATTGACCAGCCTTCCTGGGAGCACGCCGGCCTCCTCCATGGTGCTGTTGCTCCTCGGGCTGTGTTAGGCAGAAGCCAGATGCCTTGTTTTTGGCTTTTTTTTTTTTTTTTCATTTCTTTGAAGCTGCACATTGAATTGTGTCCCATAATATCCTTAAAACTATTTTTCACCTTGACATTATTTGGTACTCGGTCTCAGTGTTGTCAGCTATAAAATGGAAGTAGTAAGAGGGTCTACCTCACAAGACTGTCGTGAGGATTAAGAGAGGATGCAAGGAAAGTGGGGGCCCCGCCATGGCCATTCCTGCAGTGCAATACCTCCCTGACCGTTGGCGAGGGTAGTGGCAAGCCGCCTTTGAGCCTTGCAGTGATCCATGGGCCACATTCAGAGGAAACAATCCTGCATTCGGCCAATTAGTGGCATGGGCAGGTAGCCCTCAGGACAGTTGTAAGCCTATCAGAAGGTATCTGATAAAAAGTCTTCAGGTACAATTGCCCAAAGGAAGCTTAACCTTGACCAGGTTAGATTTTTTTTTTTTAACGTTTATTTATTTTTGAGAGAGCAAGAGAGAGAGAGAGAGAGAGAGAGAGAGAGAGAGCAAGAGAGCAAGAGCATGAGTGGGGAAGGGGCAGAGAGAGAGGGAGACACAGAATCCGAAGCAGACTCCAGGCTCCGAGCTGTCAACACAGAGCCCCACGCAGGGCTTGAACTCACGAACCGTGTGATCATGGCCTGAGCCAAAGTCGGATGCTCAACCGACTGAGCCCCCCAGGTGCCCTTGACCAGGTTAGATTTAAAATGGCACAAGGTGGTCAAAGTTATCTGTTGCTAATGGAGGACATAATAATTGTGGAAACTTAAAATCCACAGTTGACCTCAAAATGGTGCGTTTGCCCTCAGTTTCAAATTCACCAACTTATGTTTTGCCCCAGCAGCTTATGTCTGAGTAGCCCATGTAGGTTTTAGGCTTGCTCCTCTCCATGCAGCCCAGCGACCAGAAATATTGGCATCACCTGGGAGTGCGTTAGAAATACAGAACTCAGGCCCCATCTGGGCCTAGCTAATTCGAGTCTGCACGTTAATGAGTCTCCCCGTGATTTGCACATACACTAAAGTTTGAGAAGCCTCAACTAAATGTGCTCACTCGGTCTTCTTGCTGCCTATGTGATATGGTAGACCCATTTTACAGATGAAGAATCTGAGACCCTATGTTACGTGCTTAGTCTAAGATCACACAATAATCAAGTATCCAGGATGACATTCAAGAGATCCTCTGACTTCCAGTCCCATGTTCTTCCCACGAGACTAAAACTACTTCTTTAAAACCAGTAGGGAAGGGAACTCTCTGTTGGCTAGATGGGACACCGCCTGATTCATGAATCGTATTAGCCAATTAGATCTTTAAAATTAAAAAGAAAAAACAGTAGAGGAAACGTAGTTGTTTCAGTGTGTGAAATAGCCTGAAAAGGGAGACAAGCCACAGGCAGGAAAAGAAGACAAGGGCCTCGGTCTAGTCAGTCCACAAAAAGGCTGACCAAACCATACTGGCTGCAAATCAAATGTAATTATGAGAAGCCATTGGCAAAATCACTCATCAGTATCACCTCGGAAAGGAAGTAGGTGTTGGGTAAGTTAGGACAAATAGCCATTTCCACTCCTTATGAAAGTTCCCAATGATCGATTCACAGCTTCTCCGGAAGTTCATCACCCATTGCTGTGGCAGTAATCTACTAGTACCTTCCTGACACCGAGCTCTGCCTCCCAGAGACCGTGTGATTACATGGGGGCCGCCCAGATTATCCAGGCCAGGGTCATCTCCCCATCTCAAATCCTGAATTTATTCATAGCTGCAAAATCCCTTTTGCCACAAGAGGTACCGTATTCACAGGTTCTAGGGATTAGGATGTGGACACTGTTGAGGGAGTCATTATTTTGCCAACCACAGCTCTCATCAGTCGGTCAGGGCTTTAAACGATGTCACGTTCAGTAACTTGCCTGTGTAAGTGGGTACAGGTAGGTAGGTGTGCATCTCTTTATTACTCCTGGCAAATAAGTTGAGCAGATTCCAGTTCAAACACCAGGATCGGACAAAAGGGCAACGCCCAGTGTGCACACGTTGGGCAACAATTAACTCTGGTCTACCCTGAATTACAACTGGACAGTGATTCCCTGTCCACTCGTCAACAGCATCAGTCCATTAACAGAAGAGATGCTTGATCCTGAGTTGCTGGTGATAATGTTGGGGTATGAAGCATTTTACTTTCAAACTGTGTTTTGGGGGCCACCCACCCCAGAGAAGGGGACACACTACTGGGAACACCCTCTCCCTACTTTCTGCCCCACCTGTTTCCACAAGGGCAACTCTGCCTTTATCTGTTTTATGTTTTATGCCTCTGGCATATACTCCCTGTTGGACAAGGGAGCTAAATGGATTTTCTGGGGTGGGTAGCGTAGATTTCAAAACTATTGAATCAGACTAAAAATGGATTCTTCCTCTCCCCTGGCTGGGATAGGTTCAAGGTTTAGGGTATCTGCCTCTAAGTGGCCTAGTGTGGTGAGGCAGATATATTGTTCCAGTTCTGGAACCCAGAGTTCAGACAGGAAAATGAGGAAGAGAGGCAAGATCAGCTATAAATGTTGATTCCTTTGCCCCAGGGCCGTCCCTTTATAACTTGATGATGACTTCAAATATGGAAGCATTTCAAATTATCTGGTAGACAGACGTTTGATCCCTGTAAAACTGGAAAAGGGTCATGTTGCTGAAATTCATACAAGTCTCAACTAAAGACAAGGGTTTAATAATACGGGACTCCTCAATCAAACATCTCATGCTACTTGCCTTTGGCACATTCTGGGCCTTGCAAAATATGTTGCCAAGACCAGTTCCTGGTCGGACCCTTGCTGGTCGGACCCCTCCCATGTACCTCTCCCGCTAAAAAGTTGTCATCTGTTCTGGAACCTTTCTTTTTTGATGCCCACACAGCTTGATTGAGCAGAGTGGCCAATTCATCATGCCTGTTTATCTCCTGACGACGGAATTTACAGTTAAATTAGGATTAGAATCAGCACTGATGCAGATGTTTAGCTTTCTGGGGGCTGTTAATCTGAATTAGTGAAAAGTCTGATTTATAAACTGGCCCCACAGAAATGCAGCCTTAATCCTCTAAGGCTCACACAAGAGCTCTGTGACTGATAAAAGTGTTGCCAAGAGCAGCCTTAAGGAGCACACTGGATTGTGCAGACATCTCACACACTTTGTCTTTGATCCTAAAAAGTCCCCCTTAAAATCTCCTCTACACGGTACTTTCATAAGGATCAGAATCTTTGAGTTGGACAACACCTTAAAGATCATCCAAGCCCACTTGGGACCCACGATAGAAATCTTTCTACCATGTTCTCTGTTGCCGGCTATCTGGTCATCTAAAGGTTTTGTGCTCACAGGCCTACAAAGCCTTGGCTTCTCTCTGTGACCAGCTGTAGGTTTTTTTAAATTTATTTATTTATTTATTTATTTATTTATTTATTTATTTAGAGACCGAGAGAGCATGATCAGGGGAGCGGCAGAGAGAGAGAGAGAGAGAGAGACAGACAGACAGACAGAGACAATCCCAAGCAGGCTCTGCGCTGCCAGTGCAGAGCCCGACACAGGGCTCATGATTTCACGAACTTGTGAGATCGGGGCCTGAACCAAAATCAAGAGTAGGACACTTAACTGACGGAGACACCCAGGTGCCCCTGACCTACAGTCCCAGCTGTAGATTTTTAAAAGTCTTTCCTGATGTTGAGGTGAAATCTTCCAGACTGGATCTCTACCTCATTGGTCCTAGTTTTAGTTTGGAAGGCCCTCAGAACAAGCCCACCCCCTCCCCTTTCACACAGGACAGACCTTCCAGGGTTTTGAAGACTGTCATCATAGGAACCCTCTCCTCCCTGCCTCAGAGTCCTCTCCAGGCAAAGTACCCCCAGTTCCTTCAGATGGCTTTGAAACTCTCTAGCTTATGGTATCATGACCCGAGTCCTTTATTGCAGAAAAGGCCCGGTCAGTGTAAGCACAGAGAGACTGTCACGTCTAGAGGTTAAGGTGCCTGGACTACCACTTAAAACCTGCCTTTCTCCCCTGGTATGCTCAAGGCTTCCACACCAGCACCAACTCTGCCTGGAGAAGGCATCGTCAATGCCCCCTAGACTTCTGTCCCACTGGCCTGCTCTTCGATCCCTTTCCCTAGCCCTGCATTTCCCCACTAGGGTCTTCGACTTGCTAAGCCAGCTCCTTTGTGCTTAGTCTGGCCTGTGACCATGAAGACGTACCAAATGGGGTTGGGGTTAAAATGAGGCTTCACCTACTCAGTGAAGGCTTCTTACCCTGATGAACACAATAGCAGAATCTGATCTCTGGAAAGGTTGATCAGCTGACTTTGAAGTTGTTACAAACGTAGGTCCTTTGAGAAGTTTTATTACATCGGGGTGAAGTCCAAGAGCACAGTTTTAATATTTACAGACTCTGGAGTTAGGCGGTTTAATACAGCGAATGTTAATGGTTTTTAGTATAACACATTATCTTTGTCGTAACCACTAGCATTCTTTTAAAAAGCAGTTTAGTAAAATATGAGAGGAAATGGTGCATGGGAAATAATTCTAATACAGTTTGGCGAATGAAGAATGTGTAAACTGCACATTAGTCCTTCATCTCCTAGGCAGAATCAAGTATTGCATGGGCTAGCTTCACTCATAGCCACTTTAATATACATTTGGAAAATAAACTGGCGATGTATGAAAATAAATGTAGCAGAAGGGAGACTTCCACTAGCTGCACAGTAACGGGTTTCAGTGGAGACCTGCAAGTGAAATACTGGGATGATTTGCCAAGTTGAAAGTTCCACCGGGTTCCAGACAAGAATGTGGCCCTAGGCCAGTCATTCTGATACTGATGTTTGTACTGCTTGTGAAGACAGTGTTTCGGTTTTGTATTCATTTTTTGTTCCCGGGAGCTGCTCCAGCTCGGTGCTAGGTGGGCCCAGAGGAAGTGAGGGTCAGACAGACTCAAATATGTGGCTTACATTCCTCAGCACACTGGGTACAGCCAGATTCTCCAGCAAGCCCAGGAACGGCAGGAAGGTACTGGAGACAGCAGTTTTGCTTCCATTTTAAACAACTGTTATTCCCTCCCACGGACGCTGGCTCTCCCTGTTTCCAACTGTGCAACTGCCCAGAGAAAGCAATTCTTTCTCATTAAGATGCTCAAGTCCTTCACCCCCAGTTTGAGTTCTCTTTGTGCCCTCTCTGAATTCAAGTCCGCCTTCCCTCTCGCCCCCAAGTATCCATGTTCGTCAGTGTGGATCTGAAAAGCTGATGAACCTCTTCCTGTTCTTTCTACACTACTTTCCCTTAAGGGGTCATTGTCAATATTGACTGGCCATGGGGTCCTTCCTGAGAACACAGCAATAGATTTAGCTGTAAGAAGTCTTAGGGAAAATAATTTCAAGTCTCATTTTATTGGGTCTCAGTCAAGGTTACTCTGAGGTTTGAAATAGTCTTTATTTCATGACTGTATCTATCTATACTTACTTATACATAGAGTTAGAGTCAGTTTTTCATATGTGGTTTCTGCCCACATCCACAATCCCTTAATCAGAATTCTGAAATTGAGAAAGTCCTGAGAGCTGTCATTTTCAGTAACTTCGAGACAAACTCATTTCATGACAGAGCCCGACCTCAACTGCTGTGCAGATATTTATTTAAAGTCTTAACTTTACTAACTTAACTTAACTTACCTCTTAACTGGTAATGTTACTGTAGCAATATTAATGAGTTTTTGAGATTTATGAAAGGGTACTTACCCAGGCCCCACTTGACATATTTTATTTTATATATATATACGTATATATATATATACATATATATATATATATACATATACACACACACACACACACACACATATATATCTGGTATATATGGTATATTTACATTAAAAATTTTTTAAATCTGAACATCAAAATTCTTCTCCCCTTCAAAGGGCTTTGGATAAGGAACACCTGTGTACAAATGCACATATACCAGTTTCCAACTAAGTCCGTGAATAAGTTAATTCTGGTAAATAAGACATCTGTGCTTTATGTATATCACCTCGGTGCATTCGGTTATAAGGGAATAATCCCTGGGATTGTTTTGTTTCTTACAGCAGTTGCTCAAAAATAATCTAGTAAATGGAAACACTATCCAGAAATATTCCAAAGTAAATCTAGCGTCGAGTTTGGTAATACTAGGATGACCTGAGTCTTACGAGAAGGCAGAAATGAATGCACAGATATGAAAGAAAACTAGGCAGCCACTTTCACTTGCAAACCATAGGTATGAGTTCAATTTTATGGCAGTCCAGCAGCCAGTCAGCTCAGGCCAGCGGATGCTCCATGCTGGACTTAAAACTGTACTTGGGAGGAATTGAGGTCAAGTTAGCATAACGTCTGGATGCTCATTAGATCTGTTCCCTCAGTCATTATTTAGTAACCAAAGAAAAAAACTATTGATTATATTTAGAGGGTGCTTTGCATAAATACAGAGTTTTTACTGCCATTAAGGAGAGTTGTAGGGCCCCACCCCCACTGTCCGGGACACACACAGGCACACATGCATACACACACACGTGCATGCACCTTCCCAGGGGATACAGTCCCCGATTTCCTCTGCTTCCCCTAATCTCTTGGTGTATTTGGCAGAGAAATGTACTTTCGGATAGCATTTACTTAGCAGATAGCATTTTAAAATGAGCTTTGCTATATGAAAGAAAATACCTACCTAGGAGATTAAAGGGGCAGTCTTTAGGGAGGCCAGGCACATGGAATGAAAAGGCCCTCTGCACTGGATAGTGACTGACAAGGGGCCCATGCTGGCTTAAAAGGGATCCTGTTCCTTCCCAAGCAGCAGCTGAGTATGGCTCCAACTCAGCAGGCAAGAGCTGTCATGTTGGAGAAAAAAATAGCCGCTGCTGAGGGGGGCGGATGGGGGCAGGCAAGGAACAATGCTTTGTGCTCCCAGAGTCTTCGGCAGAGGGGTCCTTGGGGTCCTTCTTGCCCCAGTTGGAAGGTGGGACCACAGGACGAGGTGCCCTCCAGGACTAGGACTGGACTCTGCTGACTGAGCTGAGGGGGGAGAACCGGGCCAGGAGCTGGGAGCATGAGCGGCAGTGAGCCCCCAGCAGATGGGTCGGCCGGCCCGCCGGTTCAGCAGTGACCGTGCTCTGGCCCCCAGCCCTGACCTCACCATGATTAAACTTCCCTCCAAAGAGGGTACTGGGCTCATGAGACGGGGAGATGAGAGCCCTTCCCGCTCCCTGAGGTTGGAGCCCCACTTCTGACACTGAGCCCACGGGCAGGGGGCAATGACATAGCCCAACATGCCAAGAGGCAGTGGAGGATGATTTGTTATGGGCACAGGGAGCAAACGATTAGTAAGGGAGAGTATTGATTATCATTAAAGGCCGAGTGGCAAATGGTATCAATTTTCAAATGCTTTGCTTGCTCAGCTTTACAAGTTTGAAATCCATCATAAGACTTGCTCGATCCTTTATGATCCTACCTCCCGGTAAGAGTTTTACAAAAGAATTTACAAAAATTAGGATGAAGGCGGCCAAGAAATGTGACTCTGGTCACCTTGGTGCTGGGCAAGGAATATGCTTCCCAGAGCCTGTGCCGTTGGTGTTCTCCCCTCAGTTCTCCAACTAGCTGGAGGTGGGGGGGGGGGCGGGCAGAGGCAAGCCTCCCTCCCTCGGGACTTCAGTTTCCTCCATTTCAAATGGGGGTTGAATTCACCCATCCTCGGTGAGAGAACTATACTGTGTGTATAACTGAGATCACAGCTCCTTGACAAACCTCTGAGTTTCTGAACAAAATGGCACCCGAAAATGAAAAATTATCTCAACCAAAAAAAAAAGCAGGGGACTGTTAAGAATCTAAGTCTGTGTATGGCATGTGGTATCTGTATCTGTATCGGGAAGGCATGCAACCTTGATTTAAAGCTTTCACGTGGACTGAGGGAGGCAAGACTTTCCTGAGGAGGAAAGCAGTGTGACAGAACCCGAGGAACGTTTGACCTTTGGCTGCTCATTGGGTCTCTGAGCCTCCCATTTCCCATCTATAGAATGGGATGGTGTGCTCCATTCTGCCTGTATCCAACAGATCATGGGTCCTTAAGCTGAACGTGGCTGCTGGGGTGCTCTTTGCCCACTGATTCGAGACTAAATGAGGCAATGGATGATGTCATTTTTCTTTCAGCCCACT
This sequence comes from Cryptoprocta ferox, assembly GCA_028646485.1. NCBI lineage: Eukaryota > Metazoa > Chordata > Mammalia > Carnivora > Eupleridae > Cryptoprocta > Cryptoprocta ferox. The sequence goes on along the minus strand of CM053579.1, from coordinate 4,961,660 downwards.
CTTGGCCACTCCTCAGCCCCCGCCTGCAGTGCAAGCCAGCGGGGGATCCGGCAGCTCCAGTGACTCTGAGAGCAGCTCCGAGTCAGACTCAGACACTGAAAGCAGCACCACTGACAGTGAGTCCAACGAGGCACCTCGTGCGGCCACTCCAGAGGTGGGTGAAGCAGCCAGGGCTGTGAGCATGATTTGCCTGTCACCCAGGTGGCACTCCCTGTGCATGTATGCACGCACGCGAGCGTGAGCGCGCGCACGCGAGCGTGAGCGCGCGCGCGCGCGCACACACACACACACAGACACTGTCAACACAATGAATACTTCAGGAAACTATTTGGGTATTTGACATCATTTTTTCCCTCGAAAACATGGATTTTCACGGCCCCTTAAAGACAGACATTTCTTGCCCTGTGACTCACTTAGCTCCTCTGAGCCTCAAGCTTCATTACATGTAAAACCTGGAATAGTGATACCTGGGCTAGCAACTTCTCTTTTGAGAAAACCAGTCAACACCCGCTTCTGGCCCTGGGAACGCCACCCCTTACTCCAGGCTGAAGTGCTAAATCGCCACTTGGCAAGTAAGACTCCAGAGATGTGATGGATTTTTTAAAATTTCAATTTGCATCCTCCAAGTGTGTTTGGTAATCATTCATGAACACATTTAACACAGCTCCATAAAATACCAAAATTATACTTTCAAAATTAAAAAAATGTACCCTTCCCCTCCCTTCCTCCCTGAGTCCAGAATAACCCCTCAGCTCCCCCAAGCCTGCGCCTCATACAGCAAGCAGATCCGTCCAGAGCTCTGTAGACACTTGTTTGTAATAATCGGAACGTGGACCATGTGCCGGGCACCGTGAGAAGCCCTTGACCTGCCTTTATCATGTTATCCTTAGGACAATTCTATGGGGTCCTTGCTATCCTTATCCCCATTTTATAGATTAGAGAATAAGGTCCTGAGAGGTTGAGAACTAACTTTCCCAACATCTCCCAGGTAGACACTGGGAGAGCCAGGACTGAAATCAGGCTCTGTGCACCTGCCAGAGCTGGTGGCCTCAACCAACAACGGCAGCCGATACGATTTCCTTGACCCTTCCCTGCCATTGCCCTGGGCGGGTTGGAATCCTGGCTACTCAAGTGTTTTCAATTCTGTCACCCTCTGTTGGCTGGTGCCATAAGCCTCAGCTGATGCCTTTCAAAAGAAGAGCAGTTCTAATAAAAATGATGGCTCTTTTAGTTCAACAGCCAGATTTCAGAGTTAGGAATCAAGCACCTGAATTGTACGCATCATTTCCATGGCTTAACAGCGGACACTAATGTCTGCGTGCATGTCCCCCATAAATCGGTTATTGCCCATACGCTGAGGAAAATGCAGTGGCTTTTTGGGAGTCAGATCTTTTCATCCTTCAGTAAAAATAGAAAAGGCTTGTTCTTTTTGCAGTGAATTACCGCATCATATAGGAGGCACTGGCACTTTGGCAGATAGGAAGCCTTTCCTTTTGAATTACACGTGAGGCACACTTGCGTGGCTCTTCAGGACCGGAAATCATTACCTCTGCCTCCTGGTGAGCGGTTGGGCAAGGAGTCCCACCAAAGGGTTTAGGGAACAGGTTTCCGTGCCAGGCCTCCCTGCCCACTCTCTGAAAAAAAACCCTCTGTGAAGAATTCTTTCCTTCCTGGCCGGAGTGAAGAATGTTTTCAGAAGAGGAGTAGAAATTGGTTGAAATAAGTAGATCGGGGCTGGGTTGTGGGATATTTGTCTATCTGGGTAATTTGATTAATTTGGATTCCGGGTGTGTTTCTAAATGTGTGAAAGGGCACTTAACATGCACAGCTCCTATCAGCACTTGGTGTACTGGAGGTCCTTCCAGATTCTTCAAAGAGGTGAAATTCTTTCTTGGTGTTGCTTCTCATCCGCAGCCTGAGCCGCCCTCAACCAACAAGTGGCAGTTAGATAAATGGCTTAACAAAGTGACATCCCAGAACAAATCATTTATTTGTGGCCAAAATGAAACGCCCATGGAGACGGTTTCTGTGCCTCCTCCAATCATCCAGCCAATGGAAGTCCAGATCAACGTGAAGACAAACCCCAGCCAGGTCCTGGCTGAACCCAAAGAGAGGCCTCTCTTCAGTCTTATCAGGGAGAAAGCCCGTCCACGGCCTACCCAGAAAACTCCAGAAACAAAGGCTTTGAAGCATAAGTTGTCAACTACTGAGACAGCTTCTCAAAGGACAATTGGAAAAAAACAGCCCAAAAGAGTCGAGAAGAACACCAGCATTGACGAGTTTACCTGGCCCAAACCAAATATTCCCAGCAGCACCCCCAAAGACAAAGAAAGCATGGAGCTTCCTGACCCACCAAGAGGCCGCAACAAAACCACTGCGCACAAACTAGTTCCTAGGAAGGAACCAAGGCCACACATTCCCTTGGCCGCCGAGAAAAAGAAGTACAGAGGGCCTGGCAAGATCGTGCCAAAGTCCCGGGAATTCATCGAAACAGATTCGTCTACATCTGATTCCAACACTGATCAGGAAGAGAACTTACAGATCAAAGTCCTGCCTCCTTGCATTGCTCCCGGGGGGAATTCTGCCAAATCAAAGGAAAGCCTGACCCTCAGCACCTTGGTCAGCAGCGGCGGCGGCAACATATCCATCAATAGTGAGGAACCAACTTTTTCACCCATCCCTGTCATGCAAACCGAGCTTCTGTCCCCTCTACGAGATCACGAGAATCGGAAAAATCTCTGGGTGAAGATTGACCTTGACCTGCTGTCTAGAGTACCTGGTCACAACGCACTGCAAGCAGCGCCAGCCAAGCCAGACCACAAGGAGACTGCGTCGAAGCCCAAGCGCCAGACCGCTGCTGCGGCTGTGGAAAAACCCGCCCCTAAGGGCAAGCGTAAGCACAAGGTAAGCTGTCCCCAGTGGCCTGCCGAGTGACCATGAGCAGTGGCTGTCTGTTGGCGAACTTGATCCTGAGTCTCATTCACAAGGAGGCTCATGGTAGCGGATTGCAGCCTTTGGGGAAGGCAATGGTGCTTTCCATGGGAAAGGCAGTATTTGGCATGACCAGGGAGGAAGTGTTAGGAATGGTACGGGGTTTGGCAGCCAGTGTGAAGAGTATCTGATATGGCACAAGAGAGATTATGATGTATAGGAAAGAAGACTATGAAGGGTGTTGCCTTGCCCCAGGCAGCCAGTCCCTGGAATGGTCTCCTTAAGTGACTCCTGCTTTCATGGACTCACGTGTCCACACCCCCACAGTCCCCAACCTGGTAGCAGCAGGGCACCCAAGTGCTCCTAAGGTCAAAAATGCATCCTCTGGGCCTTGTGAACTTCCCCAGACACACATCAGCATCCCCGCACCTGGGTGATACTTTGAGTACCCTGGTTCCTAGCAGACACACAGTCTGCCCAGCCCACTGGGTCCCCTGACATGTGTGGTTGGCCCCACTTGGGGAAACCTCACCTGCGAGAGGTTAGGGCTGAATTCCAGTGCTACAAACTATCATCAGAAGGAGAGGGATGCCTGGCTGTCTCAGCCAGTAGAGCATACGACTCTTAATCTCGGGGTCATGAGTTCAAGCCCCACGTTGGGTATAAAAATTACTTTAAAAAAAAAAAAATCCCTATCATCCGAAGGGAAAACCCAAAATGGCCTCTTCCCGTTTCAAATACCTCTAGGCAAGTGAATTTTTATCTAATAGGCTCATTCTGTTGTACCTCCAGATCTCAGGGTAGTTTTCTAGAGTAACATCATCTCATGGTGATATTTGGGTGATATTACTTTTAATGGCTTCCGCAGAAAGTCTGGGGCTCTTGCCCTGTCACCATTTCCCCACTCTTAGGGATGACGGCAGTGCAGCCAGGGGCAAGCACATACCTTCAGAGCCAGCACATGCCCAGGCATGTCTTGCACATGTTGTATGGCTTGGACAGCTTCATGCCATGATGGAGTTGTGATGTTAGTTTCTACGCTACTCCTCAGTGGGGGCAATGTTAATGGGAGAAGGGTCTGAAAATTATAGATTCTCTTTGCTTTTGGTAGGAGAGTCCCGCGCCACTCAGTCTTTAATCAGAAGGTCACGTCACAGCTCGGCTCACTCAAATGCCAACCTGTTGGTAGGAGTAAGCTAGGCAAGGCCAATTGCTGTTCTTTCTGATCAGAGATGTGCATTTAACTCCCCTGGCTAATCTAGAAGTTAAAATAGAAACAAACTGTCTCCCTCGCTCATGCTTTTTAAATGCCTGCATGTGCCATGTATTTCAAACACTGTATTTTTCTTCCCATTAAAGCCAGTGGAAATTGCAGAGAAAATCCCTGAGAAGAAGCCACGTCTGGAGGAGCCCGCCACTATCTGCCTGCTGCCTCCTTGCATCTCGCCAGCCCCACCCCACAAGCCTCCCAGCACTAAAGAGTGAGTTTGCCTTGTCTTTGTATGCCACCTCGATTGTTCAGATTCTTCAGAAACGTCAACTGAAGCTTTTTTTTTTTTTTTTTTTTTTGGGGGGGGGGATGAGGCGAGGGTCTTGTTTCAGAGGAATGGTACGTAGGAAAACAGAAGTTGCTCAGTCCAGTCCTGAGAGGTGTCCCTGGCCACCGTCTAACGACAGTGGGATAAAGGGGGGAATACAGGCTCCACATTTGGGGAGACTCCATGAGCTTTCTAGCCGCGTTTCTTTACTCCAACTCACGTGGAGGACCAAAGTGAACTTTCTTTCAGCACTAAGGGAAGAGTAAAAGGAGTAAATGAATTAAAAAGGGACAGCGTCGAGAAGCACCCATCACTTGAAGCAGATCACCTGCTTCTGGGCAACTTCCAGTTTGGGTAGTGATGAAGGACAACCCCTTGGCCTTAACAGGATGCCCAGCTGCTGCTTCCTCTCTGGTGCCATTACTTAACCTTAATACAAAACTTGAGGACTAGTAGGTACCTCCTGAACTCCTCAGGGGCCAGCACCATGACACGTTTGAGGAGGCCAGAGAGATGAGGGACACGTGGGAGCTGACCTCCTCCGGAGCAGTTGTGTGTCAGGGAGAGCCGGCTGTGGATACATATGTTAGTTCCAACCGGCTGCCGCCCCTTCCACCTCTCCCTCTTGGCATAAAGGGCCAGAGTCAGGTGCTAGGCCCCCTTGTCCCCTCCCCACTCAGATGGCCCCAGCTTTCCCGGGACAAGTTCTGCCCTCTGTTGCTACCAAGCGTTGTTGTGACTGAGTTTTTCCATCTTACAAATATCACTTAACTAACAGTCACGTCAGCTACTGGAACCATTCCGTCTGGATAATTATTGCCATAAATTCATTCAACATTAGAGATTACTTCCATCAAAGACCAGTTTTGGAGTCTAATAGCAACCCAGAGCGGAGAGGCAATCTGGCTAACTGCTGCTAACAATTGATTTCCCAGATTACTGTTTAACATCAGTGATATGGCATCAATCTGCCACACATAAGATGTCGGAAATAAGTTTTCAGCTTACATTTGTTTAGATCCTTATTGTTTTGAGAGGAGAGGCTGGAAAAGGCCAATCACCACTCTGCCCAGTTGGAGATTTGAGCCCCGAGCTGCCCCTCTCCCGGAGGCTCCATAAGCGCTTTGGATGGTGCCTGTGTATCCTGGGTATAACTTCGCTCCAAAACATCCTGTTGCATATTTGGCATTCTCAGAACTAGCAGCCCCTCCAATGGGGCAAGCTGAGCCCTTCACCGCAGAGTGAGCCAGGCCTGTGGGGAAGCGTGCTTCTTCCCCAGTGGTCAAACATGGTCCTTCCATGGCCCTCCTCCTTTCCTGGAGGACGGACTAAAATGGTGTCACTGGGTGGCACAACCTTCCCAGTTCCCAGGCTTTGACCGGTTCAGGCCGCTTGAAGGCACAAGGAAAAGGCAGGAGGCGTTGCCACAACCATCAGTCTCAGATGCCTGTCTCCCTAAACAGCCCAGTGACCTAGTATTTCTCCCGTATCATGCAAGATTGATGACCAACTATTCAGTAAATGTCCAATAATTTGAACATTGTTCTTCATAAAATGGTGTTTCTAACTCAGGGTCTTTACGGTCTTTCTGCTTTTGTAGTCGTTAGGAACGCAGCGTTTACCTAGTAGCATTTATCATTCACAAAGGGCCCGAAGCAGGTTCTTAGGCTTATCAAACAAATCCAAATCTGCTCCATCTGCTCCCTGTGCCTTGTTGACCCTCCAAAGCTAATCCTTGGAAATTTCTATGAGACAACGTTCACTTTTCTAAACGAATGTTCTACACCTAGCCAAGACTGCCACACCAGACCATGACAGCTGTGGTTCCCATCCTCCAGCAGGAGGGCCCTGCGGAGCCCCACCCGCACCCCACACCTCCTTGGGAGCTTGAACCATCAGCAGGGCCTCTGAAGCATTGAGTAGTGGTGGGGACACACTTCTCTTATCTGATGTCCTCCTCTGGCCTACACCAAGAGGTGCCCAAAGTGGCAAAAACTGTTCTCATAGTAAGATGCCGTAATGGTGACAGAGCGATTTCTAGAACATGCTCCCTGGGTATCCTTCACCAAGGAAGTTATCAAAAGCCCCATAGTTCCAGCCCAGTAGCAAATGGAAAGGGGCCCAGGTGACCAGTGTCTGCTGCACAGAATGTGCTGGACTGTGCGCAGCGTCCTGTGTCCAGTGGCCGATGGGAAGGCCTAGCCCGACTGTAGTAGCCAATTGAAAATCCAATGCCTCTAGGGAACAGATTTGCTCCCTGAAGCCCTCACTGCCTTCTCTGGCAGCTCAAGTAGCAGAGGAGTGGCTGTGGCTAACGAGCTATTCATTTCCCATAGATGCCATGGCGATGCTTAACATCCCTCCATGCAAATACCCAGAAGCCTGATGCCTCCATGCTGATTACACTTAGCATGGCCTGATGTTTGTGGAGCCTCCTCATGAACAGGAGTCTGAATCCATATGTTCACCATTGTTTTAATCAGGCATCACAGCTATCTGAAAATGGTTCTCCACATCAAAGCAATTTTTAAAATTTGCTGGCAAATATTTTTTAGTTCATTTTGACTAACTGGCATAATGGCAGAAGCAGTTATGTTTTTAGAAATGTTGCTGCTTGACAAAAGTTGACATAGGGCCACATTTATGAAACAAAAGATGGAGAAGATGGCAAATATTATCACAGTTGGCAAATGTAGGCAACACAGTGGAAGTGGAATGAGCAGACTACATTGACTGCTACCATTGCAGGAAATCAAACCACTTGAATGCTTGTTCATCTTTGATTTGTTGCCTTGAGATATTGTAAATCTATATTTCTAGACACTGACTGAAATTGACCAAGAGGAAAACATAAATTCTCGTTGACTTAATTTGCTATTGAAAATTGTAGTCAATAATCATGGAAAGTAAATGGCTGCACAGTGCAATATTAGTTGTCTAAGAAAAGATTAAAATTCAAGTAATCTTCATTGATTAGGCTAAGACAGTAACTAAAATGAAAATCCATGACCCAATTACCATGTTAAGCAGCTAGCATAAGGTTTTAGTTGTTCTGTTTTATTTGAGGCCTCTGTCTATTTGATGGTGCCCATTTAATGGGCAGATAAATCAGTCTGAAAGCACAGGAGTACTTCTAGAACTACAGATGTCTTGTGGCGATATGACAAAATAGGTGTCAAATGGGTTCTGTAAAGTGGAGCACATCAGTACTCTCCCGTATAACAGCTTGAGGTCCGGGGCTTCTTACACCTTGGCGTGGGCATAGAACATTTTGAGTGTACGGTGTGCAATGTGTCACAAAAGTATTTAGCGTGTTATTGATAGCTAAGTAATATACAAGCATACTATTTCTTAAGAAAATATCCCCCCACTAATTGTTTATGGTACCATTCATTGTGTGATTATGCAGTTAAGTCCTGGGGCAAAATAAGTAGGAACCATCCTAAAAAAATGACGGGATTAACGTCTGCGTTGGATTTTCCATAAAAATCTAATTAAGAGGAATCTTGAAAGGTTGCAAATACCGCACTGTAGCACCCTTAGACATTTACATTTTTCATGGAGTTCTGCTTCAAAGACATGTGTTTATTCTTGGATACATACATTTGCATTTATTTATAGTTATATCTCTCTATAGATATCTATGTCGATGTGCATTTTTATATCTATACTCTTCACCATAGGCAAAAGACCATCAACTAAAATATCACTTAAGTTGAAAGTACCGGCATCATGGGAAAAGCCATAATAGAGAGACAAAACTTTATGACACCCTACACGTTTTGTTTACACAGGACCAATTCATCCAGGAGAGCAAATCGGAGGAAAGAAGAAAAGCTGTTTCCTCCGCCACTTTCCCCACTGCCAGAGGATCCTCCACGCCGCAGAAACATCAGCGGCACCCATGGTCCCTTCGGTCAAGACAAAAACATCCCTATAATTGGACAGATCACATCTACCAAACTTAAGAGGAGTGAAGGCAAATTCTGTGCTACTTTCAAAGGGATATCCGTAAATGTAAGCATCTTGGGAGAAATACTATAATCATCAGGTAGAAACAAGTTGACCCAGCTTATCTAACTGGACACGACCGCAGCGGGATGGGCGGAAGAGGCAGAGAGAAGATACAAGAGTGTGTGGGCAGAAATACGCAAACTCTCCATTATTTCAAATCTTGATTATTCTAACGTAGGATGAATTTTTCATTCCAGTCTTACTTAACCAAACAGATTATTATGCAGAGACTCAGGGCCTTGGATATCCTTTAGTCCAGTGCTTTCATGTCTTGGCAGTGGGGAAGCTTCCAAAATACCGATCACAGCATCTGGCACATGGTAGGCACCGATCATTTAGCGAACACATGGATGGGGTGGGATTGCCCAAGATCACTGAACTGGGGCTGGAACCCCCAGTTACATCTTCCCACCACCCAGCTTAGCACGTGTGAATTATGCTTAAAATAGTGACTGTAAAGGATGGAATTTAAAAGATGAATCTGTTGCTAAAAATCACACAATTGTGGTTCTAAGCCCCGCTAAAGGATTATCCAGCCTTCGGATTTCCTGCATGGCTGCTCCATTAGCACAGAAAATTGAGACTCTGTATCACGTTCCACATCCATCCAGTCTTTCCACCTGTCTCTGGTATAGGTACCTGAAGCACGGAAGCCACAAGCAATAGTGTCACCAGTGAATATTAACGACCAATGCATCTGCTTTTCCATGTATATGCAGATGTAGCATCCATATGCCTCTAGTCTCTTTTAAGTGTAATATAAAAAAGCAGTTAGCGGGGCGCCTGGGTGGCTACGTCGGTTGCGCGTCCTACTTCGGCTCAGGTCATGATCTCACAGTCCTTGGGTTCGAGCCCTGCATCGGGCTCTGTGCTGACAGCTCAGAGCCTGGAGCCTGCTTCCGATTCTGTGTCTCCCTCTCTCTCTGCCCCTCCCCCCACTCGCTCTCTGCCTCTCTCGCTCTCAAAATAAAATATAAAGACATAAAAAAATTTTTTTAAAAAAGCAGTTATGTGAAAATCAATGAGCTTTCGAATGTCTTGATGCCTGTCTGGTGGACCCTGAACTGAAGGGCCCATTTACCACTCCCACGGAAAGCCATGAGACCTCTGAGCTTGAAGGACACCAATGTAGAGTCCTCCATAATCTGAGATGGCTGGTGCCGCACACGTATCTAGGCTAATTTCATTGCCGGTACGGAGAAATTGTTCGGTTGTGAAATAGTCCTTTTCCATATGAAATTTGTGTGTGTGCATGCACGCCAACATAATATTTGCATTCAGATTTAAAAATGCTGACTTTGTTAGAAATAAACCATCTAGTCTAAACAATAATTATACTATCAATCCTATTTTTCACACCAGATGTAATTAATATTGCAAACTCCAGCTGGCGTTCTTTTGTACTGCAAGCTTTGGGAGAGCATACACCACACCTACGCAATTGTCTTTGTACAGGGCCTGGTATGTCGGCACAAAGAATTAGGTGCTTAATACAGTTGTGGTTATGACAATGGTAACGCTTACAAGAATCTGCAAAGTCATTTCTACAAGAGCTAAAAGCTTCTAGGGAAACCTGATAAATATGGTTGCTTCTGCACCTAGAAATGGATCGTCCTTCTTAAGGAAATCGCTGGAGTCTTCCCTGATAGTCTCCCATGACTAACCACCCATTGCCTCTTCTTTGGTCATTCCTTCTCTTTGCGAATGGCTGGGAAGCCAGAAGACTAGTATATTTTTACCCTGGCCTAGAAGTTAAGATACTTGGTTCATAGTGCTAAAACTGCAGTGGGTTTTCTGTGGCCTTGGCGAATTACAAAACCTCTAGAGTCCATAAAATGAGTGGATTTGACTAGATGATCTATAAGGCTTCTTCCAGCCCCCAACATGTTTTCAGTTTTGTGCTCTCAGCGTCTTCTGTATTCCACATTTGCATGAGGGCTTATTTATTGAGTCAGTAGATGCCCGAGTGTGGACAGAGGACATGTTTATGTAACTTACATGATCATGGCTGAATAAAGCCATTTCCAGTCCGATGTGCCAGGACTGACATCAATGCCATGTGTGCAGTTGGATGTCGTGCTTCAGAGTTCTTGTCACATATCTTGGCCATAGAGAACGAGTGGGACTGTCTTGGGCTGACTCCACTGTTTGGTCTGGGCCATCTGGCTCTGGCAGTAGAAACATGGAGTTGGCTTAGGAGTTTTAGAAGGCTCCGATTTTTTTATGTGTTTGGGTTGAATAAAATCCATGATGATTTGTCAACTATTTTCTCCCTATCCATCATAACAATTTTTAGATTTGTAGCCTCTCATTAAATTCATCTCAGTGAGCTCTTGGTGGTAAGACTTTCTGATAATCAGAAGATCCTAGATCAAGTGAAAAAGATAGACTTTCATGGACATAAGAAATGTTCACATTTGGCTTCTATTTTTAATTTTTTAATTTTTTTTTTATCATTTTTGAGAGACACGAGAGAAAGAGAGAGGGAGAGAGAGGCAGGGAGAGAGAGGGGAGGTAGAGGATCCAAAGCAGGCTCTGAGCTGACAGCAGCGTGCCCGATGCGTGGCTCAAACTCACGAACCATGAGATCATGACCTGAGCCAAAGTAGGACGCTTAACCGACTGAGCCACCCGAGTGCCCTGGCTTCTATTTTTAAGGTGACCTTTTGACTAAGGCAGGTATGCATTCGTGCACTCAGTAAATTACTGGGAGCATAAGGCTGTGGGGCAGGGGGCGTGGGGTACAGTAGCCATGTCATAAATCAGAGATGGCTCCAGTGTTCAGAGAGCTCTCAGTGTAAGAGAAGCAATGAAACATGTGCTCGAAGAGCTAAAATATAAAATGGATGTGGTGACTGGTGTCATAGAGAAGGGATTGAGACAGACTTCAGATCTCTAATGGGACCAAGGAGGATGAAAGCACTTCTGTCTATAGACAGAGTGTGGTTTTTTTTTTGGAGGAGAAGGTATTTGTTGAGCTGGGCCTTAATAGATGAATACGGTTTAGAAATGAGGGAAGCAGATAAACAATATGGGATCTGTCCGTACAATTGGAATATTAGTCAGCCTTAAAAGAGAAGGAAGTTCTGACGCATGCTACAACAGGGATGAGCCTTGAGGACTTTATGCTAGGTGAAATAAGCCAGTCATACGTGTTTTACCACAATTTCTTAAAATTAAAAAGTAAATTATCACAAGGCAAAAAAGAAGAAGAAGAAGAAGAAAGGTAATAAAGGGAAGGTACTTTCAACTATAAGACTATGCATGAACCAAAGCAAGACAGTGAAGAAAGTGAGATGTGTTCCGTCTGGTGGAAGGCCCATGGGAATGAGTAGTGGGAGGTAAAGTGGAAAGCTGAAGCCAGATCTGGGAGGACCTTACATGACATCAGAGGAGCTCAGCCTTGTGTTTGCATTTGGATGTGAGGCAGTGAAATGCATTGGAGTTTTGCATAAGGAGCGCAGGCTGGCCGGCAGCAGATTGAGAGTGGATTGGAGAGGCTAGCTCAGAGGTCAGGAGTCCAACCAGGAGGCTGATGGTCTCGGTCAGAAGCCACGAGGACCTGCGCTTTGAGGCTTCAGAGGAGGTAGGGACAGATTTGGGAAATGTTGGGGAGATGGAATGAATAGGACTTTGTAATTGATTGGATAAGGGTAATGAAGAGGAAGAAATTAAAGATGAAATACAGCTGTGAAATTCATTTTATTTTGAAGCTCTTTTCAAAAGAGTTTTAGGAACAGTATCATTTTTTGAACTGGAAGAATTTACAGAACTTCGATATATAAAACTGATTGAGCAGAGCAGCTCAGATGGAAGGCAAGGTCGGGAGACACTGATTCCCGTGTTCCTACCCCAGGGATGACCACAGTGCCCTTACTGACATGGAGAAATCCAGCCTTGGTGACAGAGAAGACCATCCTGCCATTAACAGAAAGAGGGGATGGGTTTGGTTATCAATTTGGTTTCAGAGCAATTTGAGGTACTAATGGGCCATCTTGGTGGTAATGAGCCATAGGTGATCACTGCAGGTCTAGAGCTCTAGAGAGAGAGTAAGATCGAGGTTTCCATTTGGCAGTGATCTGCGTGTTGTTAAATCTGTGCCAACACATACACGACTGGCAAATCCTGCCAAGGTCAAGAAAGAAGAGACCTGAGGAGCGAACCTTGGGAGATACCTTAGGAACGAACCTTAGGGAGATACCAACTCAGCAGAGCAGAAGGAGGAAGAGGTTCTCATGGCAAAGCATGACCAGAAATAGAGCAGTCAGGATCATCCCACCATTGCCAGATGGGGAGGGCGGAGTCTACCGTGTGAACAGGGCACATGGTCTCGTGACACATACTGTCACAGGATTACAAATCTTGCCACCTACTTTCTTCATCTGGATCCCACTCTTTCTGTGGGCAATGACAGTTCAGAGTGAAACCCAGAAGTCTCTTACCCGGTTGGTTTTTGATCCGGTCAAGATGAGCTTTCACCATCCTGGAGGCCCTCAGGTGACATAGACACAGACATCAGTCAAGACCTCAGTGAACAAAAGGGCAGAGTGACTGGGGTACCTTCTTTACCCTAGGGAAAGTTCTGAGCTGTTCCCTTATCAAAAATACACATATCAGATTCACCTCTCTCTTTCTCTCCCCACTCCTCTTTCTCTTGCACTCACTTTTTTTTTTTTAACCAGTATAGCCTTACTTTATTAAATAAGTTGAAATTGTAATTTAAAATCTTCCCACGAAGAAACCCGTAGCTAAAATTGCTTCACTGGTACATTATTTCAAATATTTAAGGATTAAGTAATACCAATTCTATACCAACTTTTCTCAGGAAAATGGGGAGGAAGGAATATTTCCCAATATTCTGTGAGGGCCATCATTATCCTAACACCCAATCCAGACAAAGACATTACAAGAAAAGGAAACTACAGACCCAACTCCATCATCAACATGAATGCAAAAATTCCCTTTGTTATTTTTTTAATGTTTGTTTGTTTGTTTGTTTTACCAGTACAACACACTTTATATACTTTGCTTCCATAAACTTGACATACGACAAGTAGATAAATTAGGAAGTGGTTATTCATTGCACGAAAAGGTGATTTGATTTACAAATACGATTCATTAGAGCAGTGTGGTTCCCAGACTAGCAGAATCAGTATCACCTGGGAACTTACGAGAAAAGCTTTCCAAGTCTTGCACTCGCTCTTGCTCAGTCCTCTCTCTCCTTGCTCATCTCTGTCTTTCTTTCCCTCCCTTCCCCCTTCCTCCTCTCCCCACCCACCTCTCCTACCGCATTTGCCAATGGCTGTCTTCATGGGATAATGGGGCTTATGTAATCACAGCACCTGACTAGCTGTGTGCGTTGTTTTCCTTTCTCTTGCCTTGTTTCCTAACGTGCTTGACATTGAAAGTATATACGAAAAGATGGTCTAAAAAGCCGGACCTTATGGCGACTCTTTGTCCTTTTTCCCAGGATGGAGACACTCCAAAAAAGACAGCCTCTGCCACCATTACGGTCACCAACACTGCTATTGCCACTGCCACTGTCACTGCTACTGCCATTGTCACTGCCACTGCGACCGCCACTGCCACAGCCACTACCACAACCACTACCACAACCATTTCCACCATGACCTCTACCATCACTACTGGCCTCATGGACAGCAGTCGCCTGGAGATGGCGTCCTGGGCGGCCCTGCCCCTTCTGTCCAGCAGCACCACCAACGTCCGGAGACCCAAGCTCACTTTCGATGACTCGTATGTTGTCCCCCGATTACCATGGACGCGGTGTTGGGGGTGGAGGCTGTATGGCTTTTCTAGCACCTTGTGCATGTCACCCAAAGTAAGACCTCGGCAGTAGCTCTTCCTCCCCGCGCGCAGCTCCGTCCCCACTGAGAAATATCTTTGGCCCATTTTAATCACGGAGCTCTCTTATCGTTTCCAAAGCCAGGTGCTTAATTCTAGGTTGCTTTGTCCCCTTTCTTATCCATATCCTCAGATTGAACAGTGTGCCAATGGCAGCCAGGGTCATTTGGGTCCATGGAATGTTCAGACCATGAAATGGCTGGGTTGGAGGGGGCAGTCATTTATCCTAATGCACATTATGCACTTCACGTTCCACTTCTGGGGTTATTTCAGGGTTGGTTGTTACAGGAAGGAGAGCATTCACCTACCCTTTTGAGGGCATTGTATTGGAATGGATTTATAGCGAAACAATCAGGCTTTCCAGTGAAAAGATGAAACTTTGGTTGCTGAAACAGCTCGTTTTGTTTGTTTAGGGTTCACAATGCTGATTATTACATGCAGGAGGCTAAGAAGCTAAAGCACAAAGCTGATGCACTGGTAGGTTTTTTTCCTCGCTTTGCTTTCCTCCCATTAAGGTATTATGCTTTGAAAGGGAACCAAGAAGGCACTTTACATACAAGTCAAACTTCCTTGCTGCTCTGACACAGGGAGATTGGGGCTAACTCCTCACAGCATAGTTCCCGGGTCCTTGGCAGTGTGTTGCCCGGCCATCATCCACGTTCTTGCTCTTCCTCTCCTTGCCCTAACTTCAGAAGCTAAATGGCATATACTATTGTTGTCTTTTGAGTGAATTTTCAAATGACTTTTGAAACTGCCCTGGACAAAGTGGGAACTCCCATTGGTCCCAATAGATCAGGACTGGTGTGGCAGAGAGAAGGTTATGGAAAGCTGGTTAAGTGGCCTCAAAAATTGGCTTTGGGAAACCTAGGTGTGTCGAAAAAACTCCGCCCCATTCTGCATCAATCCCGTGTTTCCAGAATGAGGCCTACGACCAGGTGAGGACCCTACACAGAGAAGGGAAGTTTTGTCATCTGGATTTCTGAGGATGCATGGCCCCACTGCCTCAAGGGTCTTGGTCACCTAGATCAACAATGAGTTCAGCATGTTGAGTTGTCTTGATTGCTCCTCCTAACAGGGGGTCCCAACCACATGCTACAATTCTTCAGGGAGCTTTAAAACAAACCTGATGCCCAAGCCACACCCCAGACAAATGGAATCAGAAGTTCTGAGACTGGGACCCAGGCATGGGCATTAACACTCTCCACTGTCCTAGAGAAGGCCCTCAATTCGGGATCTTCACCTTTGACTGAACCCCAGCACAACTCGAGGTATCAATTCAACTCTGTTACGTTGAAAACGAATAGTATCCTCCATCATGGCATTGCATCTATCCAGGATACACCGGCAGGGCTGTGATAGAGTACCACGACAGTCTCTGTGCTGTGACTTGCTGCACCTGTCTCTTCCCTACTTTCTGTCATTTTCCCACCATGGTCCAAATTGCTCAGGTACTGCCTACAGCTAACCTTTCTGTGGTGTGAATGGTCCTTTGAAAACTACTGTCCTCTGCTCCTGCAGATGAAACAGACAAAGCAGTCTGGGTACCAGCTCCACCAGAGATGCTGGGGAGACTGTGATATGGAAGGCGTATCCTCAACTCCGCAGCAGCACAGACATGCTCTGGGGTTGACCCTGGCAAGATCAGGGCAAGGGAGCACATGAACGTTCTCTTGACAAGCTGGTCCCATGGGCTCAGGAAGAGTGGGATGGGCACGGGAGACGATGTAGGTGAGATTTAGAAGAACTGAGAAGCATCAGAGCCACAGGGATACACACATGTGATCAAGCACTAATACTCTGTTACCTTCCAGTGTTGTGTTTATGCGTACCCCCAAAATCACTCTTGGCCTAAGCCTTTAGAAAATGCATTTTCATTTGGGGACATTTCATCCCCTACATGGGGTCAAAAACCAGTTTGGGGGGTAGTGTAAAAAAGTCAGACATTGCAATGGTTGTGACCCCCAAGGCAACAGTACACAAAGAGATAATGAGTATGTTTTTCGCATTTAAATTTCAGTGGAGCTGTGTGAAAAAAAATATCTGAAATACCTCCCTCAGTAGCCAGGGGTGAGGTGGTAATGATGGGAAAAGGGTGGAGAAACACTCATTTAGAGGAAGATATCTTTGCTAGGCTTATATTTGTGCCAGAGCCGGAAGCCCCTCTATAGTTCAAGCCCCTCGTTTTATGGATGGCGAAACTGAACCCCAAGAGAGGGTGTGACCTGGCCACTGATTGGCACTATGGCCATGTGATTTCCATCTGGACTTCAGTTTCTCCTCTTGGAAAAAAGAGAGGTTTGGGCCAGGAGATCTTTAAGAAGCCTTCCAGCTATGGGTTTGTGAATGAAAAGTCACTTTGAAAACTGAGGATATAAAGATTAATTTCCGCATGGGAGAGTCAGTCAGAGCTGGATTACCTAAGGAAATAATCTTGGAAGGCAAGAGAAGGAGATAGTTTGCATATACACACATAGGTTTTCATAAGATCACTTTGAATCTGGTTGAAACCAATATTTTTCCACAACAGCCTACAGTAAGGAAAGCACAGAATTCCTGCAGTATATAAAAGCTGAAGAACATTTATTATAAAGAGAGTCCTTTACAACCAGCGGTTGTACTTAATCCTTTGCCAGAGACAGCCTCTCTGCCATTTTGAGAATTGAAACCTTCACAGTCCCAAGAAAATATTTTGATAAAAGGTATACAAGAAAATTAAAACAGCTAAGTCTGCATAATATTGGCTCTTTTCCATAAAATTCCGTATTAGTGGAATTCCTACATCCCGCTATCAAAAATGGAAAACATTAAACACTGTTATAAAATACTCACTATAAAAGTGTCATATACAATATTCATTACACATAAAAAAGAAATCAGTATGTCTAAGTCAGTTTAATCATGACCATTATCCGGGCTAAAACCTTTTGCAATAAAATTTTACTAAACTAAAATATTTAGTAGTGCTATATTTTTTGGCTTTTTGACACACTATTTCAGACCATCATTTGCAATGAAAGTGATGTGATTATTGTCAACAGTCGCACTAAAGTCTCACATTTTTCATGACAATAGCATCAATTTGTCACCCTTCTCCTGGGGGTGGGGTCGATGTGCTCGCAAAGACTTCCAAGCACAGACTCTATCTGGACGTGGTCCAGGAGCCTTATCAAAAGCAGAGTTCGTCACAAGCTCTGTCCATAGGACCCTGTCATGACCAGGCTCGTCAATTCAGTGCGTAGAAACTAGCCAAGGCAGTGATTTTGCACTTGTGGGGCCACTAAAAAATAATGACAACAGCAGCACTGCAAACACATGATAACAGCACCACAACACACGCGCTACCTTGGCTGCCTGTTTCTCTTCCCAACCGGCCTCAGTATCATGACAGCAGAACCTCGATCAGCTGTGTCTTGCGGATACAAAGTCACACGTCGACTCCCCTTTCCATCAGGGCTTCTCAACCTTGGCACTGTTGGCATGCTGGGCGGGGTAATTCTTCACCGCGGGGGCTGTCCTGGGCGTTGGGGAATGTTTGGCAGTCTCTCTGGCCTCCGCCAGCTAGTCCCTCGTGCTCATGACCAGAAATATCTCCGGACGTCGCCAAATGTTCCCCGGCGGGCGGGGTGCAAAGTCGCCCCAGGTTGAGACCCAGTCCTTTATATGAGGGAGAAGAGAGGCAATATCATGTTCACAAGCGATCTTCCTGTTTCAGTTTGAGAAATTTGGCAAAGCCGTGAATTATGCCGATGCAGCCCTGTCGTTCACCGAATGCGGCAACGCGATGGAGCGCGACCCCCTGGAAGCCAAGTCTCCGTACACCATGTACTCCGAGACCGTGGAGCTCCTCAGGTTCATGGCCTTTCTGCAGCCATCTTCCTAAGCTCATTTCACTCACAATTAGAAGCTGCTATGTTTTCTAAAAATGCCATTTCCTCCTCCTAATGGTTTGTCCCACGCATCTTCTTCTTAGAAGTCATCATAATTCGTTCTTGCCATTTGATTAACATCATGGAAAATTTATAGTTGATGGACACTGCTTTTATAAATGACCCCCTTCAGAGGTTAGAATGTGAGTGTTATAATTTGCAATATTCATAAAATTAAAATGGAAACGTGGTGGGTGGAAGTAAGTATAATAATTTCACCACTTGGCATTGACACTTGCCCTTTTCAGAGTGCGATTCAAGAAGGGCGGCGCTATCAGGACTCCTGTTATAAACCATGTTTTCTAAGTATTTCTGCCTCGGTTATTAAAAAGGAGGGGCCGTGATTAGGGGCCCCTGGGTGGCTCAGTCGGTTAAGCATCCGACTTCGGCTCAGGTCATGATCTCACGGCTCATGAGTTCGAGCCCCGCCTCGGGGTCTGTGTTGACAGCTTGGAGCCTAGAGCCTTCAGGCTCTGCTTCAGACTCTGTGTCTCCCTCTCTCTCTACCCCTACCTAGCTTGCACTCTGTCTCTGTCTCTGTCTCTGTCTCTCTCTCTCTCTCTCCCTCTCAAAGATAAACAAACTTTTTTTAAAATTGTAAAAGGAGGGGCCTCAGAGTTGGCATTTAAGGCTGCAGGTGTGCAGGAAACTTCCCATGTGTCTGGAATTTCAGGGAAGCAGGCAAGGTGGTAGCAGGGGAGGGGTAAAGGTACAAGGATGAGAATTGGAGCGAGTCTATTAACTGCACAGATTCTTGATCTCATTTGCATTTGAAATGAAATTTTCTGGCCTCTCGTTGGTCTCTATGGAGGAGAATTTGTGGGTAATCAGAAAAATTCCTGGAAGAAGGGGAAAGAGAAGAAATGCCCATCGTAGTAGTTTCCGGTAACCTGCAGCTATTTGTAAAATAATTTAATCCACTTCTGAATAGTGGGAAAGCACCATCATTTGCTGGATGGACTAATGATTGCTTTTGAGATTGAGTGAGCCATTCATTACCTGATAGGTCCTTATTTCCGGGTCACCTTTGGCTCGATTAATCGATTATGCCAGGCCTAGTTTTTACTATGTTGCCTGTGTCTGCGTAAACTGTTACAAATCTGAGGCCCTTGTAATTAAACCTTCAGACAAACACCGGACGCTTTTCGCATGCGTATTTTCCCAAGAAACCACTCCAAAAGCTCAGAAGAGTGCGGACTATTTTTTTTTAACATTTATTTATTTTTGAGAGATAGAGCACAAGCGGGGGAGGGGGAGAGAGAGAGGGAGACACAGAATCCGAAGCAGGCTCCAGGCTCCGAGCTGTCAGCACAGAGAACCACGCGGGGCTCGAACCCACAAACTGTGAGATCGTGACCTGAGCGGAAGTCGGATGCTTAACTGCTTAACCGACTGAGCCACCCAGGCGCCCCGAGTGTGGACTATTATAAAGGAAAAAAAAAAAAAAAAAAAACCTCTGCTTGCCTAGAATCAGATGATTAAGTTAAAGCCACAAACGTAAGGAGATTGCGAGGAAAACAGCCTCACCTTGCCAGGCCAGGCAGCCACCTTCCAATCTTCTCTGTTCAGAGAAGCATGTGAAGTATCTCTCGGACCTACTTTACGCTCTGTGAAAGCCACCACCATCATTCTGTGGCTTTTTAAGGGGAAATTGATTTCTCAGTGTATTCGAGGCTGCCGGTGATTTTCAAAGATGCACAAAATGAAAATTCTCGCAAAATTTATAAGGATTAAAAATTGAGGGGTGGGGCACCTGGGTGGCTCAGTCGGTTAAGCTTCTGACTCTTGGTTTCTGCTTAGGTCATGATCTCATGAGTTCGAGCACCACGTCCGGCTCTGTGCTGCCAGCGGAGTCTGCTTAGGATTCTCTCTCTCAGTCTTTCTCTGCCCATCCCCCACTTGTGTGTGCTCGCTCACTCTCTCTCTCTCTCTCTCTCTCTCTCCCTCTCTCTCTCCCTCTCTCTCTCCCCCTCCCCCAAAATAGATAAACTTTATAAAAGATTGAGGAGTGGGGCACCTGGGTGGCTCCGTTAGTTAAGCATGTGACTTTTTGTTTTAAACTTTTTTTAACGTTTATTTATTTTTGAGAGAGAGAGAGACAGAGTGTGAGCAGGGAAGGGGCAGAGAGAGGGAGACACAGAATCTGAAGCAGGCTCCAGGCTCTGAGCTAACGGTCAGCACAGAGCCTGATGCGGGGCTTGAACCCACGAACCGTGAGATCATGACCCGAGCTGAAGTTGGACGCTTTACCGACTGAGCCGCCCAGGCGCCACAAGCATGTGACTCTTGATCCTGGCTGATCCTGGCTCAGGTCATGATCTCATGGGTTTGTGAGATCAATCCCTGCATCAGGCTCTGTGCTGACTGCACGGACCCTGCTTGGGATTCTCTCTCTCTCTCTCTCTCTCTCTCTCTCTCTCTCTCTCTCTCCCTCTCCCTCTCCCTCTCCCTCTCCCTCTCTCTCCCTGTGCTCTTCCCCCCATCTCAAAATAAATAAATAAACTTAAAAAAAATTGAGGGGCAATATTAGTGAAGAAACACGGAGAAAATTCATGTTCTCTATCCATCCAAAAATGCAAACTTTAAAAAAGGCATTTTTTAAATTAACAAGAAAATATAAAAATGCTAATACTTCGTGTTAACACACACACACACACACACACACACACACACACAAATGCTGACCTAGGCCTCTCCTTTGCTGGTGGTGGGAATGGAAATTGATCATTGTAAATTGAGGGCAATTTGGCATTGTGTAGGAAAACCTCTACAAATGAGCATTCATATCTTTTCAGCCAGTAATTCAACTTCTGGAAATTTGAATTTCCTGTACTGAAGAAAATAATTGTAAGAGTAGAGCAAGTTATCTGTATGGTGTTTAGTTTGGCATATATTATAGCACACAATTAGAAGCAAACCAAATAATCAATCACAGAAGAGTAAGTAATTACACTGTAGTACACTCAACAGAATTCTTTGCAGCCATTGAATTGCAACGACGACGGAGACTATGTAGCTGCATGAAAATGTTTATAATACAATGTTAAAGTAAAAATGAGCTGCAGAATTATGTACACACAACATTTCTTACCATGAAAAGCATGTTTCTGCCTGTTGACCAGCCTGGAAGGGAAATGAGATCAGAGCTGCACTAGGGTGAAATTATGGGTGTTTTCTATCTCGCTGTATTTTTCCTTCTTATTCACTTTCTTTTAGGGAAAAAAAAAAAAACATGCTCTCTTAAAAATGTAAAAGCAGAACATCATATCTTGTCCTTGGTAAAAACACAGTGTGAATCTTTCAGTAATATTTATGTCCATTAGAAAACATGTCTTTTTCCATAGTTATTTACCAAAAATATTTTTTTCCAAGCACAGCTGTTGTTGTCTTCTCATTATGTGATAGTTTGCTCCCCCAGGAGTATATCTCAGTAGAACCTGGTAAAAGTCAATGGAGAATGTATGGACGTTTATTTTTTTAAGTTTATTCATTTATTTGGGCGGGTGGGGGGGGGAGTGAGTGCCTGAGCGGGGGAGGGGCAGGGAGAGGGGGTGAGAGAGAATCCCAAGCAGGCTCTGTGCTGTCAGCACAGAGCCCAACGTGGGGGCACAAACTCACAAACCTCGAGATATGATCTGAGCTGAAACCAAGAATGAGATGCTTAACTGACTGAGCCACCCAGGTGACCCTGGACATTTGCTTTAAAGTCAATATTTTTAGAGTTTATTTTTGAGCAAATTGTAGATTCCTGCGCAGTTGTGAGAAATGATACTGCGAGTTCCTGTGGCCCCACAGTCCGTTCCCCCCAACATTGAGAAAATCCACGGACTTTGTTCAGATGGCCACAGTCTTATATGCACCACTTTGTGTGCCCTCTCTATGTGGACATGTTTTAAATTTTCTGTAAAGCGTGTGTGTGTCTAAGTTTTTGTTTTTGTTTTTGTTTTTTTAGAATTTTTTTTTTTTAATGTTTACTTATTTTCGAGAGAAAGGAGACAGAGTATGAGTTGGGGAGAAGCAGAGAGGAGTGAGACGCTGAATCTGAAGCAGGCTCCAGGCCCTGAGCTGTCAGCACAGAGCCCGACACGGGCTCGAACCCACGAACCGGGAGATCACCTGAGCCAAAGTCAGATGCTTAACTGACTGAGCCACCCAGGCACCCCAGTTTTTGTTTTTAAGAGAAATTTCAGTTGAGAATAAAATGGGCTAAAGCAACTAGGTCTTTTGGTCCATTTAAGCTGTTGAAGCTCCACTATCAAGTCACTTCAAAAGTGGTTGCAATTAGAGAGTGACTGTAATATGAACATAGTTTTTAGTAGCATAATATTGCATTGCAGAGATTTTTATTACTCTCTCTCCGACACTATGCTGGCCACAGAGAGAGAGCCCAGTTTTCTTCCTTCAAGTAATTATATCTGCTCTGAGCCCTGGGAATCTGCAATAGAAATGTATTTGTGCAAACAAGTGGGGCATCACAATGACTTGACATTTCAGCGATCCAACTGTCAAAGACAGTTTGATTTATTACATAATAAAAATCCTTTTGCTTAATATGGCAATAACAGAAGGGACCCACATCATGTGCTCAGGTCCTTTTGTTGGAAAACGTTCCCTCAGAAGAAGTCGAGCAGTAGTAACCAGGAGATCGGGGTGATATGGCATGCGGAGGGGGCACCGAGTCATGGGGGGCAAGCCCAGGGGTGCCGGTGTTCTGGGGAGGCTGTTGAAAACAGGGAGTGCGTGGTGCAGGCTCCCCATCGCCTTCTCGTAAATGAGAACTAGTCCGTGCTGCCTGCACACTTTCAGCTTTCTTCTGCAACACTGAACTCCATTACTTATTCCTCCACAGGTACCTGTGAAATTGCATTAAAGCTCAGACAATGATTTTATGCAATGAATTGATTTTCAAGAGTCTAAATGCCCAGAATGGGATGTGCTCAGCTAGAAGAAAAAAATGAGAACTGCTCAACCTTTGATCACCCCAGTGCGAAACAGTAACAATTAGGGAGAATGGAAAGACAAAATATACAAGTACCATAAATTAAGGGCGCTTAGACCTTCAAATGCTGTGAAATCGACCTTTCTTTAAAAAAAAAAAAAAAAAACTAAACAAAACCACTTTCTATAGGAATATATTCAAAACCCGAGCCATTAGAAAAGACTTCTTTCACTGTGTGATTGTGGGCTCCCCATGCCCATGTCACACAGAGTCATCTATTATTTAGCTCATCTGTCATAAAGTCAACTCAGACTGACATTTGTGGCCACCTCTCATGGCAAACCAGGAATGTTGTTTAGCTAGAGTGGGCCTAGAAACAGCCTTTTCCCAGAAGTTTCTTTTTTATTTTTTTAAGTTTTTATTTAAATTCCAGTTAGTGGGGTGCCTGGGTGGCTCAGTCAGTGAAGCGTCCGACTTCGGCTCAGGTCGTGCTCTCGTGGTTTGTGAGTTCGAGCCCCGCGTCAGGCTCTGTGCTGACAGCTTGGAGCCTGGAGCCTGCTTCGGATTCTGTGTCTCCCTCTCTGCCCCTCCCCTGCTCATGCTCGCTCTCTCTCTCTCTCTCTCTCTCTCTCAAAAATAAATAATCATTAAAAAACAAATTAATTAAAAATAATAAATTCCAGTTAGTAAACATACAGCATCCTATTAGTTTCAGGTGTACAGTATAGCGATTCAACACTTCCATATGTCACCCTGTGGTCATCACAAATGCCCTCCTTAATCCTCATCACCAGTTCCACCCATCCCCCCACTCCCCTCCCCTCCCCATCAGTTTGTTCTTTAGAGTGAAGAGTCTGTTTCTTGGTTTGTCTCTCTCTTTTTTTTGTTTTTCCTCCCTTGACTTGTTTGTTTTGTTTCTTCAATTCTACATATGAGTGAAATCATATGGCATTTGTCTTTCTCTCACTGACTTATTTCACTCAGCATTACGCTCTCCAGCTCCATCCATGTCCTTGCAAATGGCAAGCTTTCATTCTTTCTTATGCTTTTGCCGGCGTTTATAGACACACCAAACTAGCAGACCTTCCACGGCACTGCCCTGTTGGTCATCGTTTTGCACGTGTCCATGAAAAGCGTGCTCTTGCCCACATGCCCTAGTTTGTTCCCCCACCCAGAGCAAATGTGGCACCAAGGCATGGGAATACCAGTGACTTCTGGACTTCCTGAGGGGTCACACAGATGGCACTTAGGCTTGCCCTTTCTCTCCAAAGGTACGCGATGAGACTGAAGAACTTTGCAAGCCCCCTGGCTTCGGATGGGGACAAAAAGCTGGCCGTATTATGGTAAGTCTCATGGAAGCTATGAAACAGCTGAAATGTCACAGAAGGATTTGAAAACTCCAGATCGACTTAAGCTGCTTACCCCAGATCATTATTCTTGTTTTCCATTAAACTATTAAAGGATAACTAATGGATTTCTTCAGTCGCTGACTAAACATTTACTCTCCTAATTTATCCCCTTATCAAGATGGGATTCTAATGCTTACCCCTTCTCTTTTGAAAATTTTTCTTTTTGCACTTGTGTTCCTCAAGAACTGTAGGAGAGGAACCGTGAACTATGAATCAGCATTTTGTTGACAGCCTGTAGCTTTCATTACCCGCCGGCATTAACATAATCCTTCCTCATCACCACAGCTACAGATGTTTATCACTTCTCTACTTGCGGATGTTTAAGCTGAAGAAGGACCACGCCATGAAGTACTCCAGATCACTGATGGAATATTTTAAGGTAATCCTTATTTTGTATAATTTGTAAGCACCGGGTGAATAAAATCACTAATGAGACATGGCAGGCATGTTATTAAATGTCAAGGTCGTTGCTGCCAAAGACTTAACCTCCCTCATCCCAGCCAACCGTGGCCCTCCTGCCTCTCCTTCAGGGCTCAGCAGAGAGCTCAGGTTTGATCTGATTCCAGGAAGAGAAGGTGCAGTCGTGCAAGCCCCTGATTATTTTCTGGACGGACCAAAATGGCCCTTGGCATCTTCCCCGCTGCACTCAGGGGAACGACGCCTTCTTCCCCACGGTGCAATGGCGGACCCACCAGGGAACACAGGTTGTGACTGTGGCTATGACCAGCCTCATGTTAAGTGAGCAGCCGGTCCAGAGATTTCTCAACAGTGAGAGAAGTCACTGCAGCCACCCTGGGCTCTGGGGGGATAGCCGTTCCCTTCGGAGCCCTTGGGCCGTGGGGAGTCTTGGAGTGTAGTGGCTGCACTTTAAAACAACTGATTGCTTTGGTTACTAAAATAAAGTCGCACACGAACAAGAAGGAAGGAAAGAAAGAAACCTGTCGTCTAGGGAGCTGGAGATTTGAATTTGCAAGCAAAAATAAAAAAGATATTTCAACTATGAAAAGAATGCCAGAATTGGAGAGCGAGCCCAGGTAAAAACTATAAGCAGCAGCCTGATGCTCGGTCTGGCCACTGAAGTCTTACTGGCCTGATGGTCTGTGGAGCTTCTGCTTCGTTTGCCCCCCCAACACTGGTCATGATTAGATTTGAGAAGGCTCAAGGTTCTTGTTGGTCGGGCCATAAAAGAGAAGGATGATTTTATTATTATTACTGCTACTATTATTATTATTATTGTCATTGTTATTGTTATGTTATTTCTGCCAAGTGCATGAGACCGCTTGGCTAAATTGCACCAAAGCAGTTATTTGAAATGAATCCCATCATGACCTCCCATGAGTCCCCTGAGTCCCGTGAGTGACATTTTGCAACCGTATGAGGACGGTGACTCGGGTGGGGAACAGAGCAAGCTCGCCAAGCTGTTACGTGGTGCGGCCACCGTGCCACGAAGCTGGTGCTCACGTAGGTGAACGTGTAATGTACAACAGCTGCCCATCCGTTCCTATGTCCACGGGTCTCCACCCGTGCTCTAGAAAGGCAGTTCTTGAACCTGAGTGGGCATGTGGATGCCCTGAAGAGCTTGTGAGAGCAGAGTTCTGGGTCCCCTCCCCCTGAGTCTGATACTGTAGGACTGGGACAGGGCACTGCAAAAATACCAAACAGATGTTAAATAACTCACTCTTCTGGCAGCTTCCTTAAGATTAAAACCTAGAGCCTGCAGAACGCACCTTATGTGTGGGGCCCTACCCTCCAGAGAAGTATTGCATGCTCGCTGGGCTCCTGAAGATGCCCACTCTCCCTGGCACCCCATTTGCAAAGGGGGCTGGGCCGGAACCCCGGAGCCAGTGGAAGAGAGTAAGCGTGGTGTTGACGCTGCAAAGGCCAGCCTGAGTCAGGCTCAGTGCCCCCAGGGGTCCTGGTCCTGTGCACCTTGGGCTCTGACCTGGTGAGGTCATTATAATGAGCCGGGCCACCGTCCTGAGGTGGTGGTACTGAGTGCCGCACGAGTGTGTGCTCCGCCTAATGCAGGAGGCCCAGTTTTGAAACCATCCCGATCCCATTCAGAGGGAAGGAGGATGCTTTAGAGTTCCAAGGCAGCGCAGCCCTGGGCCAGTTGCACTGCTAACCAGGGATTTGCATGTCAAGATAGCACGTCAAGGTGATTCGCGACAGAACAAACCACAAAACGCTGCTGCTTCCTCCTGGCACATTCCTGGGATGGCAGAAATTACAGGCCACCTCGCCTCCCGGGGAACAAGTTTGCCAGGGGAGCTAAAGGAGAAAAGCTTGCCAGTACTCTGAAGAGCTTGTTTTGCAGAATAAATTTCAGATGAGGATAATTAAACCACTTCTTGGAGAACTGAGTCTGATTTCACTGGGCCTTTTAGTATATACGATCTTTCATCAAGTGACTTTCATGGTCCTGATTGGAGCCCACTAATTATCCTAACCAGCTATTTTCATCGAGTGTGCGTCGTGGTGTGCTGACGTGCGCGCACATCCCGGCCCCGCTAACGACACAGGAGGCATCCCGAAATGCTGCAATCAATATTAATGTACTCTAAATCACACTTCCATCTGTTTCTGAATTAATAAAACACAAAATAGATGTCCTTACGTCCCTTTCTCTCTCTCTTTTTTAGCAAAATGCTTCAAAAGTCTCTCAGATACCATCTCCCTGGGTAGGCAATGGAAAGTAAGTATCTTATGAAAATTGCTTTTTCAGAAAGTCGGTGACTTAATAGACCCCAGATATTTTGTATTGACAACTCTGGAGCACAGGTCAATTCTGAGACTAGAGTAATTTTGGCACCCACAAAATTCTAGTCAGGTTTCAGCTAATGGCGAGACAGAAAAGTTTAACATGACGGCACTCCAAATTTCTTTAACTGTTCGATCTTTAAGCCAAATTATGGCCATAAAAATATCTGTTAATGAGATGGCAAGCACCACGCCATTGCGAGGGAGGCAGGGTAAAGTTAACTCCGCGGCAGTGATTTTTCAATGATTCACTCAGTAATGAAAGACCAATGAAATATTCATTGATGTATAGTAAGTGCTGTTTAATAAAACCAAAGGCATAATAGTGCTGAGAATGTGAAGGCACTTAGTCAGCCAATTATCTGAGCCTTCATGGTGATTTTTATATTAATACTAAAACAGCCTGACTTAAAATATATAAAAGCATCCGCTATACGGCTGATGTAAGGCTCTGATGGACTCACCCACTCCCAAGGGCCGCCCGGTCTCCCTGCAGCAGGTGGGAGTCAGAGCCTCGTGGAGCTGGTCCTGGGGCCGTCCCTGAGGCTGTCCAGAGCTCCCCGTGAGCTGAGTGGCCCCTCCCCCTCACTGGCCATGTGTCTCTCTGTCCGAGATGAAAGGGCTGGACCCGACGGCCTCCGAGGCCCCTATGAAGAGACATGCCTTCTAAGAGGGAGGTTCTGAGTGTCTGCCGGTGACCTGGCTACACAGATGCCCCTCTGTGCTTGATGGATGATCAGTGTTTCCTCTGATTCCGGTACCTCCCTCACCACCCCAGTGGGAGGGGAAACTCCACGACTGCGGACACAGGCTTTCACAACGAGCCGCTCTTTCCCATTTTTCATCATCTCCAAATTCTGGGGTCTCTGATCCATATGCTTTCTTCCAGAGTAAAATAGTCTCCTCTGCCATTTTATAAATATCTACAAAGCGCACTCCCAGAGCGATGGGACATGAACTCTACTCTGAGATCGTACACACATTCAGAGGGAACAGACCCATTAAAAACTGCGCTGGAAGTCAATTACGGTATTGAAAGGAAATATCCTTTTAAATTGTTGATTCAGTCTTACTTTTATATCGAACAACAAAAGCGAAACAATGCTTCTCTCTGGAAGTTTAGAAAATAAAAACAATCACTGAAACCCCCAGAGAAAGCTGTTTTCTCTGAGCACAGAGTAAAGCAAGGGCAAGTTCAGGTAAGCAGCCATTAAAGGATTTCGGGGGAAAAAATTTTTTTTTAATTCTGAAATGAAAGAACTCAAATGCATCCTAAGCTTGTGAAGTCATATTAAAAGCCTCCTGAAAGGATGTTTTAAGTGTCTTCCATCTGAAGAGAGCACACTGCCTCTGGTACTGCCTGTAGTCCAGGAGTGCACAGTCCAGTGCAGGAAGGTGACAGGTGTGAAGAAAGTTCTATGGAAGCCCAGGAGAAGAAGAGCTTGGGTCCCCCCTAGATGGTCAGGGAGGGCTTCTTGTATGCAGGCAAGACCACAGCCTGGCTTCCTCAGCAAATGACGGTGGCTGGCACCACACAGGGACTCGTGGGGCACCTTCCAGATGCAGCAACCCCTGACCTTGAAGGCGAAGAAACAGTTGGAAGAAGGAGAGGGAAAATCCGCTTGGTACTGAGAAGGCATGGCAAACTTTTGCTGAGGTTTAGAGGTAATATCTGAGCGCATAGAAGCTTTCACAAGTGGTGGCTGCTGCCGCTGCCGCGGCATCTGGGGTCGCGGTTACCATTTGAGTCGGGGAGCACACGCTATGGCACCAGTAGAAGGCCCACCGCTGTTGGGGTACACTTCGCTGCGGGCATTTGGCCTCGATTGTCAGAAATGAATGGGTCTGCCCCCCACACTATTTGCTCTCTCCACTAAAGGGCCATTCATTCTTCATTCACTCAGGAAATAGTGCTTACTGAGTGTGTCCTATGGATGAGACACTCTGCCAGGCATTTGATAAACATGACCCCCCCCCCATCCTTGTGCTGTATGTTGTTCTACCCTCTCGAGAACCTCTTATAGGTACTGGATGCTAAATAATGATAGAGGGATGATGGGAAGACAGTTCATTCATTTTGCTAACTAGTAATTTTTGAGTACCTAGTATGTGTGCCAGGCACAGTTCTAGATGCCAGACACAGCACTGGATGACAGAGGCAAATATCCCTGCCCTCCTCGAGGTCACTTTCTGGTGGAGAAAAATAGTAAAAAAATACGCGGTATGCAAAATGGTGGTACATGTCATAGAGCAAATGGAAAACAGAAAGGGGAATTAGAGAGCTCGTCTGGGATGGGGTGGGGAGCAGTACACCGATCCTGAACAGGGATGTTCGAGAAGGATGGTGGAGAGCAGCCCACGGAGATACCTGCATTCCAGGCAGAGGAAGAGCAACCACCTTCCGAAGCCGGGGGTGCCTGATGAGTCTGAGGAACAGCAGTGGGGGCGAGTGTGGCTGACAGGTAGACTGGACCCTTGTGCTAATGGTGTGAGGTGTGTGCCTTCGTGTGCACCACTCATTTGCGTGTCCCATGAACGTGTGAAGACAAAGACAGGGTCTACAGATAGACCCACCGAAAGAAAACAGGACAAGGAACCCCAAGCAGGGGGGAGACCTGGGTTGGAGTTGGAGGGCCACCCACCACCCTCCCCGCGAGATGAGTGTGGCACCAGGCTCTTGCGGCCAGGGTCGCAGTTTCATAGGCAGGTTTTAATTCTTTCATTAGCACAGTGCGGCATGCAGATCTGCTGAGCAGGACGGCACTCCGAGAGCCACCTGTAAGATCAGCCATGACCAAAAAGCGAACCCGTGCCCTGGCTCTCCTTGCCTCCTCTACTGCTTATGTACAAGAAAGTAGGAAGTAATGGGCAAAGAAAGCCCCTCATTCAGCACCTCACTGTTACCAACCAAAAAGTTCTTTTTATTTTTTTTAATTTTTTTTAATGTTTATTCATCTTTGAGAGACAGTGTGAGTGGCAGAGGGGCAGAGAGAGAGAGAGGGAGACACAGAATCGGAAGCAGGTTCCAGGCTCCGAGCTGTCAGCACAGAGCCCGATGCAGGGCTCAGATTCATGAACTGTGATGTCGGGACCTGAGCCAAAGTCGGATGCTCAACCGACTGAGCCCCCCAAGTGCCCCTAAAAAGTCCTTTTAAAAATGTACAAGGTAAACAAAGGTGATGTGTTTCCCCCTTGTGACTTCTGGACATGATTGGAAATCACTGAATCCAGGCTTTTCTTCCCATCAAGGAACAGCTGGGCGGGGGGGAGAGCATGCCCAGGAGCAAACAGCAGTTTACGGGGGGGGGGGGGGAGGGCCAGTGTTAGAAGGCAGGTGTCCTGGGGTTCCAGTACGAACTTTGTTCCCAGCACCACCCGGTTCCCCTTTCAACCTTTGTGACACCTGACAGCCTTGTGATTTTTCTCCAGCGATTATG
Source organism: Cryptoprocta ferox (assembly GCA_028646485.1). Classification (NCBI taxonomy): domain Eukaryota; kingdom Metazoa; phylum Chordata; class Mammalia; order Carnivora; family Eupleridae; genus Cryptoprocta; species Cryptoprocta ferox. The sequence continues at coordinate 4,930,844 of CM053579.1, read as the reverse complement.
AATGAGGACATACTCCTTTCTTGCCTTACATTGGCATCTAAGAGTTAATGCCCACTATGCGGAGAAAAGAAAACCAACCACAGCAAAGATATTCAGCGTCCACTGCTTGGGTTTTTGATTTTGGGGTGGCTCTTTTTGGTCATTAGTTAACTTAGGTTCCTAGTTAGGGCTTAGGTTCCTTAGTTGGGACGGCTATCTCCCTGCCCCACCCCTCCCTGGAGGATAAATCTTTCTATCAAGAAGTGTCAAAAGATCTCAGAAACTATAAACAGAGCAGGAAACCTTCGCACCCTCTTACAGACAAGTGCAGAGCAAGTGTGAGGATCCACTTCCCCCCTCATACTAGAACATACCAGAAGATACACTCTGTTTCCAGAAATGGACCAAAGCTTTCACGTGGCTCAGCACAGCCTGCATGAGTCTCGAGGCAAGCATATCAGTGTGAGTTGCTCCAAAACTGGGTTAACAGTGCTTCAGCGTTTTGGTACTTTGTGATGGCTGTCCCCCCCAAATCCCATGTGTAGGGTGCCTGTCGGGGTGCACATCCGCTCTGTGCCCACAGATAGGAAGGCTGGGGGTGTGCACAGGCCTTGCTCCTGTGTCCAGGAAGGCACCCAGGCCCTCCATGCTATGCACAGACGGCAGGTGACTCCTTGTTGCTGACATTAAAGCATTAAACCAAAACCTATATCCAAACATTGGTTCTGCCCGAAGTACGAACTGCGAAGACTTCCCTTCGTAAACAGCGTGCAGGTGAATGCACAGCAATTAACAGCCATCCCTGTAGCATGTCTTCCAGAATCTTAAAGAGATACTCAGACTCTTACTTTTCCCAGCGTCCCTAAGACTGCTCCTGGAGGGGGCTTTGAGGAACTGCATTTTGTTTATCGTGGTGACTGTATTTGGAGCAAATTGTCATGGTGGTTTCCACAAAACACTTGGGTAATAGCCCAACACTGCACATCCAGTCTTTCCTAACTGCCAGTCGCCATTCTGGCAGCAGGTAGAGAGATCATCGTAGCTCTGAGCTGTTTCTCTCTCTGAAACATCACAACATGTGTTAATATATTCAGAGTAAGAGCTGCATTGCTGGATAGAATTAATGCCAGAGAAACATTCACCTGGCTTTCTCTGGTATCTTAAAATGAAAGTGGCAGTGCGTATGGAGTCACCAGGAGGCAGTGAGATGTCAGTGTTTCACTGAGTTAGAAAAGGAGAAGCCTGGCTCATCCTGGAGCCTGGCACCGTAGCCGAGCGTGGGCTGGCCAGACGAGGCTGGAATGCAGTGATAATAAATAAACTCTTCCCACGCTGGGCCTCTAGAGGAAACGAATGTGTTGGCAGAAGCTCCAGGACATCCCCTGAGGACCAGCTTTGCCACACTTGAGCTTCATATATGGCCACCATGCTCACCCTCACTGCGGCAGTGATTTTCCCATGAGGTCTCGGTGTGGTGAGGGTGGAGGCCTAGAAGCCCGCCGTCACTCTTCACAGCCAGCCTAACCAGGCCTGTCTCTTCCCCTTTCCCCAGGAACACTCCTTCCGTGGTGACTCTCAACAATGTCTCTCCCATCAACGCAATGGGCAGCTGTAACAATGGCCCGGTCACCATCCCCCAGCGCATTCACCACATGGCCGCCAGCCACGTCAACATCACCAGCAACGTGCTACGGGGCTATGAGCACTGGGACATGGCCGACAAACTGACAAGAGAGAACAAAGGTACGCATGTCTGCTCCACCCATGTCCACCGACCACGGTAGAGTCAACTGTGCTTTGAAGGACTAGAGTTTTCCATGGTGGCCTTATCCGTCTGTCTCTCAGATTTCCAGGGGGTAGATGAGGAGAGAGGGGGTTAACTCAGGGCTGACACAGTGACCAGTTTTTTGCTGAGAGAGTGACGAAAACCAGGGATTTTTTTTTTTCTCCTTCAAATCTTCACCTAATCTGAACTGTGATGTGTTGCCAAATGACTGTTTCAGATTTTCACTCAATGGTAAGGATCAGCACGGGGAAACAGAGGCAAAGGAAAAAAGAATGATTTGCAAGTTAATTAAGATCCTGTTGGCTCTCTGTTGTCAACTTTAATTTTTTTTTTTTTTTTTGAGAGGTGAGGTCGAAGGGAAGGCCCACTGGGATGAAGGGTCAGGGTCATGTTTGTGGTAACCCGTGGGGTTTGCTACAAAACAAATGCAGAGAGGACCCTGCTTCACCAGACAGTGGGCTGGTGCTCTTTGGCAACCCATGCTGGCATCTGCGACCTCAGCTGTCACCTAGGTCCACGGTGAAGGCTCACTATCCTGACAGAGGTGGGAAGTGCAAATAGATTACACTCTTGCCCTGGCCGTTCGTTTTTTTCATGGCTGATTCTGGCTCAGCATCACAGTCAAGGTGGCCACAGATGTGGGCCTTTTGGAATCAGACAGCAGAGAGTGCCCGGCAGTTTAGAGCAGTGGAACCATGTGGCCAGGGACTGGGAGACGTTCCCATCCTGTGGTCCAGTGGCCGCTGCAGGGCCATGATGTGTGGAGTAGTGGCCGAGCATGCAGCCAGGTCCCGATCAGTGAGAGGGCCTTGCAGGAAGCGGGCTGGGGTGCAGATTGGGAAGCCTGATGATTTAAGTTAGAATCCTGCCTGGGTCATGCAGTGCTGGGCAACCTCAGGCAAGTTGCTTAAATCTCTGAGCCACTTCCTAGCTTCCATTGCTGTAATGGATTTAATAATGTATAAAGCAGCTAGCATAAAATGGCAGGTATGAGGAAAAGATCCAACAAATATTTATTCTCTTACTCCACATTTTTATGTATCTATATGACTCAAAGATTCTGTGAGTATCAAAACACATTCCATAACCTGAGACTTCGACCCATAGCCCAGCTACAAACTCACACTGAGCCCTGGGACTATTTACACATATCAGTTATATCGGTAACCAGGAAGAAATTGGGCAACAATTTCTACATGCCACACACTGTACTGTTTGCTGTATCATTTGTTGCCTCATTTGTCCCTATTTGGTAGATGAAGAAAAACTAAGGCTCAGTGAGGTTAAGAAACTCACCCATGACATCACAGCTCTTAGTGTCGGAAGCAGGAATTGGATCTAGAACCCCGTGTGATTCCAGAGTCTGAACTCTTAGCCAGTAGGCTACACCACGCATCTAGAGAACAAGATTAATAATCGGTCCTCAGAGACCTTCTGTGACCTCCTGCCCTCAGTTACCTGAGTGATGGGCAGTTCTTAACTTCTCTACTTTTCTAAGCTTACGAAAATCCAAAGACAACTGGTCCACATGGCCAGGCCCATCCAGGAGTTCTAGAATTGCAAGAGAAAGCATGAGCATCTTAAGACTTGGCTAGCTTGTCTGCCTCCACTCTTCTCTATCTTATTTTGTATTGGTAACCAGAGGGCAGTTCAATATTTATGGATTGCCATCATAATTGCATCCATTTTCAAAATCTGTTAAAAGTAATGCCTTCTAAATTAACTGCAGAACTTTGCAGGAGTGACATGGTGGCTGTGCTGATGTTCAAGGGCAATGGTGCTAATCTTGTCCTTAGCACAGTGTGTCAGGAATTGTTAAGTTCCCTGCCTGATATTGAATCAAAACAACTCTGCACTCTACCGGCAGAAAGAGCGTGTTCCCGGCCCATGTTGGTCTCGGGCTCTGCAGTGGACTGGAGAGAAGGCCCAGTTCGGAATCTCCTGTTTGCAGCCTTGAGTTTCACACACTTGTCATTTTTGAACTGCGTAGAGTCAAAGACCCTTCCCCCTTCTGTCTTGTCCACGTAGAGACACACCACTGGAGACAAACGCGTACTTGCACTCTTTCCCACCGAATTGTGCCGTGGAGGTGGTGAGGTTGGCTTCTCCCAGTGGAAGGGCTCCACCCCGCCCCGTGCCTGCCCACCCAAGCAACTGCAGATAGATAGCTTATCGCAGAGCAGGGCTAAAGTGGGCCAACGGGGGTGATGCTGCTGTCCTCTGGCCTTTGGTCTAGAACCCTATTCCCTACCTCCCCAGATGCTTACTTGAAGCAGTTATTAAAATGGTGACCTGGATATGTAGTGAGGAATGCCACGGTGGGCTTTGTACAGAGAATACCCAGGGGCGTCCTGGCTCACACACGGCTCACGTTCATTCAACAATGACTAGGTCCTTTAACATTTCCCTTAATATTGGGTTGCATAAGAATGTATTTTAGATGCCAAAAATAATTTACTCCTTTATCAGCAGCAATTACTTTTATTACAGAGTACAGGTTTAAAAGTATCACATAATCAAATGAAGTTGATACCTGGAGAAAGAGCCCATATGTTCTACATAAGATGAAGAATAAATGCATTGTTTAGTGAAATACCATCTGCTGGTCAGTCAAGTGTGTGGAGCCCATGCGTGGAAATAGCTTTCCAAGAAGGCAGGAGAGCGTCCGAACCCCTTTAAGGCGGTCTTCAGAACACACCGCCCCCACAGCCGCCAGGTTCCTCACCCCCAGCCAGAGCTCGCGTGACTTCCTCATGGTCGGGGCTGCCTCTCCCGCCGGGAGCTGACAAAGAGGACACCTGAGAACCCTCTCATAACCAAGACCAACGCAGTGTTAGACACATACATTCAGACGTGAAAAGGGGACATCTAGGTACTTGCTAGATATCATCCAGTCTTTTCCACATACCTCCCACCCCGCTCCAAAGAAGACTGTCTAAAACTGCAGTCTCGGTGGTTAGCAGTGTGGCCTCAGCACTGCCCCTTCTCCAAATCAGCTGGAGGGAAATCAGCCAGGTATTCTTGCCATCCATCTCCTTGGGGATGAGGTGGGAGCTGTTAGGGACAGCTATCTGCAGGTCGTCTCCCTTGGTAATTACCTCCTTTGGTAATAAGACTTACCGAAGCAGATGCCTCCTAGACATTTATTTAGCATTAGATGCTGATGGCTATAATTGCCGTCCAGGTTCACTGGCTATGTCCGCACCATGCCAAGAAAAATCGGTATATGCAGTTCATTTAGACAAAGGAAAGGAGAATACTTTCAACTCAGTAATACATAGAATGGCAAATAGCTCAATATCTTATCCACCATGGCTCCCTACCATTTTGTGTATATGGACCTCTTCCAAATGTAAATTTATAATATCTAAAAATATAAATTGCATATGTAATGTTAAAATAGATTCAAATACATTCTATTTTATGTATGTATTTTGTGTATATTTCAATATATATAAATGTTATATATCTTTATTATATGAACATATACAAACATAGAGACAAATACATTTTTTTTATATAATGTGAGGTGTGTGTGTGTGTGTGTGTGTACCTCACAAACCTCCACAGGATTATAATATACTTGTAGAATCTGCTATCTGAGGATGGTGATTTTTTTTCTTTTTTTTTTTTAACTTTATAGTTTATTGTCAGGTTGGTTTCCACATAACGCCCAGTGCTCTTCCCCACAAGTGACCTCCACCAAGACCATCACCCACCATTACCTTTCCCCCTTCCCCTTCCCCCCTCAGTTTGTTTTCAGGATTCAAGAGTCTCTCGTGCTTGGTCTCCCTCCCTCTCCCTAACTCTTTTTCCCCCTTCCCCCCCCCCATGGTCCTCTGTTGGGTTTCTCCTGTTAGACCTATGAGTGCAAACATATGGTATCTGTCCTTCTCCGCCTGACTTATTTCGCTTAGCATGACACGCTCGAGGTCCATCCACGTTGCCACGAATGGCCAGATTTCATTCTTTCTCATGGCCGTGGAGTATTCCATTGTATAGATAAACCACATCTTCCTGATCCATTCATCAGTTGATGGACATTTAGGCTCTTTCCATGATTTGGCTATTGTTGAAAGTGCCGCTACGAACATTGGGGTCCATGTGCCCCTATGCATCAGCACTCCTGTATCCCTTGGGTAGATCCCCAGCAGTGCTATTGCTGGGTCATAGGGGAGTTCTACTGATAGTTTTTTGAGGAACCTCCACACTGTTTTCCAGAGCGGCTGTACCAGTTTACGTTCCCACCAACCGTGTAGGAGGGTGCCCGTTTTGAGGATGGTGATTTGAAAAAACTTACTACGAATCAACAGATTTAAATGGAATTGTGTTTTATTAATCACAGCAACACATCCAAACATCATGCTTCAGAGTTTTTAGGTCTACCTAAAGATCAAAATAGTAACGCCTCCAATACCTATGGCGCTTTGGTCTCCCAGGAGGTAGTGTGTACATTTTACTGAATGAATGAATGAACAGTGAATACTTTCCCGGTGTCCGTGTGGTTGTGTTGGTGCGTGAAGGCAGCTTATGCAATCTGGCACATAATTCTGAGATGATACTTAAAGGCCTGACCAAAGTCTGCTCTAATTTTCAGAATTCTTTGGCGATCTGGATACCCTGATGGGGCCTCTGACCCAGCACAGCAGTATGACCAATCTCGTCCGCTACGTTCGCCAGGGACTGTGTTGGCTGCGCATCGATGCCCATTTGTTGTAATGGGTGCCCCCTGTCTCCAGCATCACCACCCATCACTCTACCTCTACCAGAGCACCAACGGTCACTGGTGGAACTCCACTCATTTGGGAAAGTTCTCTTTGATTCTGTTTGTTTTTACGCTTCTTTTGATACCTGTGAAAAACAGAAGTCATTGTAAGTGGACACTACAACTTGAGAGCAGTATATGTTTTATTACTTAGTCATTTTTCAGTATTTTATATGCATTTCTCAGATCCCACCATCCTTTTGTGCTTGATACGATGACACAGTCCCTACAGTATTGTTTTAAGTCCACACTACCCAAAACAAAGAATGGGAAATACTTGTGATGATAACAGGTTCCTGAGAAATGAAATGAGATGTCTTACATATATATATATATATATATATATATATATATATATATATATATATATGATATGAGATCTTAGACACAAAGGACCTACAAAGATTCAAATTTTCAGCAATAGCCATTCCCCAAACTCTACTCTTATGTCCAGAAAAGAGCATATTTCAGAATCCATTGTTAAACTTTTGTGGTTCCCACAGACTCAGTCTCCAGGTGAGAATTTTCATTGTCAAAACCCACTGGTTAGATGTTTGTAGCAACATCATAAAATCAAGAGTATTAAGAAAATAAACAAGCATAGCAATGCCACTCTTCAACAATACTGTGGCATACAACCAGAGCACTTTTCTTGCTGGCATCCCTTCCCTGATGCCCTATTTTTAAAATTTTTAATGAGATGAAAGTGGCAACATTTATTTCGACAACATCAAGGCATCAGCTGGCATTAAATATTCTTGAACTCCCTGATCTAAAGCCTAAATCCTCACCTGGGATTCTCTTTGTGTAAAACTCTCCTTTTGAGGGGACTTTAAGTGGGTGCACACCCTAGAAGCCAAAATACTGCCCTCCAGTTTTGGAGATGAGAGATTAGGAGAGGTCTGGAAATGTCCACGGAACTCATACCTCTGCCCTTTTGCAGTTGGTAGGCAGGTCCATTCCTGGCAGGATATTTTTATTGTATTTTGCTCATATCTCTGGAAACAGAAGTCAAGTTATCACTACCTAGGAGTAAGAATATACAGCTTGCTTCCTAGTGACTTTAAAATCTGGACTTTAATTATAAGCCACATTTTCTTTTTTACAGTGTTTCTCTTCCTCCCCCTTCTCTTCCCCCTCCTCCTCCTCCTTTTACTCCTCGTTTTCTTCTTCTTCTTCTTCTTCTTCTTCTTCTTCTTCTTCTTCTTCTTCTTCTTCTTCCGCCTCCTCCTCCTCCTCCTCCTCCTCCTCCTCCTCCTCCCCCTCCCCCTCCCCCTCCTCCTCCTCTTTTCTTTGATCTTTCTTTTCTTTTCCTTCTTCTGGGTTCATTAGCCTTTGACTGAAATACTGAAATCACTGATTTTATTCAAGTCTATATTAGCAGGAATCATTTCCATGAACATTCCAGATAAAACTCCCAACTCTTTAAGTACTGGCTAGCTTTTTAACAACAACAACAAAAAAATGTATCTTGGGGTCATGCTTCACCCTAGGGTACTTTTTAAGATCCCTGAAGATTGGGAACAGTTCACCTAGTTTGGAGACATTTCTGCATCACTTGTAACTATCCCCACCCCTTCTGATCCTCCACATTCATTTTATGTCCCCAAACATCACAGTGTAAATATCATCTTTGGTGTTCCATCTCACCAGAAGAATCCCCCACACGTAGTGAACACTATTCATGTGTTAGTTCTTTATAATTACCTGCTGGTATATAATTCCACGTCGCCTTTAATCTGTTGAGTTTATTGAATTCTGTTCACTGAGTGATGACCAGATAAATAATACATAGGCACACGAGAGGTGCAAACTTGGATGATTTTTAAAGCAAGTCCTGCAAGTCTGTGACAGGAACAGCAAGGGATCACCCTGCACTCTCATCATTGTCAAGGTTAAATACATCTCCAGTTGCAAAAGAGCCAGACTTGAGCTCCACCCTGGTCATCTTTGAGGTTAAGACCCTGTGCTTTCTAATGAAGTCGTGGAAGTTGTACTCCAGTGGCTGAGGCCACGTTGTTAAATGACTGCTGGGAGCATCCCAGCAGCTGAACCCAGCACTTTCTATGCTCCCGGTATGGTTGAGCTATACATTCACAGCGTCCGCAACAACACACACACATGCAGACATGCACACAGACAAACGAAACCAGAGAGAATCTTCTCTGAGCCTCTTAAATGGGGGAAATGATAACATGAAAGACTCCAAACACCCAAGGTGGGTGTCACACATAAAATTTAAGCTGAGGGCTTCGCAGTGACCCAAGTTCTGTTTGTTTTCCATGGCTTACCAGGTAGAGTGCCTGACTATTACTATATATAACGAAGCCCACTGGCTTGACTTGTAAGTTCAACCTAAACCACGATCCTAGACCATCATGGATTTAGGGGTAGATTCTTCTTGAAATTCACTCTCCAGAAACTAGACGTTAGAATGTGAGGGGCAGTTTCCAAGAGAAACAAGCATCTTGCCTCTTGGATGAAAGACGTGTAGCTCTAGTTTCAGTGAGTCCTTCTATCTACTTTACATACAACAGGGAGGCAGCAGAGAATCCCGCTGCCTGATGTCACCTCTGGTGGGTGACTATAAAGTGTGTGCCAAATCAGCAGCACGATTATCAAATCTGACAGTTGAGCTCAGGATCACCACCTGATTATTTAGTAGACCTATTTGTAAAGCAGCTTAGAAACCAATTAAACATGGAGGATGAATTGCCTTCCTATCCCTGGAGATGACTCAACATCTTTCAGTTTCACGATTAAGGACTGTTGCTGTTTTCTAGGCACTGTATTCATCCCACTGTAAATGGTGATCTGTGTCGTGAGTGTGCGGCGATGTGAGGGATTGAGAAATTTTGTCAAGTAAATCTCTTCAGTGTACCAGTTTGTGGGAGGGATATAGGACATGTGGATGGCGGTGAGAGATCCTGCCTCGAGACCTTGACGGAGGCTGGGTGAGACGCATCTCAATGAGCACACGGAGGTAGGGTGATGGGCAGAGTAACGGGAAGCTCCATGTGAGTGAGTACACAGAAGGATCTCAGCCCTGCGACGTGACCCAGGTGGGGCCACCACTATGCCTTCCTTTGTCACCCAAGCTCCAGCCACAAAGGGTTTGGCGAGTTTGTGTTAGGATGTTGGCTTGGCTTTGTATTTTTAATTAACTTTGGATTTTTTAGTGGTTTTGTCATATTACTGTCTGATTTTGGTAGGTAGGATTAATTTGAAAAGAGTATACTAGTGTGGTCCTTGGGGTAGAATTTAGCCGTAAGCATGTTGTTAGCCAGCCTGTAGACTGTTAATTACTTAATAATCTCATTGGGAAAATACTCGTAGTTTTACATTTGGATGACATAATTGGAAAAGCAGATTAGCTGCTGCTAACTTTTAAAAGACTTGACATTGACATCAAAAGATTCAAATCTTCAGTCAATAACCAAGTTGCTAAATTAGAAACCATTGGCTAAAATGTGTTTTGTTGAGTTTCCAAGTGCATGGATTTGCATTTGGACATTGTACCGCTAAATGCATTGGAAAGATACTTGCTCTGTCATCTTTCCCAAAGCTGTCTAATTCAGAGTTTGTTTTGTTGAAATTTGCATCCTGGAGGTTGAAGTTGGAGTCTGAAGTTGGAAAGCATTTTTGAAGGCAGGATCAATTTATCTGTGAGGGCTTCTCCCTCACGTACTTCTCAACAGACATGATAAAATTCACCTGCGTGAGTTGGCAGGTGGGAGACCCACACTGGATCACTGGGTAGGACTACTCAGTAAGGCAATGAGCTGCTTGCTTAGAGAAGCATCACTATCCCCATTGAGAAACCGTGTGGCGAGACAATGTAGCTACATGATATCAAATGAATGGGTCGATTCAGTGCCCCCGAATTCACTTCTGTGGGGGAAAAATATCGAGCCAGTTGTCACTACTCCTGTTACACAACTGGCAGACTAAACTCCTCTCCGTCATTATGGTTGTTGTTGTTGTTGTTGTTGCCTGTCATCTCCACCCGCACAGCCTTATTCTCATAATTAAACCCTGATTCATTTTCTCTTTGGTGTTAGCAAACTCCACCAGCAGAGATGGCATTTGTGTCTTGATAATTGGCATTTACCCTGGCAGGAGGCTAATCGGATAGGCTGGTCTCAGACATTAATCCTACCATCTGATATGTACAGGGAAAGAAAAAAGTAATTCCCTTTCCATTCTCCTCCTCGCAAATCTAGAAGCCCTCTTTTCCAAGAGCATCACATTTTCCTCTGTAATCCATCGACTCAAAGAAAATGGCATTGTGGGGAGGGCAGAGGGGGGTAGAGGGGGGTAAGAGGGTAGGGAAGTCCTTCCAGGCCAGGCTGCAGTTCTTGCCCCTTTCTGCTTCTGACATGAGATGTTAATAAATCATTCATCAGGCTCACATTGGGTTAGGGGACACTGAACTGCTTTTCCCATCCATGATCAATCATCGTTCTTCTAAGAGATTGGAGCTTTGCTGTTTCATTAACTGTGCAGTGTAGACTAATGGTGTTTAATAAAAATCATTCAAAATTTCAAACTCTTTCTCCAGTGACCTCAATTTTGTTGGCTCTTTGACTTGTACTAGACTTTGAGGAGGGAAGGGGGAAGCAAAGGAAGCCTGCTGCCAGGCCCCTGGGCAGGACACTGCCGTGGCAGACCTGGTGCCTGCCAGCACTTGCTGGTGAGCAGCAGTGTGCAGACCAGCTGTGGGAAACCTCCTGAAGAATGCCACAGTGGATGCTCTCGGCCAGGGACAGCTTGTTCCCACTGAGGGACTCATTGTTCTCCAGACTCTGCAGCAGGAAGCCAGCTGCCATATCTGGAGCTTAGTAAGAATTGGAAATGCTTTACCTCTTTGGTTTTGGCCGGCACCACTAGTGTGGCTACCAAATAGGAGAGGTATCTCTGAGAGTAGAGCCCAGGGGGTGACAGTGGTAGCCAAGTGCATCCCAGATGCTAGAGCCCTTCTGTGAACTCAGTGGAGGAGGAGCTCTGGGCAGGGGGCAGCATTGGAAACCCCCCAGAGAGGCTGCGCTGGTGCCACGTTGTCCAGATCGAGAGGAGGCCTCTCTCCTGGCCAGCCTGGCATTCAACCAGCGGCGGATTGGTAAAATGTTTAACAACCAGCCCCCTGAGAACAGAAAGCACCTGATCTGGAGTATTTGCCAATTTCCATAGCATAAATATCCCCACCATGGCCAATTCCAAGCTACTCACTGCGATGTCGCAAAACACAGACTTGGGAAGAGATGCACACCAAGTTGGGGGCAGGGCAAGACAGCTCCAACACACCACTGAATGCAGCTATTCAAAGAGGATTCGGATTTCACATTGATGTTCATGTGGACACACGCGTGCAAACATGCACTCACGCACACATACGTATGCTGTTACATGACAACTGTTACATGGCTTTCAAATGTGAATTGATGCTCTATGACTGTAGGTAGTTTGTGATACAGCCCAGGAGGTATGGATTTTAAGCAGGAGATAGCTGAGAAGAGTGGGGGTGGGGGGGAGGTCATCACATCTCAAAGAAAAAACAGCAGTGAGAGCATCCCTTACAAAATCCACATGGTTGGTTGAAAATAGGATAGGTGAGTGTTCTTTTATTATTATTATTTTTCGGGTGTCCAGTTGGTATTTCTAACATGTAAATGTAACTTGGATAAATGACTTAATCCTTCCAATGACACCCTTTGTGTAGTTAGGAAACATTAGGGCCTCTATGGAGAATAGCACAATCCAAAATGCATTGTGTTGTTTTCTCGGAATATGGAAACTCAGTATTTCTTCCAGCCTCCCTATTGTTCAGAAGATTTTTACTTTAGTTATTAGAGATTGAAGTTACGTGTTTAACATGTGTTTTTAGTTAAAAGTATCTACTTACTGTCCTAGCTCTGAATTCAAACCAGAATGTGTCCCGTATCAATTACATGACTAATATTCAGAAATGATCATCCAAACCAAAATAATTCCCTTTTCTACTCCATATAAAGAAAACCAGGGTCACTAACAAGAAGGCATAAAGCTCAGTATATTTTCCTAAGAGAATGAGGTTTTCATTACACACACACACACACACACACACACACACACCTAGGCCTCTTCATTATAAATCATCCTGAGAGTAGAATAGAAAGTCTCAGAGGGCCCATTCTCTTGGTCCTGTGCATCTTCTGCAATTAATAAGAGGTTTGTATCTGGAAAGGTTGAAGAACTTGCCCTACAATCCCATTTTTCTTGAAACATTTCCGTGTTGTCTGAGCCTGTGTCCATGGCCGAATGTCAGTCCCCAGAGGAGACCCATGTCTTATTCTTTCTTTCTGGCCTTTCTCTCTTTTGCCCCCATGGTTCCTTCTGTGGCCAGCCTAATAACAGAGTTGCAGGGGGGTCTTCTATCCCCTCATGGTATTCATGCAACACTTGTCCTACTGGAGAATGGTGACATCTGGGTCTGGTTTAATTGACATCACACTCACACAGGGACTCAGAATCCCCATTGGCAACGGACCAGTTTGCATGGATACAGAGAGCTAGAAATATGTTCATCATCATCTGCTGATTGTTTCAAAACCATCCTCACTAATCAATCATATTCACCCACAAATATTACAAATGAGATTGATTTGGTCTCAAGACAATTTGTCAAATAGTTTTCTTCCTGGATGATTCGACTCTCTGGATATTTTAGAACGAGAAATATCTGAGATGAAATCCCTCACATTTATTCAATTCTACAAATTGCTGTTTTGATTCCTATTTTCATCGGAGTAGTTCTTCTGGACAGTGTTTGATGTAGCGTCGTCTTCAGATAAAATTAATACATCAAAAGGGAGCCCAGTATTGCTACCATGCTCCTAATCCTCCTTGAGATCAAAAGATACCTAAAATTCTTCCTCTTGGCACACTTGGTTAGTTGAGTGACATGTCCTTAAGATCCTCCACAGAAAAGACTGGTTTCTTTTCTGGTTTTGTGCTGGTGGTTGTGGCTGTGGCTGTGGTTGTTGTTGTGACCTGTTTCTCTCTCTCCCTCTCCCTCTCTCTCTCTCTTTCTCACACACACACACACACACACACACACACACACACACACACTTGCTTGCTTTGGCTCTGGCTTTCGCTCTCCTGCTCGGGTTCTTTCTCTCTCTAAACAAATGAATAGTTGAGTTAAACGTGAGCTTCTGAATTGTACTTGTTCATGCTTTTAAGACATAACCAATTAATAAAAATAGATGTGTTCTAATTTAAAACATGCCACCTGGAAAGGCATGCTGTATTATGAAATCATGATATTAGAAATACTAGTCTGTTGAATCCATTTGTCCAATTGTATAACTTTGTGGAGCAGTGTTTTGACCTTTACAACATAATTTTGGAGCAAGTGGAGTGGTCGCAGGCAGATGAGACAGTGTTTACCAGGATTCTTCAATGAACTTTAGTTGGAGGCCTGGCAATAGCAAACATCTTCGGATGTTGCTGTAACCATCACAAATATGAAGAACAAATTTCTGTTCTAGAAATTTCCCAGACTGCTTCGATCAAGAATTTTTTATGTTCACCTTTTTCTTTTTTATTTCTTTCTCCTTTTCTTTTCCTTTTTTGAAGCGATTTATTATTGTTGACTGAAGAAATATTTTTATTGATTATAATGTGTACTTCTGTTCTCTCTCTTTCTCTCTCTCTCTCTCTGTGTCTCCCTCTCCATTAAGATATTGAAATCTGAAGTCTTTGGTAAATCTGCATTAGACCACTCTGTAGGCCGGGAATGAAGTCGAAATCTAAAGAAACCTTGAGGGGTTTTCAAAGAGGAACACTCTGTGTTCATTGGGCCCTTCCACACCCTACATGGACAGATGATAAGACAGATGTAGTTTTTGCAGAAGGGCACTTTTAAAATATCCTCTGAGACCTAATGCAGTTTAACAAATGACTCCACCTGTTTTTCCAGTAAGTCACTTGACTGAGACTTGAAAAATACCCCTGAAACTTACCAGGGGGGGAGAGGGTCTTCTGCCTGGTCTACGGTGTGTGTGTTTGCTTTGTATCTAAGAGGCACATTCATGTCTTGTGTGCTCGTGTGAAGTATTTCCTAGCATTCCCATTAGCCTGTATATAAGAACCAGAAAGATAATCTCAACATGTTGTAAATGAAGATGTGGCTCTATAAACCTTTCTCTTGGTCTTCAAAAGAGAAGACATTTTCATGCATATCTTAAACAGAAACTTTGTATATTTAAGTGTCATGGAAAGTGTTTATTGAAGTAACCAGGATACAAATTGGGAATTTAATTGTCATCATATGCTTTGTGTGTGTGTGTGTGGGGGGGGTGCTGGCCAATACCATGACTCTGGGCCATTGTGGCAAGCCGTAACTGCACAAATAGAAACGTGTCGCCTGTGTGTGTATGTGTGTGTGCGCGTGTGCGACATGTCTGGCTTGCTGTGTCCTTCACGGGATTTTAGCTTTCCCTTCTTGAAAAACATTCTTTTACAGTTCCAGGAGGCCATGGCTACGTTGCCGTCTGAAGGCAGTGATTTGAAATGAAACTCTTTTCCTCTTGGAAGCTTTTACCATAACATTATGGTTCAACCACATGGATTCCACTGGCCTTTGTGAGGGAAGGGGCTCTGTTCCAATCCAGCTGAGTTTCCAAGAGGAAACTGTAGGTCAAGACACATGGGTGGGAAGATGGAGGCCACCTCAGTTGCCGCAACGTATGAGCTGATTGAGCCCTACAGGGTTGGACTGAGCCTGTCCCGAGCTGCGGCTCAAATTGCTGGGGCCACTGTCCTGACAGGACTCCCCCCAAGTCAGTGGACAAGGAGAACCATCAGAAATAGCCTGGCCTGGATCCTGAGAAGAAAACGTCCTGAGGCCCTGCCCGTAGTGGAAGACCCTTTTCCACACTGGCGGCAGCCCGGGTGGCCATTAAAACGCGATAGAGAATTCATAAAGTGCCCCCTTTTGTTTTACCACGACCCAATTAGCCTTTTGAACCCCTTTTTCTTGAGTGCAGATTTCCAGTAGTCATACTCATTGCAAATTCACCAATTGGCACTGTTCGTAAGCATGTGCGTCTTGTCAGAATTTCAGATGTTCTGTATAGACCAAGGTAACTGTCCTTAACATCAAGCAAGGAATGAAACAGTATCTGGTTCCGAAAACTGGTTTCATGTGCTTTCTATGTATAAAACTGTATCTGCCTGTGTTGCTTTGCATTTCTAATGTGTGGCGCACAAGCGTTTTGTTGGTGCTTTGTTCTCAGTACAGTAACTCTGTGTACAAACATTCTAATGTAGTTTTGTTGTTTTCCAACATGATGTTTCTGTAAAAATGATATTGGCTGAGCTGGTGCGTCGGTTTCTCTCATAGAGGCATTAACTATACTGCCAATGCATTGAATTATTTAAAAATGCAAAATAAAATTTTTATGAAAATCTCATTTTAGACATGGAAATTATTCTGCTTACAGACTTTCCAGCCTGAAGTCCCTTGTTAGCACCCCTTTCAAAGTATAATACATAGTCTGTGCTCTCACTTACCTCGACAGCTTTAAAACTGAGGGCTGTGAAGAAATCAGCTCTCACAAGGCCGACTCATTTCATAAAAGAGACCCTCAGACCATCATTCAAAGCCCATTTCAGAGAAAATTGTCAAATGTTTCGTTATCTGGATCCGTGGTACACAGCACCAAAAAAAAAAAAAAAAAAAAAAAGCTTTTAAAGCAGAAAGTCATAACTGTACTAGGTGCTGAGGGAAGAGGAAATTCTCAAACTAGCCTGGGATGACAGCCTAAGGGATAATTTAGGTCAATATACGATTTGAGGTCATCGGGGAAGGGTTATCTCAAGTGTACCCTTTTTACTAAGGCAGGAGAGCATGGCACGTTTTAGAACTATTTCCTTCAAGATGTTACACATTTTCCAGACCATGAAAGAGGAGGGCTCAGGTATCTAGAAATTTCTCTGGCCGGGCAACGTGAGAAAGCGCAAGACATCATACAGCACTTACAGACGCTTCTAAGTGAACACCGCAGTAACAACAGTGGAATTTTCTGCGAACAAATGAACTACATTGGGCTTGGCCAGACGTTGTGACACTACATAATGCTAGTCCAGGTATGAACGCTAACGGAGCTACATGTCATTGAAACCAGCGGTTGTGACGGTATCACTGAGAGTTCCAAATCTTTTCCAAACTTTGAAGCCTCCAATGTCAGTAAATAGGAATGTTTTTCTAAGGAGATAATGAAGAAATATTTGATCTGAGTCAATAGTGCTCAATGGATTATAAATTTGTTCTCCAGCAACCAAGTTGTTTTCTACTCTCAAAAACCCGATGCCGTGAATTATGATCACGCCTGGGTAAAAGTATGCACGGGTGCAGAGAAGAACTGGAGGAAATGTGCAGAATAACATTTTTAAAAGTTAGAGTGCTGGGATTATGCTACCTGATCAGTTTATGGAGCCCTTACCATGCGCCAGGCACTGTTCTAGCACTTTCTTGCATGCTAATTTATGTAATCCTCCTAATGGCCCTATAAAATAGGTTCCATTATGTCCCTGTTCTGTAGATGACAAAACAGAGGCACAGAGAGGTTAAGCAGCTTGCCTAAGGTCACACAGCCAGGATTTGGACAGTGTGACCCAAAGGCCTTGCTCTTAACCCTCTACTGCTTCTCACTATCTTGCATAATGCTCTTCCTCTGTACCCTCATTTCATTTTAGAAACACAAGTAAAGAAGGGTCCCGAGCCCTCAGGAAAGGATGTCCCCTGAGTCCTTCGAGAGGACTGTAAAGCAAAGGCATTGAGTCAGCCTTCTGGAAATGCCTCTTTGCATGAGGACTGACAGGGTCTCAGGTGGAGTCAGCAACTCAGGAAAGGTTTGGTGAGGGGTAGCCTTTATGTGGCCTTGGATCGGCCTTAATACCAGTTCACTCGGGAGACGGGGCAGCATGGCTGACCCCCCACTGCTGGTCCCTGACCTGCAAGCCCTGGTTCAGAAGGGAAGCCGGGCAAACCAGGGAAGCGGGTGCCCTGGGCTCTGAGGCAGGATTTTAGAGTGGCCTCTTGCTGCTTGCCTTAAAGGAAATGCTTAACCTTTCCATGCCCCCCTTTCTTGCTCTGCACACTGGGCTCGATAATATCAGCCTTCTCCCTGCTTCCCAGAGAGGAGCAAGGTGTCATAAAGCCCACTGTTTCTCATCCGACTCCCCCTCTCGGCAATTCTGCGGGGCGTGTTGCCCCGAATAGTTTCCCTGACACACTGCCATTATCAAGGCCAGCGGTCTTCATCCTCTGAGGGTGTTAGAGCAGTGAGGGCAACTGCGAGCTTGCTCTGCGAGCAGGGGATCTGCCACAGCGTGTGGACTGTTGGCAGAGTGTGCCACGTGGAGGGCTGGGAGTGCGCTAAGCCTCATGCTTCACACAGAGAACAAGTTTAGTGTTGCGAGTTTCTCCAGGAAATATGTTTTGGGCTGCGGTGGGCTATTTAGTCCCTTCCCCCCCCCCCTTTTTTAAGGAAACGAAACATAATCATAAAACCTTTAGCTGCGATATAAGAGGGATCAATGTAATTTGTTAAAGGGGATTTTGCCCCTAAGTTTCAGGTGTAGAGATTTGAAATTGACGTGAGTTCTCAGTGTGATTAGTTATGTGCGGATCATGAAATGGGAGGGGGACTGCGACTCACAGTCACAGTCACAGGACCTAGCGTGTGAATTACAGGAGGCGAGCGGGGGCCAGGGAATAACCTTCCAGCCCTGTCTTTCTAGCTCTGTGACTCCATCCTGCAGTCTACCCATCTTCCTGAGGATGCAGGAGGGAAGATTTTGAGAGTCAAGAGGGAGCCGGAGATAAGGATCCTTCCAGGGCTCTGGAGAAAGCTCAGGCTTCTTCTCCAGGGAAGGGATTTCCATTCACACTCTGGTAACCCTCCAGGAATTTCCCAGTTAGTTCAAACCACAGTGCACTTGAACTTATTGTCATCTCCTAAATAAGACAGGCCTTGCAGCAGGCCAGAGAGTGAGGTAAGTCCGGACAAGGAGGCCTGTGCTCCTCTCTGGAAACGTCTCAGATGAGGCTGGATCAGGGCAGAGGATGATGGTGCTGAGCTGAGATTCTCCCAGAATTCTCCATTCTGAGAACACAACAAAACTCAGCGAGTGGGGAAAGAAGCTCCCCTCACAGAAGTTCATTTAGATAGACACCCCCTACCCCCCAAAAGCCTTAGCTCGCTGAAAAACCCTGGAAATTCTGCACAGTGCTTTGTTTTAAATACAGCCCAAATAGGCAGATTTTGACTTATTTCGAGCCTGCCTGCTTTGCGTAACCCACAAAGCTTTACCCAACGTCTGCTGGCCGCCAGCTAAGGTGAGCCCTGAGGCTGTGAAGATCCCAAGCCCCTGCTGCCCTGCACCCAGGAATTCTCCTGATCTCTTTCTCTTCTGGATGGAGGGCGCTCGGGAAGGTCTCACTCTGTAAGGGACACCCCCACCCCCACATGCAAAGCTGCCCACACGTGTCCTCCAAATAAAGCTTGCCGTACACCACTGCCACCTCGTCGTCATACCTTTTTCCTTGCTCGGCCCCCAGATCCCTCGAACTCACTACACCCAAGCCGCAAAACAGGCCTTGAAGGATCAACTGACAGGCAGTGGCTCCATTCGGAGCCCCCTCCTGGCACCCTCCAGGCACTGCAGACGCCCCCTAGACTGGCGAAGTCTTGGCCTCAACTCCCTGGACCAGTCCTGTGATAACCACCAGATACATCCTAATGCAACAGCCACCATGCCCCTGCCAAAGGCCAGCTCCCACGAGGGGCGGCCCAGAGAGCCCCAGCGTCCTGTTGTGGCTCAGGCCCAGCTCTGGCCCTACTGGCTGCCTCCCCAGGCCCTGAAGACCAGCCAGCTGGATAGGTGGCCTCTGCCCTGGCTCTGGGCTTAGGGATGGGTTCATCTCCTACAGTGAGACAAAGGGCACCTCAACCTTGGCTGTTATCTTACCAGAAATCCTCATTTAGTTGATTTGGGTACCGCTCTCGCTTCCCCCAAACCCCCAGTTGTGTAGGTTCTAGAGCTCTCTAAGCAATCCCAGTCTGCAGTCAGGATTAAGAATCACTTTTCTAGGGGCACCTGGGTGGCTCAGTCGGTTAAGTGTCTGACTTCAGCTCAGGTCATGATCTCACAGTTCGTGAGTTCAAGCCCCGCATCAGGCTCTGTACTGACAACTCAGAGCCTGGAACCTGCTTTGGATTCTGTGTTTCCCTCTCTCTGTGCCCCTCCCCTACTCATGATTTCTTTCTCTCTCTCTCTCTCTCTCTCTCTCTCTCTCTCTCTTTCAAAAGTAAATAAATATTTAAAAAATGGGGCACCCCTGTGGCTCAGTCGGTTAGGCATCCGATTTGGCTCAGGTCACTATCTCGCAGTTCATGAGTTCAAGCCCCGCATCGGGCTCGGTGCCTGGAGCCTGCTTCAGATTCTGCCTCTCTCTCTCTCTCTCTGCCCCTCCCTCACTCATGCTCTGTCTCCCTCTCAACAATAAATAAAAACATAAAAAAATATCATTTTTCCAGCCAGAGCGCCTCCAGCTGGGGCTGTACCCCATCTCTCACTGGCCCGCAACCCAAGTTTCTGGCACTGGTGGGCTGGACCCTTGCATATAGCTGAAATTCCTGGCTCATAGCCTGTCTCTGGCAGGGCACCCAAGGTTATTCAAAACCCAACAGACATTTGGGCTTGGGAGCCGATATTTAGACCCCATGGTACCCTCTCTGGATCCCTGAATGTTCTTAAAATCCCTGTGCAATCTGTTTCCAACAAAACAATTGTAATTGCTAACCAACTTCGAAGTGCCAATTGGACCCCTTTATGAGTCAAGACATGCCAGTTCTCCCTTAGAATATAACCTTTAGCTGGGGGCAAAGAGGAAACCTACCTTTACATCTGACCTCACACAAACTCCCTGTGACTGTTCCTTTGCCGGACCTCAGTGTCCTATCAGTACAAGGAGAATGACAACAGCTTTGCCTGATGCCCAGTGGGAATAAGGATTTAGGGCATGGCATGCAATCTCCAGCCGGGGGACAAATATGGGACCTAGTCCGGCCCTTTCTTCCTTGGGATGGAACCCTCCTCTCCTGACCATCCTTCTGCAAAGTCTGAGGCACCACCTAGGGAAGTTTCTGAAAGTAGACTCTTTCATTTAAGCCCTTGCTTCATCCTAAAACCTTTGGGTAGTCTGCGGTACAGTCCATAAATTTCATGTCTGTTTTAATGTAAAATGTACCTTTTTCCACTTCAAAACCCAAATTCAGTTTCCACGACGATGTTCCTTGCTTCTTCATTGCTCAGCAAACTCAGCATGTTGCCTTGAACCGGATACCCTCAAAGACCCTCTCTAGTTCAAATGCACTACGAATCCGTGTCTGAAAGTGGCTCTCAAATCTGTCCCTTTCACTTCATCACTCTGGCCACAGCCTCAGCTGAAGTTCTAATCATCATCATCACGTGGCCTACCGAGGCGACTTCCCAACTAGTCTCCCTGCCTCCTCAGCTTGGTGGCACAACACTTTTTTGCAGATGTCGAACTCATGTTACTTTGCTTGGTCGAGGCCATCAGGAGAGGGACTCTGTCCTCTAAACTGTCTTTTTTTTTTTTAATGGTTATTTATTTTTGAGAAAGTGAGAGAGCGTGTGCAAGCAGGGGAGGGGCAGAGAGAGAACGGGACAGAGGATCAGAAGCAGGCTCCGTGCGAACAGCAGAGAGCCCGATGTGGGGCTCAAACTCACTACCCATGAGATCATGACCCAAGCTGAAGTCGGATGCTTAACTGACTGAACCACACACGTGCCCCTAGACCCTCTTTTAAAGAACTTGCTGGATTAGGTCAGACCCACCCAGGATAATCTCCGTTTCCCTTAACCCAAATCAAACTGATTAGGGCCCTTAATGACTTCGGCAAAATGCCTTCGTCTTTTTCATATAACATAGCCTCCTCACACAAGTGACGTGCAGCCTACTCGCAGGTCCTGCCCATACTCAGGGGAGCTCACACAGGGCATGAACATCAGGGGCAGGAATCTCTGAGGCCACCTTGGAATTCCGCCCACCACATGCCTCTGAGTGCCAGAAGACTTCGCCTCCTGCCTGGCAGACCTTTCCCTCTCCTCTCCCTGATCACTGGAGCAGTGGCCCTGCCACCAACAGAGTCCTTTCCTCCCTGCCTTAGTTTCTCCAAGCAGAAAATTCTTTGAGCAACCCTTACTTCTGTGCTACCTAAGGGAGCGTAATAAATTAATGAATTAATTGTGTTAAATTCATTAGATGAAAGGTGTCATCAGGATGCAAATTATTATTATTTTAAAATCTTGTGACTGTCATTGCAAAGTTTGCACTTGGTTATTAGGCACTGTGCCTTTGCCATCTATCAGCCCCCAGATCAATAACAATGCTCGTATTTTGTTTCAAACCATTAATTTGAAAATAACCACCTTGGTGCTCACGATGTACGGATGGGGAATGATCTGTCCTGGGAAATTGCCAGCAAGAATTATACAAAGACATGTGCATTAGCTGAAGCTCAAAGAGGAGAGCCAATCAGAAAGCCCGAGGAACACATTCCCTCTCTCTTCCCTCCGGGGACTGCCTCCCAGCGCCCCCCACCTCCCCAAGGACCCCGGGATCCTGGCGGGCCAGGCGCAGCCCTGCGGTTCTTTCCCTTTGACTGCAGCTGCAGCGGCCCCAAGATGACTTGGGATTCCTCGGGGGCAACTCCCCTTCCTGGTCCCCACTTCCCAAGCCCTCCTTGGAAGACCTGAGCCCTGCTCCCCAGACAGCGTTAGTCTCTCCACGGGGCCAACCTCATTCCCTGTAATGTCCCTCTTGAGTCTCTGCTCCCTTCTGTCCCTTCCCATCAAACTGTGCAACCCCTCCTGACCTGTTTCCCTGCAACCCCCAGCCCCATGTTGGTCATAGGGGATCTCTGTTCAACTGGCTTAGCCTTTAACCCTTCAGGAAGCCCCCACCCCAGCCCCAGCCCCACATAGTCCTCCTGGGTCCATTCTCCCGGGAGCACTCCCCAAGGCCCAGTGCAGCCTCTGCCTCCACAGCCTACTGGGGAAGTTAATGAGGCAACAGCAACAGGAGAGAGGATTGAGTGGGTGGGAGGGGAAAGGAAAGCAGGCCTTGACCTACAGACACCTAAGCCTGAGGCCTCGTGTCTGGCTCCATACCTCTAGCCCTTGACTAGCTGCAGGAGACCCCTCTCTAATCCTCCCGGTTACAGGGTGACTGGATTTGAAGGTGCAGGATTGCAGGAGCAGGTTGAGAATGGACGTGTTATTGTCCTTAGCTCTGACCCGGGAAATAATTCTAAGTGCTTGCCATTGAGGCATCTGAGAAATGTTTCCCCCCAGGCGGGTGGCTTCTGCCTCTGGACTGAATTGTGTCTCCCTACAATTCATATGTTGGGGTCCTAACCTCCAGTACTCCAGAATATAACCTTCTTCAGAGATAGGGTCTTTATAGACACAATCAAGTTAAAATGGGGTCGTGAAGGTGGGCCCCAACCCAAATATGACTATGGCCCTACAAGAAGGGGACTGGGGAAACAAACTCGTGTACAGGTAGAACACTGTGTGAACATGAAGACAGCCATCTCCAAGGCAAGAAGAGAAGCCTGGAGCAGATTCTTCCCTCTCAGCCCTCAGAAGGAACCAAACCTACCCACACCTTGACCTTGGACTTCTAGTCTCCAGAAATTGCATTGAGGGGGAACGCTGTGAAGAAAAATGGCCTGGTGCAGCAGTGGAGTTATGGGACAAGTCAAGGACGGCTTCACTGAGGAGGTGCTGATTGAACTGAAATCTGAAAGGAGACAAGGCAGACAGGGAGGAGCAGTTCAGGCCCAGGGAACAGCAGGTGCAAAGGCCCTGTGGTAGGACTTGCCACAGGCCCTGCTCAGACTGTCAGGTGGCCCTCAAACATCCATCAGCCTCACAGCCCACGCAACAGTGCCATTTAGCCATCACTGGCTACATGAGGGCACCCCAGCAGACCCTCGCTGGGGTGTACCCATCGACAGGGGAGAGAGAATTCAGGTGAGGAAAAAAAGCCTGTGAGCTAAGGCAAGAACAAGTATGCCCAAACCGTGACTTCAGTCCTCAGCTCTCTCAGTCCATGAGACCCGGAGCAAGGACAGCAGGGGTGTCGTGTGGGAGAGCCATGAGGACGTTGGCCTTGGCATCAATTGCCTCTCTGCCGCTTACTAGATTAGTCAGCTCAAACACGTCACTTAACCTTTCTGAATCTCAATTTTCTCATCTGTAAGATGGAGATAATAAAAACACCTCCCAGTGTTGAACCAATCTAAATTTTTTTAACGTTTTATTTATTTTTGAGAGAGAGACAGCGTACAAGCGGGGGAGGGGCAGAGAGAGAGGGAGACACAGAATGTGAAGCAGGCTCCAGGCTCTGAGCCGTCAGCACAGAGCCCAACGCGGGGCTGGAACTCATGAACCATGAGATCATGACCTGAGCTGAAGTCGGACGCTTAACTGACTGAGCCACCCAGGCGCCCCTATTATTTTATTTTTTTTGAGAGAGAGAGAGAGATTGAAAGACAGAGCACAAGCCGGGGAAGGGGCAGAGAGAGAGGGAGACAGAGGATCCAACGCAGGATGACAGTAGAGAGCCTGATGTGGGGCTCGAACTCATGAACCGGGAGATCATGACCTGAGCTGAAGTTGGACGCTTAACCAGCTGAGCCACCCAGGCGCCCCAGTATTGAACCAATCTAAAGGGTGCAGCACAGGGGAAACATTCAACAATAAGTACTATTATTACTAACATAGTGATCCAACCCCTTCTCCCCCACCACACTCACATTCCGTATGGGTGTTGTTTCTGGAAATGGAGAACGGCACACAGTAAACTGCCTTACAGTCACAGCAGACCACAGGTGGTACAGGTCAAGCAAGTTGGGCCCCTTCCATGGGGGCAAAGGCCAGCAGGGTGATGATGTAGTAGCCAAGGGGAGGAAACAGGACCAGGCTCCCTCCCTAGGGCACCTGGGAGCTGCTCCTTAGACCTGTCCCCACCCAGAACTGGTTCTGACCCACCACCTCTGGCCATTGGCTATATTTCCTTCCTGCTTTTCAGGGACCATAATTTATGGCTCTGCAAAGTCTGCGTTCTTTGTAGTGGAGCCATTGTGTTTGTTAGCATAATCATTTCTCAGAAAGGATGTCAATAAAGGCTGGGGAGTGAAACACAAAACCCCCCACAACCCGAACTGCTAAATAATTTCTGGAATGAGTTGTCAGGAACCTTTTATTTACTGATTTCGCGCATTTCATTTATTTCTGGCACGGGGCCAGCCTTCCTGACAGTTAAGATTTATTGATTTAATTGCCTAGGGTAACCATGCAATAAAATCATCTCAAAGATAAATTTTCATGGCACTGTGCAGCATGGAGGTAATTTTTCAAATGCTACGGCTATATTTCTGCAGGTTACAGGTGCAAAATTTGCTTAAAGCAGGGATGTCTCATTATTGCAGCTCAGGAACATTGGGGGCCAGCTCTTTGGTGGAAATTCTTCGGAGAGAGAAAGAGCAGAGAGAGAGCCAGAGGAGAAGAGAGGCGGGGGGAGGGAAGAGAAGAGGGGAGGGGAGAACAGGAGAGGAAAGGAGAGGGGAATAAAGGAGGGAGGGAAGGAAAGAGGGAGGGAGAGGAGAGGAGAGAACACAGGCTTTTCAGGAAAGAAATGATATTTCCTTAATTGGTTCATATATTCAATGCCCATGAGAAAGTGGGGCTCTCCTTTAATTAGGAGTGGGCTTGGAGGTTATTTACAGTGTTCTGAGGATTCATTTGTTTCCAGCTGTATGACGCTTTGTACCGCACAAGCTTCACAAGGTAGATGATTGCCACTTGTGACATCCGTGTGTATTGCTTCTTTAGATTATTTTATTTATCCTGTTAAAGTGCTCATTAATGGCTCCGAACGATGGGTAAATGAAAAAGTCTGATTAACTCCCAGGTTAATGGTAACATTTCGGGAAGTCAGAAATAGCATAAACTTGTAACAGTGTGAAATATTTTCTTATCTCTCGATTTATTTTACAGTGTTTTTGCTTTGATTGCAGGTTTCAGATGGTGCCGTTGAATAGCTTATTAAACTTGCAGCCTAGCAGGTTTGCTGTTTGGATAAAATTTTATTTTTGCTCAGGTGTAAACCTTCGGAGCAGGTTGAGATTTTTTTCCCCCACCATCTGAATTCCAGCAGCCGAGGTCTGGCCTGTTTTCTTGGATGCTCTCTGCGCAACGCAGGACCATGCAGCAGCTGCCCGGGAAACCTCATCCTTGCCCCTCGTCGAGAAGGGTGACACCCAGGAAGGGCAAGGGAGGCAGCTTCAGGCTCTTCAGATCAACCAAGATGAGGAGCCGAAGACCATGTGCTCTATTTGAATCCCGGGCCCCAGGGCCCTATTGCTCAGAAGAGGAAACTGAGGCCTGGGGAGTTAGGAGCAGAGACAGGCCTAAAGGTCAATGTCCAGACGCCCCGGGCACATCTTCCCCATTTTCTGCTACCCGTGTTGCCCTGTCCCCACTGCTCAGGCAAGCAGCCCAATTGCACACTGTTGGGGGCAGCTCATGGCCCCTCTCTGTACTTCCACATCTGTTTACAGACTGAGGGCCCTGGCATAGGTGTTTCCCAAGTGCGGTCCCAGCACAGGCAGTCTGCAGCTCTGGGAGACCAGCACCCCCAGCCAGTCTCACCCCACCACCTGGACATTGGCACAACCCAACCAATCCACCTCCAGAGCCGCCACCTGGAGAATTCAATCTCTGCGTCTTGCAGTGGCCCACTGTTTCCCAGCTGCTTATTTTCTTCCAAAGGAGTGGGCTTTGCCTAGTTCCCAGGCTTGGACTGGCTGAACCACAACGGAGTGAAATTAGACTGTGGCTGAAGAGACAGCAGTGGGAATTCGAGATAACGTGGAGCCGTGAGTCCAGGGGCGCCCGGGTGGCTCAGTGGGTTAGGTGTCTGACTCTTGATTTCAGTTCAGGTCATGATCTCACGGTTGATGAGCTGACAGCACATAGCCTGCTTGGCATTCTCTCCCTCTCTCTACCCCTACCCCACTCATCTTCATGAGCTTGTGTGCCCCCCCCCCAAAAGAAACAAATAAACATTAAACATTAAAAAGAAAAGATAGGGGTGCCTGGGTGGCTTAGTCGGTTAAGTGTCCAACGTTGGCTCAGGTCATGATCTCATGATTCGTGGGTTCGAGCCCCGCATCAGGCTCTGTGCTGACCACTAGCTCAGAGCCTGGAGCCTGCTTCGGATTCTGTGTCTCCCTCTCTCTCTGTCTCTCTCCTGATCGGGCTCGCTCTCTCTCTCTCCCTCTCTCTCTCTCTCTTTGTCTCTTTCTCAGAAATAATAAATGAATAAACTTTTTTAAAAAATTTAAAAAGAAAAACAAGAAAAGAAAATCTAAAGCGGTGATTCCTGCCGGCCTTGGGGACCTGCTGGCCTGCCATAGCCAACGACTGGCTGGAAAGCAATGTGACCGGGGGTGTCCGTGGCCATGTTTCTCGGGCTGGGTGCTAGGACTACTCGCTAGGCACAGGGTCCGTGCGTGTGCGCGTTCGCATATCGCACACAAACGGACGAGTCCCGCG